>SJYW01053144.1:177449-188670 GCA_006410735.1 Raphicerus campestris
AAATAAATAAATAAACAAAAAGGGTAAGGGAACCTGAACAGACCTTTCACTAAACAAGATATACAAATAGCCAATAAACACATGCAAAGATGCTCAACGTCATTACTCACCAAGGAAATGCAAACCGAAGCTACCTCGAGCTACCATTTCACACCTGTGGGGATGAGCTACCATTTCACACCTGTGGGGATGTCATACACTTAACGAAATACACACTCAGAAAGTAAGTGTTGGCTGCAAGACTGGAGAAACGGGAGACCTCACATATTGCTGGTGGGAACACAAAAGGGCGCCGGCACTGTGCAAAGTCCGCAAAGAATGGAACAGAATGACCGCTGTATGTTACTGTCTACTCGCTACGTCATGTCCAACTCTTTTGCGACCATGGAATGTAACCCACCAGGCTCCTCTGTCCATGGAATTTTCCAGGCAAGAATACTGGAGTGGGTTGCCATTTCTAACTCCAGGGGATCTCCCTGACCCAGGGATCAAACCCACATCTCTTGCTTGGCAGGCAGATTCTTTACCACTGAGCCACCTGGGAAGCCCTAGAATTACCATACGACCCAGCCATTCCATTCCCAGGTAAACACTCCAAGAACTGAAAGCAGATAGGTGTGTGCCAACATCTGCAGCAGTGCTATTCACAACAGCCAGAAGGTGGAAGCAACTCAAGTGTTTGTCAACAGATGAGAGAACAAAATGGGGGCAGACCCATGAAGGAACGGCATTCCCACACAAAAAGGACAGTTCTGACGCATGCTGTTCTAGGAGTGAAGCACGCAAACACTCTGCCAAGCGAACAGGGAAGACACTAAGGGACAAATACCAGATGATTCCACTTAGACGAGGCACCTGGCGCAGTCACAGTCACGGCAGATTAGCAGCTGGGGGGTGGGCCAGCGGATGAGGAGTTATTGCTTAATGGGAAGCGAATTTCTGTTTGGGGCAACAGAAATTTTTGGAAAATAGTGGTCCCGGTTGCTTAACATTGTGCATGCAATTAACGCCACTGAATTGCGCATCTAAATTACCAAAATACACGGCAAATTTCATGTCAGAAATATTTTACCACAGAGAAATAGCAAGGGGAAAAAAAGGACAGAGTTGTTTTGGGCAAAGCGACTACCCAAATCACAAAATCACTGAATAATTTAAATTGGTGTCTCTTCTCAAACTCCCTCCCCTCAACCCCGACCCCGTTAAAACTCAAAATAAGGATCAACTGAAGAAGCGACTCTTTCCCCAGGTTAAACGCAATCCAACAACAAAGAGGTTAGTTTGTCCACACAACAGTTTCTCCACTCATTCCAACTAATATTTGAGTGCATCTAGCGCGCTAAGCACAAGGACATGACAGCCCAGAGAACCTCCCTATCCTAACTCCATAGATTATGAAGAAATGGAAAAAATGAGCTTCTCTTTAAAAGTTAAATGATTAAATGGGCTTATTTAAAATACAAAGATTTACAATAAGTACCTCAAGAATCCTGAGGTCACTCTACTGTCACCTCTGGCCCACCTGGTTTAACTTTCCTAAATTGGCAATTTTTTTTTTCCATTTTTCTGCAAGAGAATAAAGGATTATTTTTTTTAAACTACACAAACAAGACCACAATACAACATTTAAGAAAATACTATTTTCTGACCTTTAAAAGCCAATAGTCTACCAATCAGAAAATACGGATAAACATCACAATCTGAGTATAATTTAAGCTTAGTGCTTAAAAAGCACACCTCCTCACAATGGGGCAACTAGCAGTTCCATGAGTAAAAATATATATATATACTGTTTTTCCATCTTTCCAAGTATACAGTTGTTCAACACCTGAAAAGTAAGCAAAAAGTTTACGTGTCTATTATTCATACTTTTAGGACCACTTGGGGTGAAAAAAAATCCTTCTCCATGGATATTTAAATGCTTTACAGCTCTTTAATAAAAACAATAAACTGCTGTGCTCACTAGCACACCTCTAGGTTAAGTTTTAAAGCATGACACTGAACTTTCCTACAATCTACACGTCCCTGTACGTGACACTCCACAACATTTTTCATCATTATAATCACGCTACTAATCGCCTCAGAGAACTGTTCATAATTGATGATGGTAACTAAGGTACTTCAGAACAATGAGCAGCTTTCCTTCGAGTCATGGCAAAGTACCTGGGTATCTCTGTCACCTGGGAAGGAGGCGGAACACTACTTATAGTCTAATAATTACTCACTCAAACTAACAAAAGGGGTGGGAAGGGGCAGAATCTGAGAAGAGACACCACTTTAAATTATTCAGTGTGATCCCAGGCTTGGGATCAGCAGGAGGTATGAATGCTCTTAGCTATAAGCCACAATATTAAAAAGAATTACTGGGTCAAAATGTGATATTCATTTTTCATTTAACATCTAATTACCTAGAGGACTGAAGATGGAGCAGAAGCTAATGAGTCCAGGGCTCCATTTCATGTTTAAAAGCAAAAGTGTGAAGCTAGAGGGGGAAAAAAAACTGATTTAGCAGATTAAAACTTAAAAGGATTACCCAGGGGACAAAAAGGGGGAAAAGAAAGAAGATTTAAAAAAAAAAAAAAAGCTGTAACATCCCAAAGGTATTTCCACAGAATTCTTTAGAGTTTTTTCCCTTTGACCATTCTTTGTCACAATGATTTCAAAGACAGACTTTGGTGCAGACATTTCTAAGTCTTATTTTCAGGGCAGATTGTCCTCACGATGGTTACACACTTACAACCATGTCTGATGGTTACACACCGACACTTCACAGAATTTCACCAAAGGTAAGAAACCAAGTGAATGAGGTCTGAATTTTTTAATTAATAAATGGGGTAGCTTTACTTGACAGAACTCATTATTCCTTCCCCTAAAAGGTTCAACTCACACTTGCTCAGAACTACGGAACTTCGGGTCCAAGAGGGACCCCGGCATCTGTACTTAAGTCCACTGCTTCAGTTTAGATGGGAAAACTGGAATAGAGGNCTACACACCGACACTTCACAGAATTTCACCAAAGGTAAGAAACCAAGTGAATGAGGTCTGAATTTTTAAATTAATAAATGGGGTAGCTTTACTTGACAGAACTCATTATTCCTTCCCCTAAAAGGTTCTACTCACACTTGCTCACACTATGGAACTTCGGGTCCAAGAGGGACCCCGGCATCTGTACTTAAGTCCACTGCTTCAGTTTAGATGGGAAAACTGGAATAGAGGCTTCCATCTAGCTACTGGCCAAGTCGGACGGACACCCCACCCTCCTCTGAGCTTAGCACTAGCATCAGGCCAAGAGGACATCCCCTATGGTTATAACAGAATATACTCACTGTTGTGCCAAGCCCCTTTCCATGCATATTCCACTCAATTCTCACAGCAACCCTGAGGAAGATGGGATACTCCACTGGGCAGATGAGAAAATAGTCTGCCCGCTCAGTCGGAGTTGACTCAAATCCAGGTCTGACTGATGTCGAACAGTTCACTCCAGTGTTAGTCAAGTCTGACTCTTTGTGGCCCCACGGGCTGTACCCGCCAGGCTCCTCTGTCCACGGAATTCTCCAGGCCAGAATACTGGAGCGGATAGCCGTGCCCTTCTCCAGGGGATCTTCCCCACCCAGGGATCGAACCCGGGTCTCCTTCATCGGAGGCAGATTCCTTGCTGTCTGAGCCCCTAGTTCACCTTCATCCTATGGCCCTTCCCTCGGCCTAGAGGGTCCTTTGCGGCCTGACTCCTACCGTCCTTCTAAGCTCACTTCCTACCACTTCCCTCATTATAAAAATCCAGTCAGCCTTCACTAGGGGCTCTGCCTCGGGGCCTTCACACATGCGTGACACCCCCATCACCACCCTAATCTCCAGACCTGCCAGTGGCCAGTTCTACCCTTCAAGTCAAATATTACCTCTTTAATGAAGCTTTCCCTAACCACTCAGTCTAAAATAGACCCCCCAGTTACTCCTACCACTATCCAAAAATATCTTGAATACTGGCTGTCTCCCCAACAGAATAAAGGCACCACAAAGGGGAAAAACATCCCACGAGAATGAAAGCACCAGGATGGCAGAAATGTTCCGCCTTACTCACTTCTAGACTGCCCAGTACCCAAGAGTATCTGACAAGAGCGGCGGCAATCAAAAAACACTATTCAGTCAGTGAATGAATGCCTGTATCTGAACCTCCACCTCATTAACAGCTAGTATCACAGAATTTAGAAGTTGATTAGCTGGTTGTGGTGGTTTACTTGCTAAGTCATGTCCGATTCTTGCAACCCCATGGACTGTAGCCTGCCAGGCTCCTCTCTCCATGAGATTCTCCAGGCAAGAATACTGGAGGGGGTTGCCATTTTCTTCTTCAGCAGATCTTCCCAACTGGGGAATCAAACCTGGCTCTCTGCATTGCAGGCAGTTTCTTTACTGACTGAGCTACAAGGGAAGCATCCATTGATTATGTACTATCTTCAATTTTTCTCTAGGTGTTTCTCATGATTAACCTTATCTTTTCAATCGAATGGTATGTGCCTCAGGGATATTCTGTAATTCTCAACTTTGGACAAGTTAATGACTCAATCTGGGTTTATAAAGCAGTCAAAAATCTAGAAACTAAAGAATAACTCAAATCAGTCCATCCTAAAGGAAATCAGCCCTGAATATTCATTGGAAGGACTGATGGTGAAGCTGAAACTCCAATACTTTGGCCATCTGATGCAAAGAACTGACTCATCTGAAAAGACCCCGATGCTGGGAAAGACTGCAGGCGGGAGAGGAAGGGGACAACAGAGGATGAGATGGTTGGATGGCATCACTGACTCAATGGACATGAGTGTGAGTAAACTCCGGGAGTTGGTGATGGACCGGGAGGCCTGGTGTGCTGCAGTCCATGGGGTCACAAAGAGTTGGACATGACTGAGCAACTGAACTGAACAGAACTGAAAGAATAACTGCTCTTTCACTGGTAGTGTACACAGGCCTGCCTCTTTTTATCTCCTTGAACTTCTTTGAAGCCAACACCCAATCTGTTTGCTTCTGTTTAACCTTCTGCTTCTGACTAACCTTCAACTCCAGGAGTTGGTGATGGACAGGGAGGCCTGGCATGCTGCAGTCCATGGGGGTCGCAAAGGGCCAGACATGACTGAGTGACTGAACTGAGTGAACCTTCATCTGGACCAATGTTAACCACTAGTCCTCTCTCTCCTTCTCTGGCAGGCCTCAGCAGCATCACGGTGCCTGCCTACTTCTCGCTTGCTGAAGTTCTATTTGCTTTGTTGTGCAGCTGGATGTGCACAACGTATCTTCCATGATCTAAAAAGCTGCTGGGACTTCTGTGGTGGTCCAATGATTAAAACTTTGCCTTCCAATGCCAAGGATGCGGGTTCGACCGCTGGCCGGGGAGCTAAGATGATCCCACATGCCTCATGGCCAAAGAACCAAAAGGTAAAACAGAAGCAAGGTTGTAACAAATTCAATAAAGACTTTAAGAATGGTCCACACCAGAAAAATCTTTTAAAAAGTAAAAGCTGCAAAATTAGTGTTAAGTCACTCCGTTGTGTCCAACTCTTTTGTGACCCCACAGACTATAGCCTGCCAGGCTCCTCTGTCCATGGGATTCTCCAGGTAATGATACTGGAGTGGGTAGCCATTCCCTTTCTCCAAGGGAGCCTTCTCTACCCAAGGATCAAACCCAGGTCTCCTACATTGCAGGCAGATTCTTACGGAAGCAAGTAAGTCAGCAGCACTTCAGCGTCTATGGCTTTGGTGTTCCACGGTCTTGGAGAGCTCTAAAGAGTCATGGCCACACAAGGAGACCCTCCTTCCTGCCATATTATAGGCAGCTCCCACGGGCCTGTCAAGCTCACTGGGGGAAATGTCAGGGTCAGAGCAGAATTAGCTACTGGTTGGTGTATTGAGGCCCTGGAATAGCAACTGATACTGTCTGAACACTGCTTCCCAAGTCTGTCTGGGACCAGCACGTTTTCACTGTTCAAGAGACTTCAACTTCAAACCTAAGACTTTGTTTCCAACATAGCAAACTTCTGCAGGAAGACACAAAACATCACCAAAATCCTGGTCAAATGTGCTGCTGTTCAGTTTTCTGACCTCAATCTGCTCTCCAAATGTGCTTTCCTTCTAACAAGACTGATACAATGTAATACTCAGAGGAAATATCTGAGTGAGACAGCCAGTGGGGAGAAGCAGGTCCTTTAACAGGGTGGTGCCTTTTAATTCTCTAAATAACCCACATTCACAGGGCCTAGTTCACTCCAGAAAAGCTCAGGAACTAAGCGCACCCAAGCATTTTCAGGCCACTTGCACTTGGGAGGAAGAACAATTTTCATACTACACTTGGGAGGGGATCTGAAATTTTCCTGGGGTTACTAGAAAAGGTTGCATTTGATTACATAAAACATGTATCTTACTTAGAATCTTAGGTCCAAATCTCGTATAGAATGTGCATGAATTATCAACTTTCTATACAAGAAAACTCACTAGAAGTTTGGCTAAGACGCAGTTCTAGTTTTTCAAACAGCTTCGTTTTGTGGCCAAGGATAAGATCAAAGAATCAAGGGAACTTGCTCAAGGTCATCTGGTCAAATCAGGTGGGACTGAAATGACAGATGTCTGCCTTCCAAAAGCCAACCACACCTCAAACTTGTCTTGGAGCTAAGCAGGCCCAAAGGGAAAAATCACTCCTCCTTTCCTTCCCTCAACAATCAAAAGCAAAATGAAACAGAGGAACTTTAATAAAATGTCCTCAGTATATAGACCACTGCTCGAACAATGCACAGGCATGTCTCAAAATCAGTAACTGAAACGATTCGCAAACGTGAGCAACTGCTATAACACCCTTCCCATGTGACAGCACCATAAACTTCCTAAGAGTTTAAAAAATCAGCCCTTCAAATGTACATCCATAAATAGTTCACTTATCTTCCAAAAGACCCGGTCAGACTGGAACAGAGGTACTCTGAGCTCTCGGATTTTTCCTAAGCTAAAAGATCATAAATAAGTCCAAAGTTCTCTTCAGAATTCTGAAAGGAATAGGGATATTTCAACAGCGCAGGTGAAACAAGTGATGAAATCAACAGTAACCACTCGGGCTGTAGAGGGCAGGGGGCCACAGAGAAGAGGCACCTATGCACCTTCATAACCGCCTTCCTTTCCTCTTCCTTTTTCAAAACCCCCACCTCCTGGACACTTCTGCCTCATCCTTTTCATTTCTACTTTTAAGCTGCTGATGTTAAAACACTACTTTTGATTTAATAACAAAAATATAATGGCCAACGAAGCCGTATTTTTAAATTACTTAAACCGGATCAGCACAGGGATATCAAAGTAGCTAAGAGCACTTTGTATTTGTTACAAACACGTTATAGCCCTATTTTAGTGATCCTCCTCACATCCAGTTTTCTAAGTCAAATGGTACCAGGACCCCATTTCAGATGACCCCCAAGCCCAGGAAAATTTCCCTTCACTCTCAGACTATATGGGTCACCGATATTGAGAGCCAGCATTAGAGCTCAACAATATCAATAGTTACACCGAAACTGTAGCTGGGCTATATTACATGGGAGCAACTTTAAAATATTTATAACTAATGTGATTTTTCTCACATCTCAAATTCAAGTCTGCCTATTTTTGCCTATTTCCAAGTACAGCTGTAACACACTCTTGGATTAAGGACTTTCCTTTAGCCCTTGAGCACAACGTGGCCACGGGGTCTACAAAGCAAACCAAAAGCAGGCCTGGAGAAAGTTAAACCTGGAAGGAAATACAAGTCTTATACTTCCCGTTATGCCAGAACACAGAACTGTCATTAGTTGAAAATGTATTAGGTTGAGCTGTATCAAACTGCCGACATACAACTGGTTTTGACCTGCAAAAATGGAAATTTCACATGAATATCATCTAATGTTATTTTCTAAGCTCATTTTAATAATTGTCTCGAATAAGGTCTTCACAGCCCAAGGCATATAAAAAGCTTCTCTTTCTCTCGTTTGCCTTAACCTTTTGAAAAGATTTGCCACTCTCTGTCCAAAGCCNAGCCCTTCAAATGTACATCCATAAATAGTTCACTTATCTTCCAAAAGACCCGGTCAGACTGGAACAGAGGTACTCTGAGCTCTCGGATTTTTCCTAAGCTAAAAGATCATAAATAAGTCCAAAGTTCTCTTCAGAATTCTGAAAGGAATAGGGATATTTCAACAGCGCAGGTGAAACAAGTGATGAAATCAACAGTAACCACTCGGGCTGTAGAGGGCAGGGGGCCACAGAGAAGAGGCACCTATGCACCTTCATAACCGCCTTCCTTTCCTCTTCCTTTTTCAAAACCCCCACCTCCTGGACACTTCTGCCTCATCCTTTTCATTTCTACTTTTAAGCTGCTGATGTTAAAACACTACTTTTGATTTAATAACAAAAATATAATGGCCAACGAAGCCGTATTTTTAAATTACTTAAACCGGATCAGCACAGGGATATCAAAGTAGCTAAGAGCACTCTGTATTTGTTACAAACATGTTATAGCCCTATTTTAGTGATCCTCCTCACATCCAGTTTTCTAAGTCAAATGGTACCAGGACCCCATTTCAGATGACCCCCAAGCCCAGGAAAATTTCCCTTCACTCTCAGACTATATGGGTCACCGATATTGAGAGCCAGCATTAGAGCTCAACAATATCAATAGTTACACCGAAACTGTAGCTGGGCTATATTACATGGGAGCAACTTTAAAATATTTATAACTAATGTGATTTTTCTCACATCTCAAATTCAAGTCTGCCTATTTTTGCCTATTTCCAAGTACAGCTGTAACACACTCTTGGATTAAGGACTTTCCTTTAGCCCTTGAGCACAACGTGGCCACGGGGTCTACAAAGCAAACCAAAAGCAGGCCTGGAGAAAGTTAAACCTGGAAGGAAATACAAGTCTTATACTTCCCGTTATGCCAGAACACAGAACTGTCATTAGTTGAAAATGTATTAGGTTGAGCTGTATCAAACTGCCGACATACAACTGGTTTTGACCTGCAAAAATGGAAATTTCACATGAATATCATCTAATGTTATTTTCTAAGCTCATTTTAATAATTGTCTCGAATAAGGTCTTCACAGCCCAAGGCATATAAAAAGCTTCTCTTTCTCTCGTTTGCCTTAACCTTTTGAAAAGATTTGCCACTCTCTGTCCAAAGCTGATTTTAAAAAATTAAGTCGGTTAACAGGTAAGCCAAGATAAAGAAAACTACCAAACTCCTTCATGTGAGAACCTGAAAACCACTCCACATCCTTCCCACCATTCCCCTGTTCCGACTAACAGAAGTTGAATCCTAAGTTGATCTGCCCTTTCGAAGACTTACACTTAAGGAGAAAGTAGTGACTATTTCAGTGATTTCCATCTTTTTCAGTTACCAGTGAGGTAAGAATTGAAGTGTGCTAGAGCCCACGGCTTTACACTGGAGTTCCACTGACCTAAAAATCTACCTCTCAAGAATTTTAACTAAGTTAAGTTCCATTTTGTTTCAGAATCCTACTTCTAATCTCTCTAATCAACAGGGTGATTACCAACCCAGTGGGATATATTTTTCCATTTAGACATAGTTGATATATGCACCGACACCAGGAAAAAACCTGTTCCTTTCACAAAAGGGCTTATGGCTCCAAGATTGCCTCTGGGTTCAAATCTACTATTTTACACTCATTTTTATTAGAGACTAATATCCAATATGCTAATGAACTCTTTTCTCAATTAATTCCCCTAATTACTCACCTGTTCTTATTCTGCCCAAATTCCTACCTCACCAGGCCACCCACAGTTCCTTCCCAGAGGGAGATGCTTCTAAAACACTAACTGTCACAGCAACCTGATGTTACCTGTTCTATCTTCGAAATCGAGTATGCAGTTCAAATCATCAATATTAACCAAATGAAATATGCTCTTCAAATAAAAAAATCAGGAAAGAATCTTTTGCTGTATCTGGAAATTTCTCTATCCAGCTAGTTCAGTGTTGACAGGTCAACAGAAAGGCACTAATCATTACTCCAATCCTAAAGGGTTTTTCTCTAGAGTTAAACCATCAACCCTTTCCTAACATCCAAATAATCCAGACTTTTTACAGCAAAACTGCCCCACCTCCAACAGCATCTTCTGATCATTTTTCACCTTAAACTGAGATTTTTTTATGGCCTTATGGTCATGCCAAGTCAGGCAAATACATACTTTAAACCTTCCATCTACTCTCTTCTTTCTCAAAAGCTACATACAATAGCTGTTTCTTTTAAAACTCTCCAAGCATCAAGTACAATGGTAAGTGCCTTAAAAGGGTATTTATCTACTTCCAGCTTTAAAACCCTATGAGGTTTTTTCATCCTAATGCACACCCCCATTTTACAGAGGAGAAAAGCTGAGGCTAAGTAACTTGCTCAAGGTCATGCTGGGCAGGGACCAGAATCCAACCAAGTCTGACCTCCAAGGTCCCTGACCTTAACCCTCACGCTGTGACTTCCTTCTGGTATCTTTCTTCTCCTCCCTGATGTCTGCTCTGTGGTCTTAGACAGCCTCTACTTGGGCAGGGCTCAGTTTCTCCAGAGCTGCCTTTCCTTTAAAGGCTAAGCCTTTGAGAGAAGAATCAGTATCCATTCCATCTTTTCTCCACGCTCCTCCTTCCCACCTGCACCATTTCCCCAAGGCCCTCGTCACAGCTCCTCCTCCAGGGCCGTCCACCCCCGCCCCGGCCCCAGAACAGGTCCCCTTCTACCCTTAACGCCAGGAGAGGCCAGAAGGGAAAGAAGGGAAGAAAGGAAGAGACCACACAGCACCCCTTCCCCCAAGACTTCAGCTGAGAAGAAACTGGCTGAGGACCAGAGAGGGGTGGTGAGGGCTGGGGAAAGATAGGCAGGAGGGCAGGGAGCGGGAATGACAAGGGTGTGCCCTTGGGGGTAGGCGGGGCAGAGGAACGGACGGAGCGGCGGCGTGGGACGCTCCGGGGCTTGCAGACTGAATGGGGGCTGGAACTCCGGGGGGAGCGGGGGGATGGCACCCGGCGAGGAAAGGGATCCGGCCATTCGGAGGAGGATGTGTGCGTTGGGGCGGAGGACCAGAAGGGGGATGTAACGAGGGAAAGTGGAGGGAAGAAAGGGCAGGGAGGTGGAGCGAGCAGGAAACGGTAGAGTCGCCGGCGAGCGGAGAGGAGAAGGATGGATGGGAACCGGGATGGTGGGACTCCGGGAGACCCCAG
>SJYW01053144.1:207569-224957 GCA_006410735.1 Raphicerus campestris
GGGGGGGTCCCTGGAGAAATTCCAGGAGAGCATGAGTTGGGCCTCACATGCTAATGTCTGACTCTTTGCGACCCCATTGACTGTAGTCTATCAGGCTCCTCCGTCCATGAGATTTTCCAGGCAAGAGTGCTGGAGTGGATTGCCATTTCCTTCTCCAGGGGATCTTCCCGACCCAGGAATTGAACCCGGGTCTCCCACATTGCAGGCAGATGCTTTTATCGTCTGAGCCAGCCAGAAATAGCACCATGCCCTCCCCAACCCCTCAAACTCTCCTGTTCCAGGCACCTGCCCTGAGGAAACCATTGCCTAATCCATAAATACTAATCACCAGTGGTGTGACAACATTACGCAGCAGTGACAGCTGAGTTCACCCTCCCAGGGGCAGTGAGTAGATAAAGATCGCTGGCATGTCCTAACTGCTTTCCAGGCCCCAGGAATCTTGGCTCGATTACTTCTGGTGCCAGAAACTCCTGCTGAGGAAACCCTGAGTGGGAGGTTCCCCCTGGTAAGCTCCAGCTAGGTAGTCCATTAGCCCTTCCAGAAGAAACTGAGGCACAGAGCAGAAGAAACAGACATCATTTCTTGCCAGCAGCTTTAAGAGCCAGTGAGTCCTCCTGCCCCTCTCCCACAGTGCTCCACAGACCAGTTGCCCTACTGGTTGAGTCCCAAAGAGAGGAAAAACTCCCGCGAGCCCACCAGGCGGGGATGAACATATAACCTGAGCAAGAAATAAGACTTTCTTTTAAGCCTCTGAGATACAGGGGCTATTTGGGTTTGCTCTGGTTTTGTTTATTTAATACCTATGTATTTATTCATTTGGCTGCGCTGGATCTTGGTTATGGCACACAGGACCCTCGATCTTTCTTGCAGCATACAGAACTCTTAGTTGCGCCATGTGGGAGCTATTTCTCTGACTAGGGATTGAACCCGGGTCCCCTGCATTGGGAGCTCAGAGTCTTAGCCACTTGACCACTAGGGAAGTCCCAGGAGCTATTTGCTTTACTTCAATATAATCAGGCTTATGACTCAGTGGTAAAGAGCCCTAGGAGACACGGGTTCAATCCCTGAGTCAGGTTCAATCCCCTGGAGGAGGAAATGGCAACCCACTCCAGTATCCTTGCCTAGAAAATCCTATGAACAGAGGAGCCTGGTGGGCTACAGTCCATAGGATCTCAGAGAATCAGACTCAACGGAGTGACCGTGCACACAGGCAACCTGGCTTATCCTAGCTGATCACGAATAAACGCTTGTGCAATTTGCTTTCTCTGGACATGTTTTTACAAGATATAGCTGCAATGAAACGTGTCAGTAGTTTATTCATTTCTTAATGATGTTTATTTTGTTGTTTCCTTTTCTTTTTTTTTTTTTTGCTATTACTGGTCCACAGATCCTAAGCCACAATTCAAAATCTAAAAATTCTAAAGCTTAAATGTTTCCTCATAATTTATTTGGCAGTAAAACTCAACCTGACTTGAACTAGTGACAAAACTTACCTTAATAGACAGAAAGCTATTTGTAGTCTTTATCTCACTTAATATGAATATTCCTATGTTCCTATATGAGGAAATACTTAGATTTTTACTTAGAGGTTGACCCAGTCCTCTCAAAGGGTGTCATGGAAATGTTCAGTGTATATACCATATTACCTTTCAAAATTCTGAGATTCTTACAAAATTGCAAACCACATCAGACCCCAGGGGGTTTGGATAAGGGATGGTGGCCCAGTACAAACATAGCTGCAATGAGCATCTCTGGCAGGATGTCACTCACAAAGGCGGCCCCAACAATATTTCCCACTCCCCTGTTCTTCTGGAACTTTCTTTAATTTGCCTTCCTTTGAACCTGGCTGGGATTGTGAACCACTTGTAGCCAAGAAAAAGAAGTGGAAATGACAGTGCTCAAAACTTCTGAGGAAACGCGGCTTCTGACGTGTTGGTTGAAACACCCACCTTGGGAGCCTCTAGCTACCACACTGAGGAAGTCCAGCCATGTAAAGAGGCCATGAGGCCAAGGCCCTGGCAGAGGTCCCCACTGCCAGGCAGCATCGGTCGCCAGATCCAGGAGAGAGCAAGCCTTTAGACAGTCTAGCCCCCGGCTGTCAAGTCATCCTCGTTTACACCGTGACATCTGGGGTGGTTTGCTGCAGCAACAGGATCTATCACAGTGCCACTCTGCGTGTGCCCTGCACACTAGGACAAGGCTTTCTCCAGAGCACATTCATGTGAGCGCAGCTTGCTGAGCAGTAGGAATGCACCTCTTCTGATGAACTATTTCCAAATTGTTCTCTGAAACAGGTGTGCTGATTTACACTCTCCGCAGCAGTGGACAAGGATTTCATGACTTCCTGCCTCACCTAGTTTCTATGATGAGATTGTTCCAGAGTTCTGTCCCTCTGCCATGAAATCCCTCTGAAGAAAGAGAGCAAGAGAGGAGGAGCTGGCATAAAAAGTTAACAGAAGTCCTCCAGTAGCATTGTTTCCATAGGGCGCTTTTTGCCATCAAAAGGCTGATTCATTCCCCCTTTCTACAGTCTGACGATTTTTTTTCTACCCTGAACGGCCTGGCCTAGGGCATGCCTGGGTCGCTTCCGAGTGTCCACTGACCGAAGCGATTTACATCTATCAAAGTAGGTGCCAGCCATTTTTCTAAATGCTACGAGAAAAAAGGGGAGGAGGAAGAGGAGAAGTATAAGTACCAGTATTTACTGAATTTTTTTTTTAGCTACTTAACATCCATTCACTTCTGCAACAGCTCCAACTTCCCGCTCCTCTTGCTTTCAGTCTGTTGGAGTCTCTGAACTCTGAACTCCATTTCTGACTCTTTAGGTGAGCTAGCCTGGTTAGTCAGAATATTGTATTCCTCTGGTAGTAATAATTGGTTCAGGGTTGGGTAGACCCATCAGAGCCAATGAGACTCAATTCCTAGACATTTAAATTTGTGCTTTTGGAGAGCCGACTTTCCCCTCCATGAAAGGTTGTGAGGCTGGAGCAATGGCAGCCATTTTATCAACATGTGGCACCTAGGGATCAAGACAGCATGTGGAGAGAAACTGATGCAAGTAACAAAGAGACACTGAGTCCTGATGACATAATTTCAGTCATGAATCCACCGAGTCCTGGCCTGCCATTCGCTCCCCCAACCCTGTCCCCTCAGTTTTCTACCTGCTGAGGTTTTTCTGTTTTGCTTTTAATTGAAATATAACACACACACAGAAACGTACACATATCACCAATGTATAGCTCACTGAATTTTTAAAACTGAATATACCCATTGAACAAGCACTTAAGAAAGAGAACATCACTGGTTCTTACGTGTATATGCAGAACCATAGAGCATATTTTATGTCTGATTTCTTTTGTTCAGCATTATATTTGAGATTCAATCATACTGAGGAGTGAGGGTGCAAGTCATTCACTTTAACTGCTGAATAGTATTCCACACTCTCTTATCCAATCAGCTGTGATCAAGACTTTGGGTAGTTTTTAGCTGGAGGCTGCTATAAATAACGCTGCTGTAAAATCTTTAGTATAGTGGCTCTGATACTAGTAAACTACACTCTTGACATAATGTATAAGTAGGACTTTGAACTCAAACTGGCTTAAAGGAAAAAGGAGTTTATTGCCTTAATGACTATAATGGCCTGAGACAAGTTTACACGGCTTCAGGCATAGCTGAATCCAAGGGCTCAGGGTAATATCATCAGCACACAGTTTCTCTCTATATTAGCTCTGCTTTCCTTTGGGTTGGCCTCATCAGATTCATCTGTTGACCAGCCCCTGAGAAGGTGGTCCCCACAGCTAAGGGATCTGCACCCAAAAAAAGAGTATTTGTGATCAAGTCTAATTGGCCTGCTTTCAGTCACATGATCATCCCTGCACCAGTCGCTGTGACTAAGGGGATGGCATGTGCTGATTGGCTGGACCTGGTCACATGCCCACCCCTAGCGCCAAGGAGCAGGAGGAGCTTCACGCGAACCATGTGGCTGATGGTGGGAAAGGGTGACTCGCCAAAGGCAGACCAGCTGTGCCGCTGCCCCGGTGGAACAGATGCTGAGTAGTGACAGCGACAGACAGCTGTGGGCTCCATTGAGCTTCCTTATGCCTCCATGAGTCTGCATGCTTTGTTTCTGCCCCCTGGAAACCTTGGGTTCTCATCTCTCTTCATCCTTTGAGACCCAGCTCAAATTTGTCTCCCTGTCATGAAATCTCCCAGAAATCTGGGTCTGGATACTCAGATGGGTGCTCTTGACCTCGATTTCCCTCTCCTTCTATTGCAAGAGGCTCAAAAGCTTAAAATGACGTTTACCAGACTCTCCTGCAGCAAGGAAGTCAAAGGTAAATTAAGCTCTGTCAACTAGACGCATGTGCGTGAAGTCTGAAGGGTGAAAGGGAGGCAGTGGTCCTCTCCCTGCGGCTGTGACCACTGGCCAGCCAGTCCTAGAAGAGGGAAGGAGTATGGGCAGTGGAGTCCACCACCTAGTCCCCAGTTTGGAGGACACGAGGAGTAGGAGGTGGGTGGTGATGGCAGGAGCAGTAGCCGTTTGGTGACTTCTGAAGCATGGCGTGGTGGAAGAACCTTAAAATTAAGTCACCCTGACCTCTCTTCCCGCCCTCCTGGCATTTTTGCACCAAAACCCTGTATCACATCCTTTTTTGGGACTTCCCCGGTGGTCCCGTGGCTGAGACTCTGTGCTCCCAATGCAGGGGCCTCAGATTCAGTCCTTGGTCGTGCAACTAGATTCCACGTACTGCAAGGAAGATCTGGTGCAGCCAAATACATAAATATCTATTTTTTAAAAATCTGTTTTTGACTAAAATAACTGGAGTGGTTTCTATTTCCTGAACTACCTCCTGACATAAAATTCTCCTGTGTAGAATAGTCAGACACTTCTATGAGAGCACCAATCACACTGTTTTATATGCACATAAGAGCATGTGGGTGTTTANTTAAAAATCTGTTTTTGACTAAAATAACTGGAGTGGTTTCTATTTCCTGAACTACCTCCTGACATAAAATTCTCCTGTGTAGAATAGTCAGACACTTCTATGAGAGCACCAATCACACTGTTTTATATGCACATAAGAGCATGTGGGTGTTTATGCACATGTGTGTACATAATAAAACAGGTACTTAAATAGCACTTACTCTGTATCAGGTGCTATTCTAAGCACTGTGTAAAACAGGAACTTACTTAATCCTTACAACAACATCTTAAGGTAGATATTATCACCCTCATTCACAGAAAAAGAAACTTAAGTATAGAAGGATTAAGGAACTCGGCCAAGGTCACACAGCTGGTTTTGTATGAGTTATGTGATGGTTATGGCTAAATTATACAATTCCTTGAGGACAAGAAAATGTCTCTTTTTCATCTTTGCACTCTTTGTGCCTAAAACTGCACCTGGCACATGGTAGATTTTTAGCAACTATTGGTTAAACGAATAAAACTGTTTATGAACTCAACTGACTCTGCTGTAAGAAAACGAACAATTACCCCTTTCACTTAGTCATTTTAAAAATGTTTCAAGGTATTTCTTTTCCCTCTAAAGCATAGATAAGCAAACTTCTTTTGTAAAGGGCCAGGTAACAAATATTATTAGTTTCGCAGGGCATACAGACTCCATCACAGCCACCTAATTCTGCTGTTGTAGCACGGATGCAGCCATAGGTATGCGACTGTGTTCCAATAAAACTTTATTTTCAAAGACAGGCAGTGGGCCAGATTTGGCCCATGAGTTGTAGTTTGCTAACCTCTACAACAGAGAATGTTTTTAATGTATCTAAGTGTTTACTACAGATTATCACATTTAGTAGAAATGCATCAGTACTTTAATTTTTACTTTGTTTTGAAAAATGTTTTTTAAGCTACCACCTTTAAGTCTATCCCATTTATTTCCTTCAGTATATTAAACTTCCTGGAACATAGATTTCATCATGTCACTCTTTTTATCAGAAAATCTTTAGTGGCTCTCTCTGGCTTATAGAAGAAAGTATAATCTTCATTTGACCTTCGAGACCCGTCCCACCCCACCGTGACCTGGCCATTTATCTCTTTCCTCCCTCCAAGGTGTAAGCGGGGATGGAGAGAAAATATGTCAAGTTCTATACTGAGGAGTGTGCTTAGGTAACATTCCATGACTCTACACAGGAGAAGGGGTTTCAGCTAACATTCCTTGAGTTTATACAGATGAGGAAGGTCTATGCTGCTGCTGCTGCTGCTGAGTTACTTCAGTCGTGTCTGACTCTGTGTGACCCCATAGACGGCAGCCCACCAGGCTCCCCCGTCCCTGGGATTCTCAAGGCAAGAGCCCTGGAGTGGGGTGCCATTTCCTTCTCCAATGAATGAAAGTGAAAAATGAAAGTGAAGTCGCTCAGTCATGTCTGACTTAGTGACCCCATGGACTGCAGCCTACCAGGCTCCTCCATCCATGGGATTTTCCAGGCAAGAGTACTGGAGTGGGGTGCCATTGCCTTCTCCAGAGTAAGGTCTATAGACATTCCATAACAATAAGCAAAGAGGCTCTGCAAACATCCAATTATTTTATAGAAGCAGGTGTTCTGCAAACAGTACAAGATTCAAACCAGAAAAAGGGGCTCTGCAAACATTCCATGATTCTGTATATATAGGAATGTTCCTCAAAAACAGTCCATAATTCTATATACAGGAGGGTAAAGTTGATCAAACACCCTAAAATTCTATACACAGTAAGAGCTCTGTAAGCATTTTATGATTTCATACCTGGGAAGAGACTTACAAATATTACATAATTCTATAAATAGATAAGAGCGGTGTGACTCTCCCTTGATTTTCCAAGGTGTTTTGCAAACTGTTAGTTATCTCAGAGAGGGATCTGTAAGCAATTATTCTACTTGGAGAAACGTGTTCATTTCCCAGATTCTACCTAAAACAGGGATGCTCTGTAAAGATTGCATGGCACCAAACACAGGAAATTCTGTGCAGTTAATGATGCTACAGATAGGAGGGTGTTCTGTAAATATTCCTTGATTTCACACAGAGGAGGGAACAGTCTGCAAATATCTCTTGATTTTATATGTAGGAGGGGATTCAGAACACATTCCAAGATTTTGCACAGATGAAGGGAGTCCAGCAAATGCTCCTTGATTCTGCTGAGAAGACAAAGAATCTCTACAAATATCCCTTGATGTTACACACAGGAGGGTTTGGAAGCAGTTCGTGATTTAATACACAAGCGAGTGCTTGATGAGTGTCTGGGGATTCTGCGGGCTTGGCAGTGGGCTTGGCAAATCTCATCTTAGGAAGGAAAGCTGAGGGATGGGCAGTTTTATCAAGGAACACCAAAGGCCAAAGTCCCTAAGTGTTTCAAGGGTGCATAAAGATGTTTGAGGCCAATACCGACTCCAAAATGTAAAAAGAAAACAGTGGAAAATGAAATTAACATTTAATGAAAACATCTACAAAGTATAATATTAGGGACTTCCCTGCTGCTACAGTGGACAGGAATCTACCTAGCAATGCAAGAGACACAGGTTCGATCTCTGGTTCAGGAAGATTCCACAAGCCCTGGGGCAACTAAGCCAGTGTGCCCCCAACTACTAAAGCCTGTGCTCCACAAGAGAAACCACGGCAGTGAGAAGCCCACGTACTGCAACCAAAAGGAGCCACAGCTCAGCACAACTAGAGGAAAGTAAGCTTGAACACATCAACAAACACCCAGCTCAGCCAGAAATAAATAACCATAAAAACGTACATGTAATTTTGGGTCCGCTAGTCATCTGCCTCTGAACCTTCATGGTTGCCTCTGATTGTATCTACTGAGCCATGGGGAGGCATTTTGTTGGGCTTAACAGGATGTGAATGGGGCCTTACAAAGTAACAGTGCCAGCGGCCCAGGAAAATCCTAAAATGACCTGACCCTAGATGGGAAAGTCGCTGGAAAGTTCCCGTGGGAAGGTCAGAGGACTCTCACGTCCAACCCACTTGCTGCCCGCTGCCAGCCCAGCTCCTGAACAGAGCACTAACATTCCAAAGCTGGGCTCAATTCATTCTCTGCTGAGATGCGAAAATACCCCAATTCCCAGGAGACGGACCGAGCTCCAAATATCACCCCCGGGTTGGAGGAAGGGCCACCATGTCCTCGACAGGGGAAGCCAATTAGCCAGGGGCATTATGTTGCAGCAGGTGTCTGGAGCGATCAGACATTGTCACGGTCTCGAAAAGGAAGAGCAGCTGTGCCTGCCTCTCCCCCATTGCATCCTCTGAGCAGGGTGCCGGGGGCCAGAGGGAGACGCTGTGGCTGCAGCTACGCCCCAGGGTCACAGGTGGGGATGAGGAGTCTTGATCAAAGGCAGTGAGAAACAGCCTGGAGCCTGGCCATAATCAATCAGCCCGTATGGCAGCACGTGTAATACTGCCCTGAGCGAGAGGCCGCAGGATGGTCAGAGCTTAGAGCGGCCCCTCCACTTTCTGAGCCCATGCCCAGTTTCAGAGAACATAAAAGCACCTCCATCTCCTTGGGCATCATTTAGATTTCAAAAGATTATTTTTTTCCCTCAAACTCTAAAATGATTAAAAGAACATATGAAAGAATATCTTTATGATCTTGGAGGGCAAGGGATTTCCTAAACCAGGCATGAAAGGCATAAAGGAAAAGATCAGCCTATTGTACTATTAATACATCAAAACTGAGTATCCTTCTATGACAAAGGACCCCGCAAAGGAAAAAGATGAGCGACAAGCCAGAGAAGATACTCACAATCAATCTAACGAAGAAATTACATCCAGAATTTATAAAGAATTTTTACAGATCGATAAGTTAAAAAAAAAAAAAAAAAGACCATCACCCCAATGAAAAAGGACTAAAGGGTTTGGAAAGCATTTCTTCAAGTAGAGGTAATCCGAGGGGACCGTAAACATGAAAAGATGCCTGCTCTAGAGAGAGAACAGTGAAATACTAGCTAAAGCCAGAGTCAGATACTGTTTTACATCCAGAGACTGACAGAAATTCTGCTTCCAGATACACACTCCAGAGAAATTCTGGCAAGTGAGCGTAAGGAGATGCATACAAAGGGGTTCATTGTAGCACAGAGTGTAATAATGAAAAATTATCGGCAACCTAAATTAGCTATTAGGGGTGCTGGGGGGAAAAGTGGTTTTATTGGTCACATAATAACATACTATGCAACCGTTAAAATGAATGAAATGAAGCTTTGCTAGAGAGAACAGCAAATGAGATATACAGGAGAACATTTGGAGGAATTTAAAACATATAAGCAATGGAACAATGGCACCCCACTCCAGTACTCTTGCCTGGAAAATCCCATGGATGCAGGAGCCTGGTAGCCTGCAGTCCATGGGGTTGCGAAGAGTCAGACACGACTGAGCAACTTCACGTTGACTTTTCACTTTCATGCATTGGAGAAGGCAATGGCAACCCACTCCAGTGTTCTTGCCTGGAGAATCCCAGGGACGGGGGAGCCTGGTGGGCTGCCGTCTATGGGGTCACATAGAGTTGGACACGACTGAAGTGACTTAGCAATAGCAAACAATGGAACTATAAATACTAAAAAAAAAAAAAAATACGAAAAAGGGCTTTCTAACTACGATTCAATGTCCAGAAGCCATAAAAGAAAAGATTGACTGAGGACTTCCCTGGCCGTCCAGTGGTGAGAGCCTGGGTTCCGCTGCAGGGGGCGCAGTTTCAATTCCTGGTTGGGGAAACTAAGGTCCCGCATGCTGTGCGGTGTGGCTAAAAAAAAAATTTTTTAAGATTGATAAATTTTACTATGTTAAAAAAAAAAAAACTTGTGGCAAGGAGAGAGAGAAAGAGAGAAAAAGAAAAAAAAAACCCACCAGATGCAGTCAAAACACAAATGACAAGCCAGAAAAAGATTCTTGCAACTCATCCCACAAAGAACTACTCTCCCTCATGTAAGAAGAGCTCATAGAGACAGATAAGAAAAATGGACCAAGGATGTAAACAGTTCATAGAAAAGAGAATTCGAATGACTGCTAAACATCTGGAAAGCTGTTTAGCCTGTCTCCTTCTAAGTAATGCCAATTAGAAGGACAGGCACCACCATGTTCCATCTATCACACTGGCGAAGTTCCAGAAGCTTGCTAATGCACTGAGAGAGAGGGGTGTGAGGCCGCAGGAGCCTTCATAATTCCTGGTGGGGTATAAACTGGTTCAACCTCTTTGAAGGGCAATTTGGCAAAATCTATCAAAATGGTAAATGCATATACATTTTGATCCAGCAAGTTCATTTCTGGGAATCTGTCCCACAAATAACCTTGCATATGTGTGAGATGACATTTGTATTGAATTATTTATTTTTTTTAAAATGGGTCATAAAAACAAAATAATATTACCTATTAAGAGAAGTGTACATGCTTGCTAAGTCACTTCAGTCGTGTCTGACTCTTTGCAACGCTATGGACTGTAGCCCGCCAGGCTCCTCTGTCCATGGGATTCTCCAGGCAAGAGTACTGGAATGGGTTGCCATGCCCTCCTCCAGGAGATCCTCCCAACCCAGGGACCGAACCCAGGATTCTTATGTCTCCTGCATTGGCAGGCAGGTTCTTTACCACTAGCACCACCTGGGAAGCCCTAAAATAAACTGTGATCCATCCAGTAACAGAATATGATGCAGGAGTCTAAAAAAAAAGGAATGATGAAGCTCTCTATATACTGATATGGAAAAATCTCTAAACTACATTGTCATGTGAAAAAATAAGTGTGATATCTACCGTATATAAACACAGTAGGAAAGCAAGACTATATGTTTGTATTTGCATGAAAATAAACAGTAAAGCTTGTTGCAGGGGCAGGGTGGACCAGATTAAATGTGTAAATAATGAAAACACACACATACACACACACATACAAATCAGTTCATGCTCTTTCCCTGCTTAAAAACCTCCAATAGCCACCCTTTCTGTGGTTGCATATAGTTGTAGTTGATCTGTTCTAGTGGCTGTGTTGGAGAAAGCAATGGCACCCCACTGCAGTACTCTCGCCTAGAAAATCACAAGAATGGAGAAGACTGGTGGGCTGCAGTCCATGGGGTTGCTAGGAGTCAGACACAACTGAGTGACTTCACTTTCACTTTTTACTTTCATGCATCGGAGAAGGAAATGGCAACCCACTCTAGCCTTCTTGCCTTGAGAATCCGAGGGACGGGGGAGCCTGGTGGGCTGCCATCTCTGGAGTCGCACAGAGTTGGACATGACTGAAGCGACTTAGCAGCAGCAGCAGCCACCCCTTGAAGTCACAATAAAATTCAACACCTCCCTGAGGCTTATAGACCCTGCAGGATCAGGTACCAACCAGCCTTCCCCTCTGACCCCCGCTGGTCACCCTATCCCCACCTTTCTTCTCTTTCTCTATATATGGTCATATAATTGTGTGACTGGGAAAAAAAAAGTATAAAAAGCTATCAGTTAGAGCCCTCATACACAGGGCACCGCCACATTAGAAAACAATCTGGTAGTTCCTCAATCGGTTAAACATAGAGTTACCACACGACCCAGAAGTTTCACTCTGAGGTATACTCAAAAAATATGTGAAACTATGTGTCCACACAAAAACCTGTACATAAATGGTCATAAGAGCCAAAGAGTGGAAACTTTAAATGCACATTACTCAACGAAAGGAACGAATTTGAAAGGGCCACATACTGTATGATGTCAGCTATATGACAGTATGGAAAAGGTAGAGCTATGGAGACAAGAGGGCTTCCCTGATGACTCAGTAGGAGTGAATCTGCCTGCAAGGCAGGAGACACAAGAGATGCGGATTCCGTCCCTGGGTCAGGAAGATCCCCTGGAGGAGGACATGGCAACCCACTCCAGTATCCCTGCTGGAGAATGCCCCTGGTGAGAGGAGCCTGATGGGCTACAGTCCCTAGGGTCGCACAGAGTCTGTCCCTGTCTGAAGCCCAGGGAAGGGACTGAAGTGACTTAGCACGCAGGCAGATGTCATTACACGTTTCTCCAAACCCATAGGATCTGCAACAAGAGCAAACACACAAGCCTAAGGAAACTGTGGCCTTCGGGGGATAATGAAGCGGCCGTGAAGGTTCCTCACTGATCAAAAAGAAAAACAAACGCACCCTTCTGGTCAGTGATGTTGACCATGCGCAAGCCTGCGAATGGGGTGGGGGGTGGGGCAGGAGGTGCGGGAGTTATGGAAGCCTCTGTACCTCCCTCTCAATTTTGTTCTTTACCAGAAACTGCACTTAAACAAAACAAAACAAAAATTAATATGCACCCAAACACATTCCTCAGGAGGGAAAAAGACATAATTTCAAACTACACATAGAGTTAGAGTTACTGACAGAGGTGGAACAGTCACCTGGAACCCCACCAGATGGTAAGTCATGAGCTGCAAAGTGCTCCCAGGAAGCACTGAGTGAGCGGCAGAAAAGCCGATGTCCTTCCACGGCTCAAACTCTCCCATAACTCCCAGGCACCCTCGAGAGAGAGTCTGAATACGCTTTGACAAGCCCCGCGTGGCCTGGCCCTGCCTGCCTCTCAGTCCCCCTCGCCGCTTTCCCCTCGGTTTCTTTTCTCGGGAACGTGGACCTCACCGGTTTTCTCTATGTCCCTTGCATGAGCCACTCTCTCTCCCTATCTTTCTCTCTCCATCCACCCCCCCACACACACCTCCTTTTCTCTGAAAACCTCCCCTCTTTTCCCACTCTCTGAAGCTAACATACACCCACACACCCTGCCAGGCTCAGCTCAGAGCTCACCTCCTCCAGGAAGTCCTGGGAGGTTACAGCTCCCACGGAAGCCCAGGGAAGGGACCCAGCTGCCAGTGGGAACAGCAAGGATGAAGCCTATGTGGCTGGAGGGGAGTGAGGGAAGCAAATGACCGCTACCAGAAGCAGTGTGGGCTGGGGGCCATCGCAGAAGGCCCTGCTGATCATGGAAAGCATTTTACTCTGAGTGAGCTGGGAGCCGGGACAGTCTTTGTGCAGAGGGTCAGCATCTGACTGAGGATTCCTTTGGCTACTGGGGAGTGGCTGGCAAGGGCAGAAGAAAGAAGACCCAACACCCTCAATCAGAATTAACCTCTGCTTGATCTATGGCCCCAGAACACATGCACGGACTGCTTTCAGCAAGCAAAAGCCTTCACTTCTGCTTCGTGTTCTAGCTGACTAGAAGCCACAGGTGCTGAAACATGGTGGTTAACACATCTGGGTTGAAAATTCCAGCCTCTCCGCCTAACAATTGGGTATTATTTAGTTTGTTGGAACCTCAGTTTTTTCATCTGTAAAGTGAGGTTGATAAATTACACTGACCTCAATAAAGATCGTGAGAATGAAACGAGCTAATCCATGGAAAGCTTGCCTCCAGCATGGTCAATCTCAGTAGATATTAGCTTTGATTATGAAGTGTCTGCACGACTATAACAAGAACTCTGTGTGGATTTAACCTGGGTGTGCTGAAGCAGTTCTCAGGCTAAGTTTGCTGGAGGTCCAAGCCTCTGCTGACTGCACGCGGTCTCCCCACCTCCCCAGTCCTGCTCCTCCACCCCCTCCTTCCTATCCTCTTCCTTTTCCTTCTTGGGTTGTTGTGATTCTTGCAACAGCTTCCTGCCAAGTCCTTACGTGTTAACACTTCCAAAGGACTCCAGTGATCCATGGGTTTCCTGGACAGATGAAAAGACTGGCGGAAACAACTACAGGATGGAGGGGCTGGAGGTGGGGCCTCTGAGGTTCTATCTAAGGCACATCAGGATAGACAAACAGGGGGCCAGAAAGCTTAAGCCACTAGGCACAGGGTGCAAGGGTTAGGGATGGAACTGGGGCAGGTACCCAGGTTTCTTCTCTCCAGGGCTGAGGTACTTTGGTTTCCTTTTATAAATTTTTAATTACAAAAGTAAGGCAGTCTCCTCATTTTTAAAAAATTCAGGTAAATGTGAAAAATGTCTTTTAACAATCACCCCATGCTGTCTGCCAACAGGCTTTATCCAGGCGCCTGCTCTATTTTTCACTGAAGCCTCAGTTTCCACTTGACACACCACCCACTGGAAAGCAAGAGGGCAAACAGTTTGGTCTGTTCTACCCCTAGCTGTGGTCCTGGTGTAGTGCGGGGACAGTCGGTGCCCTAGCTGTGGTCCTGGTGTAGTGCGGGGACAGTCGGTGCTCGATAAACTGTTCCTGGCAGGCAGCCCGGTAGCTAAGACTCCTGGCTCCCAGTGTAGCGGATGCAGGCTCAATGCCTGGTCAGGGAGCTGAGGTCCCTCATGCGGTGTGTCACAGTGAAAAAATAAACAGAAGAACAAATGAGACCCTTGCCTCCTCCTCACAAGGCAACCGCTATTATCAGTTTGGCTTTTCACCCATCTAGACCAGCATCATCCAATAGAATGTTCTACTCTGATGAGCTAGTCTGTGTCCATAATGTCCAATGTATTAGCCACTGGCCACAGGTGACTTACTAAGCACTTGTATGTGGCTGATGCCGTGGAGACACTGAATTGTTTATTTAATTTTAATTAAACTTTTAAAATGAACTTATATTTAAATGTAAATAGCTACGTGTGGCTACTGACAACCATCTCAGACGGCACTATCCCAAACATTTTTCCCTGTGTGTTTACATATTTATGTTATTCATAGACTGTTTTGCATATTTGTGTTTACATCTATGTTCTTGTTTGTGTATCCTTTGGCTTCTTGCTTTTTGTCACTGAAGATTATATTTTGGAAGTCTTTTCACATCAGGCTGTATAAATCTGCCCCTTTCTTTTGAAGTGCTGCTCAGAAATCCACGGTGTGAGTCTACCATAACTCGTTTAGCCATTCCCTACTGAGAGATGTTTAGGCGGCTTCCCATTTGCCATTATTAAAAATAATGCTTCAATAAATGCTATTGTTCCTATCTCCTTGGGCACAAATGTGACCTTTGCTGTCTGGTGACTATCAATAATAATATCTATTTAAAATAGGTAACTAATGAGAACCTTCTATATAGCATAGGACTCTCATTGCTCACAGGTGACCTAAATGGGAAGGAAATCCAAAGAAGAGAGGAATATGTATACATGTGGCTGATTTTACTTTGTGGTACGGCAGAAATGAACACTACATTGTAAAGCAACGATACTCCAATAAAAAGTTTTAAAATAATAATAGTTATTACTGTAATTATAGTAAAAATCACTTGCATTTATTGAGCCTTTAGTATGTACAAGGCGTTGTACTAACCCCTGTACATGCGTTAATGATTCAATTCTTATTCCAGTCTAAAAAGGGAGGTTTGATTATTATCCCCATAGTACAGATACGGAAACTGAGGCACAGAGAGGCTCAGCAACTTGCCCAGAGGCAGTCAGTAAGTGGCACAGCCAGAATTTGAACCTGGGTGAGTCGTGTGTTCAACTTCGGTTTTCCAAGCTCCTGCCAAACCGCCGTGCGGAGGGTACGCATCAGTGTACACACAGACGCGGGCCCGGCGCCTGCAGGCCTGAATGCCGCCTCGGGGGTCTCTTTTCAGAGCGGAGAGCCTGCGTGAGACACGCAGCCCTGGGAACTTGAGGGCTCGGCCAGGTGGCCGTTCGGATCTGTTATCTGGGCTGCGGGTGTGTCCCCAGCAGTGAGCTCCCAGTAACACGCCCGCATCTTGCCCCCTCCCCTGAGAGGTCCCCGGTCTTCCTCCCCGACCAGCAGTGAGCTGGACGAAGTAAAGATAACAGCAAGAGAGAGGCGGCGAGAGTGGCAGGCGGACTTACGCAACCGGTGGAAAGCGATACAGGCCGACTTGCTGATTGGAAACAAACGAATAGGAGTCAGGCAGAGGTTTCCTGGAATCCAGGTCTAGGAGCTGCCAAACGCGGGCCTCCTCTCCCAGGAACAATTGAATGTCACTGGGGTAACTGAACGCTGCTGGAGACAGAGGCCGCCTGCCCACAGCCTCACAGAGCAGCCTGTGTGAGCTGGGCCGGGCTCCAGAGGGAAAAGGGGGCTGGCGAGGCGCCCCGTGGGGCCATCTGAGGAGACGCTGCAGTCTCTAGACCAGCAGACGCTGCTGGTCCTGCCTCTGCTGAAACCCATCTGGCGGACCAGCGGCTGGGGGATTCCCAGGGCGAGTCTCCAGCACGTCTAAGGAGCAAAGTTCTAGCCCAGTGTGGTCGTTCAGTCACTCAGTCATGTCTGACTCTCTGCGTCCCCATGGACTCCAGCATGCCCGGCTTCCCTGCCCTTCACCGTCTCCCAGAGCTTGCTCAAACTCACCATTCAATGGGTGATGCCATCCAACCATCTCGTCCTCTGCGTCCCCTTCTCCTCTCACCTTCCATCTTTCCCAGCATCAGGGTCTACTCTAGAAGTTGGGCAGGCCCTGAACTCAGAAGCCAGGATACCTGAGTATCAGGATGAACTGGGGGAATGATGCCGGGCCAGGCATAACCTTTGAGTCCTCTCCTTAATGGAAAGAAAATAAAAACAGGAGAGCAGGTTCAAATGGGATTGCTACAAAGGAGATAAAAATGTTACAAGACCCAAATATGACTGAGGTCCACAAACGTTTTAGATAAAAATCACTGTAAATATCTGAGGGCCACACAGGGTCTGCCGTCAGAGGCTAAGGCAACCACAGGCAGCAAGAAAATAAATAGATACAGCTGTGTGCCAACAAAACTTTATTTTTGTATCCTGAAATTTGAATTTCATATCATTTTCACGTGGCACAAAATTGTTGTTTGGCTTTTGACTTTTTTTGACCACATTGATCAGCTTGTCAGACCTCAGTTTCCCGATCAGGGATTGAACCCTGGGTCACAGCAGTGAAAGCCTGGAATCCTAACCACTAGGCCACCAGGGAACTTTCAGCTTTTGAGTTTTGTAAACCATTAAAAAATGTATAAAGAAACCTTAGCTAAAAGAAAAAAAAAAAGAGGAAATCTTAGCCCTAGAGGTGTACAAAAACAGGTGATGTCCTCCCAAATGACCCGGCTTTGGTCTGCAAGCAGGCTTTTAATTTATATTCAACCATAAATATGTCACTGGAGAATCAAACTATAAATCTCCCATCTAGGAAAACAAGCAAACAGGCGGCGGGCTCAGCACAGAGTTACACACAGTATCTGGCGCATGTAAGCGCCCCAGAACATTAACAATGATCACAGTGAGGGGAGCACTTAGAATATGTAAAAAGTCGATACAGGTGACTGTAAGACTGTGCAGGCGTGCGTGCATGCTAAGTTGTTTCAGTCGTGTCCGACTCTCTGCAGCCCTGTGGACTGTAGCCTGCCAGGCTCTCTGTCCACGGGATTCTGACCCAGCAATCGAACCCTTGTCTCTTACGTCTCCTACATTAGTGAGCGTGTTCTTTACCACTAGTGCCACCTGGGAAGCCCCTATAAGACTTCAGCAGGTATAATAATAATAATAGTATTT
>SJYW01053144.1:229802-243764 GCA_006410735.1 Raphicerus campestris
CGACTATAACAAGAACTCTGTGTGGATTTAACCTGGGTGTGCTGAAGCAGTTCTCAGGCTAAGTTTGCTGGAGGTCCAAGTCTCTGCTGACTGCACGCGGTCTCCCCACCTCCCCAGTCCTGCTCCTCCACCCCCTCCTTCCTATCCTCTTCCTTTTCCTTCTTGGGTTGTTGTGATTCTTGCAACAGCTTCCTGCCAAGTCCTTACGTGTTAACACTTCCAAAGGACTCCAGTGATCCATGGGTTTCCTGGACAGATGAAAAGACTGGCGGAAACAACTACAGGATGGAGGGGCTGGAGGTGGGGCCTCTGAGGTTCTATCTAAGGCACATCAGGATAGACAAACAGGGGGCCAGAAAGCTTAAGCCACTAGGCACAGGGTGCAAGGGTTAGGGACGGAACTGGGGCAGGTACCCAGGATTCTTCTCTCCAGGGCTGAGGTACTTTGGTTTCCTTGTATAAATTTTTAATTACAAAAGTAAGGCAGTCTCCTCATTTTTAAAAAATTCAGGTAAATGTGAAAAATGTCTTTTAACAATCACCCCGTGCTGTCTGCCAACAGTCTTTATCCAGGCGCCTGCTCTATTTTTCACTGAAGCCTCAGTTTCCACTTGACACACCACCCACTGGAAAGCAAGAGGGCAAACAGTTTGGTCTGTTCTACCCCTAGCTGTGGTCCTGGTGTAGTGCGGGGACAGTCGGTGCCCTAGCTGTGGTCCTGGTGTAGTGCGGGGACAGTCGGTGCTCGATAAACTGTTCCTGGCAGGCAGCCCGGTAGCTAAGACTCCTGGCTCCCAGTGTAGCGGATGCAGGCTCAATGCCTGGTCAGGGAGCTGAGGTCCCTCATGCGGTGTGTCACAGTGAAAAAATAAATAAACAGAAGAACAAATGAGACCCTTGCCTCCTCCTCACAAGGCAACCGCTATTATCAGTTTGGCTTTTCACCCATCTAGACCAGCATCATCCAATAGAATGTTCTACTCTGATGAGCTAGTCTGTGTCCATAATGTCCAATGTATTAGCCACTGGCCACAGGTGACTTACTAAGCACTTGTATGTGGCTGATGCCGTGGAGACACTGAATTGTTTATTTAATTTTAATTAAACTTTTAAAATGAACTTATATTTAAATGTAAATAGCTACGTGTGGCTACTGACAACCATCTCAGACGGCACTATCCCAAACATTTTTCCCTGTGTGTTTACATATTTATGTTATTCATAGACTGTTTTGCATATTTGTGTTTACATCTATGTTCTTGTTTGTGTATCCTTTGGCTTCTTGCTTTTTGTCACTGAAGATTATATTTTGGAAGTCTTTTCACATCAGGCTGTATAAATCTGCCCCTTTCTTTTGAACTGCTGCTCAGAAATCCACGGTGTGAGTCTACCATAACTCTTTAGCCATTCCCTACTGAGAGATGTTTAGGCGGCTTCCCATTTGCCATTATTAAAAATAATGCTTCAATAAATGCTATTGTTCCTATCTCCTTGGGCACAAATGTGACCTTTGCTGTCTGGTGACTATCAATAATAATATCTATTTAAAATAGGTAACTAATGAGAACCTTCTATATAGCATAGGACTCTCATTGCTCACAGGTGACCTAAATGGGAAGGAAATCCAAAGAAGAGAGGAATATGTATACATGTGGCTGATTTTACTTTGTGGTACGGCAGAAATGAACACTACATTGTAAAGCAACGATACTCCAATAAAAAGTTTTAAAATAATAATAGTTATTACTGTAATTATAGTAAAAATCACTTGCATTTATTGAGCCTTTAGTATGTACAAGGCGTTGTGCTAACCCCTGTACATGCGTTAATGATTCAATTCTTATTCCAGTCTAAAAAGGGAGGTTTGATTATTATCCCCATAGTACAGATACAGAAACTGAGGCACAGAGAGGCTCAGCAGCTTGCCCAGAGGCACACAGTCAGTAAGTGGCCCGGCCAGAATTTGAACCTGGGTGAGTTGTGTGTTCAACTTCGGTTTTCCAAGCTCCTGCCAAACCGCCGTGTGGAGGGTACACATCAGTGTACACACAGACGCGGGCCCGGCGCCTGCAGGCCTCGCCAGTCTCGGCGCCTCGGGGTCTCTTTTCAGAGCGGAGAGCCTGCGTGAGACACGCAGCCCTGGGAACTTGAGGGCTCGGCCAGGTGGCCGTTCGGATCTGTTATCTGGGCTGCGGGTGTGTCCCCAGCAGTGAGCTCCCAGTAACACGCCCGCATCTTGCCCCCTCCCCTGAGAGGTCCCCGGTCTTCCTCCCCGACCAGCAGTGAGCTGGACGAAGTAAAGATAACAGCAAGAGAGAGGCGGCGAGAGTGGCAGGCGGACTTACGCAACCGGTGGAAAGCGATACAGGCCGACTTGCTGATTGGAAACAAACGAATAGGAGTCAGGCAGAGGTTTCCTGGAATCCAGGTCTAGGAGCTGCCAAACGCGGGCCTCCTCTCCCAGGAACAATTGAATGTCACTGGGGTAACTGAACGCTGCTGGAGACAGAGGCCGCCTGCCCACAGCCTCACAGAGCAGCCTGTGTGAGCTGGGCCGGGCTCCAGAGGGAAAAGGGGGCTGGCGAGGCGCCCCGTGGGGCCATCTGAGGAGACGCTGCAGTCTCTAGACCAGCAGACGCTGCTGGTCCTGCCTCTGCTGAAACCCATCTGGCGGACCAGCGGCTGGGGGATTCCCAGGGCGAGTCTCCAGCACGTCTAAGGAGCAAAGTTCTAGCCCAGTGTGGTCGTTCAGTCACTCAGTCATGTCTGACTCTCTGCGTCCCCATGGACTCCAGCATGCCCGGCTTCCCTGCCCTTCACCGTCTCCCAGAGCTTGCTCAAACTCACCATTCAATGGGTGATGCCATCCAACCATCTCGTCCTCTGCGTCCCCTTCTCCTCTCACCTTCCATCTTTCCCAGCATCAGGGTCTACTCTAGAAGTTGGGCAGGCCCTGAACTCAGAAGCCAGGATACCTGAGTATCAGGATGAACTGGGGGAATGATGCCGGGCCAGGCATAACCTTTGAGTCCTCTCCTTAATGGAAAGAAAATAAAAACAGGAGAGCAGGTTCAAATGGGATTGCTACAAAGGAGATAAAAATGTTACAAGACCCAAATATGACTGAGGTCCACAAACGTTTTAGATAAAAATCACTGTAAATATCTGAGGGCCACACAGGGTCTGCCGTCAGAGGCTAAGGCAACCACAGGCAGCAAGAAAATAAATAGATACAGCTGTGTGCCAACAAAACTTTATTTTTGTATCCTGAAATTTGAATTTCATATCATTTTCACGTGGCACAAAATTGTTGTTTGGCTTTTGACTTTTTTTGACCACATTGATCAGCTTGTCAGACCTCAGTTTCCCGATCAGGGATTGAACCCTGGGTCACAGCAGTGAAAGCCTGGAATCCTAACCACTAGGCCACCAGGGAACTTTCAGCTTTTGAGTTTTGTAAACCATTAAAAAATGTATAAAGAAACCTTAGCTAAAAGAAAAAAAAAAAGAGGAAATCTTAGCCCTAGAGGTGTACAAAAACAGGTGATGTCCTCCCAAATGACCCGGCTTTGGTCTGCAAGCAGGCTTTTAATTTATATTCAACCATAAATATGTCACTGGAGAATCAAACTATAAATCTCCCATCTAGGAAAACAAGCAAACAGGCGGCGGGCTCAGCACAGAGTTACACACAGTATCTGGCGCATGTAAGCGCCCCAGAACATTAACAATGATCACAGTGAGGGGAGCACTTAGAATATGTAAAAAGTCAATACAGGTGACTGTAAGACTGTGCAGGCGCGCATGCATGCTAAGTTGTTTCAGTCGTGTCCGACTCTCTGCAGCCCTGTGGACTGTAGCCTGCCAGGCTCTCTGTCCACGGGATTCTGACCCAGCAATCGAACCCTTGTCTCTTACGTCTCCTACATTAGTGAGCGTGTTCTTTACCACTAGTGCCACCTGGGAAGCCCCTATAAGACTTCAGCAGGTATAATAATAATAATAGTATTTTAAAAAAAATTTTTTTTTTCCCAGAATTGAGAAAGGTTTGTTGCAAGAGGCTTGCAAGGAGTCCAGGTGGCCGATGCTCAGAAGACCTGAACTCTCCTGTGGTTTTTGGGAAAGAATGTTTATAAGCAAAATTTGAGAGGTGGTCTGCAGGATGTGCGATCTTTCTCTGATTGGTTGGTGGTGAGGTAACAGGATGGTGTTCTAAGAATCTCAATCATCAGCTTTCTGCTTCCAACCAATCTGGGGTCCAGGGTTTGTGCTCAGCCTGAAGTTGTCATTCTGCATCTTGATGGGGGCTTTAGTTTGTGTAGAAGAACTCAGAGATACGTACCAGATTGTCATGTGAATATGTCCTTGAGGAACCAGGNAATCTGGGGTCCAGGGTTTGTGCTCAGCCTGAAGTTGTCATTCTGCATCTTGATGGGGGCTTTAGTTTGTGTAGAAGAACTCAGAGATACGTACCAGATTGTCATGTGAATATGTCCTTGAGGAACCAGGACCCTTCCCCATCCATAGCTAACATTTATTTAGTCCTTGCTCTGTGCCAAGCCTTGTCCAAAGCACTGTACTTACATGTATGTATTCACTGATCACTATAATCCTATTCTTAGGCCCATTTTACAGATGGGGAAAGAAAAGAAATTAAACAGTAAGGCTAGAAGCTTCACCATAGAATCTAATTCCAGAGCCCACACCTTATACCCAGCGATATTTCTAGGCACCCTCTGCTCTGGGGTGGGGACCATTGTTATAACCATTTTACAGAAGAGGAAAGTGAAGCTCATAGCGGTCAAGTAAACTGACTTAAGAGTATATGATTAGAAAGGGGCCTCCCCGGTGGCTCAGTGGTAAAATAATTAACCTACTGATGCAGAAGACACAGGTCGAACAAGGGTTCGACCCCTGGATCAGTGTTGGGGGCCAGCGTGAGGAACTCCGCCCATGGCAAAGGTCATGAGGAAGGGGGCTTCGGTATGCGCAAAAGCGTGATGAAGCCTCAGGAAATTCCCCCGCTCCCGAGCATCTAACCCCAAAACCAGAGTCTGTCCTGTACTCTCACCTACGGGGTGCTCTCCCCCATAACCATTTCTCTCCGAGAAGGAGTAAACGTGCAGCTCCAAGGCAGTAAAAATTCCTCGGCGTGACTAGAGTGTTTCAACTTANAAGGAGGTACTGGTCTGGACCTGGAGGTTGGGGATCCTAGCCTTAAAAGAACCAGCTTAAAAACTGTTCTACATCCACGTGTCTTCCAAGTAAATTGTATGCTTGTAGGCTGCATGTTTTGCAGCCCAAAGCATCTCAATAGGCTCAATAATATACACTTCTATATGACTCAAGTTTACCTGGAAGGAGATCCACAAGTGTAACCGTGAATGACTGTGGGGAAAGGACCAGGAGGCAGGCAGGGGGAAGGAGATGAGAGGAAGACTTGCTTTTTCTGGATATTTTCATTCTGCTTGAATGTTGTTTCTCTGGGGTCAGCTTTTAGCATTTCAAAAACTGGAAAATGAATAACTTCAAAAGCCAGGGGAGCAATTGAGTTTTACATTTCTTTTAAAGGTGTGAAATAAATAAATTGAATCTGGCCAGCCTGGTCCTTACTAAAAATGGTAGGACATCCAAAAAAGGGGTGTTGACAGACTCAGCTATTGAAGGCCTGGAAGTTGATCTGAGACTCCACAGGGCAGAGCCTGAGGGGCGTTCAGAATGTGTCCGGCCTGCCTTCCTGCCACCGAGCAGTGCCGCCAGCCCTCCCCCATGTTTCAGAGGGTTTCCAGAAACCGGGCACCAGTGGCACCTTTTAAGTTCTTTTTGAATATCTACTTCAAGTGCATTAGCCTGCCTCCTCTTCTTCAGTTCAGTTCAGTTCAGTCACTCAGTCGTGTCCAACTCTTCGCGACCCCATGAAATGCAGCACACCAGGCCTCCCTGTCCATCACCAACTCCCAGAGTTCACCCAAACCCACGTCCATCGAGTCGGTGATGCCATCCAGCCATCTCATCCTCTGTCGTCCCCTTCTCCTTCTGCCCCCAATCCCTCCCAGCAGCAGGGTCTTTTCCAATGAGTCAACTCTAGAGACTGTACAAAATGCTGCTGGTGGAAAAAGAGAAAAACGGCTTCTCTGGTGGTCCAGTGGCTAAGACTGTGCGCTTCCAACGCAGGTTGTAGGGGACGTGGGTTTGATCCCTAGTCCGGGAACTAAGATCCCACAAGCTGAATGGCCCAGCCCCCNGAGAAAAAGGGCTTCTCTGGTGGTCCAGTGGCTAAGACTGTGCGCTTCCAACGCAGGTTACAGGGCACGCGGGTTTGAGCCCTAGTCCGGGAACTAAGATCCCACAAGCTGAATGGCCCAGCCCCCCGCCATCCACCCCACCAAAATACTTTGGGTGGGCTGAGGAATCTCAAGATGGTTTCATGTCTGTCGTACAAGTCAGGACACAGAATTTTTTTTTCAAGGTCAAACATAGTCAGTTCGTGACAGAGTGGGAGTTGCCATGGGTTCCCCTGCTGGCCCGAGTGCATGTGGTTTGGCCCCTTCATGATCCTGGCCAGCACAGATTTCTTATCTCTTCTGAGGGGACTCCCTGGTTCACAGAGTTAGCTAGCACTCTGGAGATCCCCTATATGAAAATGACCTTGACATCCACATTCTATGACTTTGGGGAATGCCGCCTTCTAGAAGCCCCACCTGAAAACTTACAGAGCATGTTAGCAGGTTAAAGTCTCTGGAAAGTCCTGCAGTAAAGGAAACTACTCTCCATTAGAAAAAAAAATTTCCCCAAACAGAAGCTCTGGAGTCAGCTGGCCTGGGTTCAGATCCTCACTCTTTCACTTCCTAGGCAGGTGGGCGGGGCAATGTGCCCTGCGGTTCTGACCCTCAGGTTCCTCGTCTATAAACTGAGGCTGCTGGCCCTCATAGAGTTGTCATGGCGATTCAGAGCTCGAGTCTACAGACCATTATCAGAGATCAGCGTTTCAAAATTTGGAAATTTTTACATTTCAGAAAAGTAGTCAAACCTATTGTTAGGAAAACTCCTGAATATTCACACCACGAGGGTTCAACAAGCCTGTACATAACCTGAGATCACATGAGGGTTTGTTCTCAGATGAGCTTTGGCACCAACCAGACTTTGGGAAGCAGCTGTTGGTTTTCATTGCGTTTTAAAAAATTTCAGGATTGTGGCTAAGAGAATGAGGACTTGTGGTGAAAAGAACAGCTAATATTTATTGACGTTTATTGAGCCAGATCATATTCCAAGCACTTCACATAAATTAATGTCACTGAATCCACAGAACAACCCCCTGTGGTTGATACTGTCATATGTACCCATTACACAGATGTTCTCACTGAGGCACAGAGGCACTAAATAACACACTCAAGTGGCATAGCTGGGATTACACAAGGTAAGGAATATGAATTGTTTATCACACTGCCTGGCACATAATCACCACCTTGTAAATGTCACCTGTTGCTATCTTATTAATCTCATCCTCATCAACGGTGTAAGAATTATGACTGATCTTTTAAAAAATTTTGTGCATATGTGTTTAATTTCTAATTTCACCAGAATGAAAATAGTCTATGTGTGGGAAAAAATTTTTTCCAAAAAAAACTCAATTTCTGAATTGAGCTTAATCTCACAATTGTTCTGATTCCGTCTGTCAAGGCTGATGCTGATCTGGGCAAAAATAGATTTCTCAACTCAAAGTTGACTTTCTTATGATACAACCAGACCAGGTCCCGGGTGCCCTGGAGCAGTCCTGGAGGGACACAGCTTCAGGGAAGGGCACGCTGCTCCCCTGTGAAGAGGGCAGTGAGTGGACAGCCTCCAGCTGCAGTGTCTTTGGGATCCGTCTAAACTTCAAGCCAAGGCCAGTCTCTTCCTGAGTAGCCCCCGGGCAATGATTGAGTACAGTGGGGGACTTGGGCTAGCCATCCCTTGCTCTCTCTCTTTTTAAAAGAATATTGATTTACTTGCCTCTTTGGCGGCCCCGGGTCTTAGACGCACCGTGCAGGCTCTTCTTGTGCTGCGCAGGCTTTGTAGTTGTGGTGTGCGTGGGTTTAGTTGCCCAGTGGCATGTGGGATCTTAGTTCCCCCACCAGGGATCGAACCTGCATCCTCTGCATTGCAAAATGGATTCTTAACCACTGGACCACCAGGGGAGTCCCCAGGCTGGCCACTTCTGTCCTACCTGGGGCCTTTATAATCAACAGTCTTTGCTCTGGAGCTCCCCAAAGTGTTGACGAAGACTTTGTCAGATCTGCATTGCAGTCTGAAGCTCCCTTGATCAATTCTGCTGTCTCCCATATTCTATCTTTCATAAGTACAACACTCCTCCCACTTACTATAAACCTCTTGCCTTCTTACTCTTATTAAAAAAATTGTTCTTTATATATTTTATTGAAGTATGGTTGACTTAAATGTTTCTGGTGGATAGCAAGGTGATTCAGTTATACATACAAGCATATATTATTTTTCACATTATTTTCTCATTATAGGTTATAACAAGATATTGACTATAGTTCCCTGTGCTGTACAGTAAATCTATGTTGCTTATTGCATATCTACTTTTTAATTAGAAATATAACATTCTATTCATACTAAGTCAAGTGGAATCAAAATGTGATGAATTTTTTAGTTAGGCAAAAATCCATACGTTTTCTAAAATATGTGTATATTATACATACTATTTATATTTGTTTGGAGAAGGCAATGGCAACCCACTCCAGTACTCTTGCCTGGAACTCCCATGGATGGAGGAGCCTGGTGGGCTGCAATCCATGGGGGTCACTAAGAGTCGGACACAACAGAGCCACTTCACTTTCACTTTTCACTTTCATTCATTGGAGAAGGAAATGGCAACCCACTCCAGAGTTCTTGCCTGGAGAATCCCAGGGATGGAGGAGCCTGTTAGGCTGCCATCTTTGGGGTCACACAGAGTCAGACACGACTGAAGCGACTTAGCAGCAGCAGCAGCATTTATATTTGTTGTTGAAAAGCTTATGTCATTCTTTTAAAGGTTGAGCCTTACCCCTTTCCTATATCACTGCCTCCTGGCTTCCAGGAGCAGATCCCTCGTTCTGTGGCTCAATGATGCAAAGAAATATAGCCCCTCAGAGAAGGCTCTGGGTGTCCTTTAACTTAAAATACAAAATAGGGCCCTCAACCTCTTTCCTTCTTAACTCCACTTGAGCATCTGCTTCACAGAGGTCTTTGCAGAGGACCTGAACAGATACAAATCCTCCCATGACTCACCTTTGCTCTTAGGACCGAGTTCAAATTCCTCCTTATAAGGACCTGCAATCTGGCCCTGTCTTTGCCGCCTCACAGGCATTTGCATTCCATTTCCACATCTTTCCCTCCCCAGAAATCTTGATTTGGGGCTTAGCTAAGGGACAGAAATCCCTTGATCTTTGAAAGATAGGTTTTCCAGCCCCACGTGATAAATCATGATCCATCTTAAGTAATCCCATTCCCCATTCAACAGTGATTGGTCACACGATTCAACTGTTAGCCAATGCAAGGTCAGGGGAAATCTGGGAGTTAACTTTATTAATAACAGAATTTGGGGGGGGGGTGCGGTGAGAGTCTTTGGCCCCTGCCCCTTCCTTCCTGTTTTGATCAGTGTCCGGCAATCACACGACGCAGGGCGCTGGAAGCAGCTGTTGTGGGGGATGAGTCTGAGGACGAAAGCCAACTGCTGGAGATGACAGAGCAGAAAGATGAGAAGAGCCTGGGTCCCTGAGAACACCACCAAGCCACCGCAACAGCTTTGGAGCTGCCAAGCTCCAGACATTTTGTTATAAAATATAGTAACATTTGTTGCTTTAGTTAAGCCATTATGAGTCAGGCATGCTGTAACCTGAAGTTGAAAGGATCATTATCAACACGGTCACCTTCCCAATGTCTTACTGCCCAAATTGCAAGGAAGGAAACCACAGTTAGCAAACCCTTGCAGGTAAAGAGCTCAGAGTTTCAAGTGAAATATTTGGGCTTTTCCTGGAAAGGAGATGTTTAGAAAATTCTCCTGTCTCCAAATTGCCAGCGCTGAAATATGACACTTAACCTCTCCCTTGCTACAAATCCTCCCATGACTCACCTTTGCTCTTAGAACAGAGTTTAAATTCCTCATTATAAGGACTTGCAATCTGGCCCCTGCTGGCCTCAAGCATGACCCCTAACCGTTCTTACTTCATACTTTGGTCCTAGCCAGATTAAATTACTGAGCGACTTCACTTTCACTTTTCACTTTCATGCACTGGAGAAGGAAATGGCAACCCACTCCAGTGTTCTTGCCTAGAGAATCCCAGGGACGGGGGAGCCTGATGGGCTGCCGTCTCTGGAGTTGCATAGAGTTGGACATGACTGAAGCGACTTAGCAGCAGCAACTCTCTTATGTCTTATCTTGGCTCTAGGCTCTTGCATGTGCTAATTCCTCTACTTCCCCCCAACTCCCCATTTCATCCGGTCCTCTCTTCATTCTTCAGGTCTCAGCTCAAATGTTGTCTCCTCCAGGAAGACCTTCTTGATTTCTAGAGAGGATTCAGCACGCCCTCAGGGCTTCTTTGCACCTTATGCTTTCCTCTGTTAAAGCACTTTTCAAACTAGATTATAACTGTCAGTTTTTATGACTGGTGGACTTGTCCTTGCTCTCCACTATGACACTTCCAGCTCTTTTTCCTGACTGCTGGCCCTACTGACCAAAAGGCCTAGGCCTATAGCCAGACCCTTGGCTATAGATTCACAGAGGCAACTGTTTCCCATAGATCTCTCAGTGAACTCCCCTGGTCTCTCAATTTGACCGATGACTCCTATTTGAAGCGCTGAGTCCTCTTCGAAGCCTTCAGCCCCCTACTCCTCCCACACTTGTAGATTTTCTTCCTATACTAAATCTCTTATCCTATGGGATAGTCACTCACAGTGACTCTGTTCCCCTGATAGATACACAGTCCAGGACAGGCACTACCTTCTGGCTTTGGGGTGGAGTCATGATCCAGGCCACCATGGAGCTAATTCCACGTTCCTGTCCACTTGGTTCAGGTATGAGCTCGTGACCCAATCCTGGCCGATGAGAGCCCGCCCCAGGATTTATGCTAGAACCCGAAGGCAGAAGCCAGCTTTCCTTTTCTGCTACTGAGCTGGTTGTTTGCAAATCTGGAGCTGCTGGTGACCATCCCCCCACAATGTGAGAGGGCCCCCAGAAAATGAAGCCAACAGAAAGAAAAGCAGGATGAAGACCGGGGAAGGCATAGATTCCATGCGTTATCACCTGAGGATCTTCACCCAACTGTACCTGAAGCTAAACCTATCTCTGGACTTTTTCTGTTTGTGGTTCAGACTAGTATGAATAAAGTTCCTTCCAACTGAGAGAGTCCTGGTCAACATGGTTGAACAGTAAATATTTATTGAATGAATGATTCCAAAATTGTCTNTCCAGGCCACCATGGAGCTAATTCCACGTTCCTGTCCACTTGGTTCAGGTATGAGCTCGTGACCCAATCCTGGCCGATGAGAGCCCGCCCCAGGATTTATGCTAGAACCCGAAGGCAGAAGCCAGCTTTCCTTTTCTGCTACTGAGCTGGTTGTTTGCAAATCTGGAGCTGCTGGTGACCATCCCCCCACAATGTGAGAGGGCCCCCAGAAAATGAAGCCAACAGAAAGAAAAGCAGGATGAAGACCGGGGAAGGCATAGATTCCATGCGTTATCACCTGAGGATCTTCACCCAACTGTACCTGAAGCTAAACCTATCTCTGGACTTTTTCTGTTTGTGGTTCAGACTAGTATGAATAAAGTTCCTTCCAACTGAGAGTCCTGGTCAACATGGTTGAACAGTAAATATTTATTGAATGAATGATTCCAAAATTGTCAGTGACTATTTACTTCTACTATTCATTCTTTTTATTCATTTTTTTTTCCCCGTTAGAAGAAAAGAAGGAAAAAATTGACAAGGTTGGTATCATATGGAAAATGATAGTAGAATCGTAGGAGGGGGTTCTAATCAACCCTCTTTTGTTACATATGAGGAAGCTGAGGCTTAAAGAGGAGTATAACTTGCTTAGGATAATACGACCAGGTTCTATATGCCTAGGTTGGGAAGATCCCCTGAAGGAAGGCATGACAACCCACTCCAGTATTTTTGCCTGGAGAACCCCATGGACAGAGGAGCCTGATGGACTACAGTCCATAGGGTTGCAAAGAGTTGGACATGACTGAAGTGACTTAACACAGAGGTAGGTTTATTGGGGTGCTTTGGGTTACAGATACTATATACTCTGTTAAGAAGGCCTTAAATTATAAGATATTTTTTATCTTGGGTAACAATAAGCTAACAAGTAGAATGTTTCAGGGTTGGATAATTCAGCATCTCAGTATTAGGACAGAGTCACCTTTTGGAGGAGTCCCTTGATCTTTCCCTCATGATCTCAAAATGACTGCTGCAGCTCCAAATGTCACAACAACATCCAAAAGCTATAAGAAGACATCTGTGAAAGAAAAGAGATTGGGGAAAAAGCTTCTCTTTCTTTCTTTAAAATTAATTTCATTTATTTATTTTTGACTGTGTTGGGTCTTCACTGCTGCTCAGGCTTTTCTTTAGTTGCAGCAAGCAGGGGCTACTCTCTGGTTGCAGTGTGCAGGCTTCTCACTGTGATGCTTCTCTTCCTGCAGAGCATGGTCTCTAGGGCATGTGGGCTCCGTAGCTGCAGCTCCTGGGCTCCAGAGCTCAGGCTCAGTAGCTGTGGCACACGGCCTAGAAGCTCCTCGGCATGTGGGATCTTCCCAGACCAGGGACTGAACCCGTGTCTCCTGCATTTACAGGGCTTCTCTTTCTTTTAACAGGGAGGAAAATCCCTCCCAGAAGCCCTCAGCAGACTTCCCCTCCTGCTTCACTAGCCAGGACTGGGTCCTAAGCTTACGCCAAGACTAAGACAAAGGGAGATAGAATAGTCATGGCTGGCTTGGACCCAACAAAAATTAGGTTCTGTTGGTAAGGAAGAAGGGGAATAAAGGAATCCACAAAGCCTGCTTCATGCTCTGATGGTCTCTTGACTGGGTACCTTAGTTCTCCTTTCATGATCTGGACCAAAGGGCAGCTTGTACCCACCCACGAGGGTGCCAAGAAGTCTAGAGTCCCTCCCTGGGCAGGCTGGGGAGATATAGGGCCTAGGACAGTGACTCTACACAGAGAACAATCGCCCTACCTGAATGCCCTGCCAGCATCCAACTCTTGTTTGCTCATAGCATCCAGCATTTCTTTGGTTAATTCCCCTCTCCCATGTCTAGTCCCTGCATTTCAGGTGAGGCTGTCTGTATCCCAACAAACATGTGACCAGATCTGGGCAATCAAAGCACTGCCATCCTTGAGTGACAGGGATTAGTTCTGAGATGGGCCATGACCTAAATCAGTGCAATCAGAGTGAATGCTGGAACTTCAGTAGAGTTTCCAGGAAATGATCCCCTTTCCCACTAGACTTTTAGCGGGCAAGATGAGGCTACTGGTTACCATCTTGTCAAGTGGTGACTGAGAAGGGAGCCAATGTACCAAAGAGCGAAGCCAAGAGATGGCAAGAGGCTGTATCTGGCACCTTCACTTGGGTTCATGATCCAACCAGGCCTGAAGCCAGAACTCTTCCATTACTTAAGCCAGTCCTTTTTCGGTTACTTAAGTCAATAAATTGCATTTTTCCATAAGCCAATATCAGATGGCTTTCTGTCAATTGAAAATAAAAGAATCCTAACTTTCTCAGCCTTTGGAGATACTTGTTCAAAAGGTGAATTCCAAGGTCTGATTCCCCAAAACTGTGAGTGGGTCACCTTGGCTGGGACTTGAGACTCCAGTTTGGAACAAGCTCTTCCAGGCCCCTCAGTGTAGCCGGTTTTACCCACCACAATCTGAGACCCTGACCTGGGGAAAAAATGGCCTGTAAATTCCATCCAGGGGCTAAAAA
>SJYW01053144.1:248967-260684 GCA_006410735.1 Raphicerus campestris
ATTAAGGTATGACCTAAATCAAATCCTTTACAATTATACAGTGGAAGTGACAAATAAATTCAAGGGATTAGATCTGATAGAGTATCTGAAGACCTATAGATGGAGGTTCATGACATTGAACAGGAGGCAGTGATCAAAACCATCCCCAAGAAAAAGAAATGCAAAAAGGCAAAATGGCTGTCTGAGGAGGCCTTGCAAATAGCTGAGAAAAGAAGAGAATCAAAAGGCACAGGAGAAAAGGAAAGATATAAACATCTGAATGCAGATATTTAGCTCTGAATGCAGAGTTCCAAAGAATAGTAAGGAGAGATAAGAAAGGCTTCCTAAGTGAACAATACAAAGAAATAAAGGAAAGCAATAGAATGGGAAAGACTAGAGAGCTCTTAAAAAAAAAATTAGAGATACCAAGGAAACATTCATGCAAAGATGGGCACAATAAAGGACAGAAAAGGTATGCACCCAACAGAAGCAGAAGATATGAAGAGGTGGCGAGAATACACAGAACTGTACAAAAAAGATCTTCATGACCCAGATAATCACGATGCTGTGATCACTCACCTAGAGCTGGACATCTTGAAGTGCAAATCCAACTGGGCCTTAGGAAGCATCACTATGAACAAAGCTAATGGAGGTGATGGAATTCCAGCTGAGCTATTTCAAATCCTGAAAGATGATGCTGTGAAAGTTCTGCCCTCAAAATGCCAGCAAATTTGGAAAGCTCAGCGGTGGCCACAGGGCTGGAAAAGGTCAGCTTTCATTCCAATCCCAAAGAAGGGAAATGCCAAAGACTGTCCAAACTACCGCACAATTGTTCTCATTTCACACGCTAGCAAAGTAATGCTCAGAATTCTCCAAGCCAGGCTTAATCAGTACATGAACCAGGAACTTCCAGATGTTAAAGCTGGATTTAGAAAAGGTAGAGGAACCAGCGATCAAATTGCCAACATCCATTGGATCATAGAAAAAGCAAGAGAATTCCAGAAAAACATCTACTTCTGCTTCACTGACCATGCTAAAGCGTTTGACTATGTGGATCACACCAAACTGTGGAAAATTCTTAAAGAGATAGGGATAACAGACCACCTTAACTGCCTCCTAAGAAACTTGTATGCAGGTCAAGAAGCAACAGTTAAAACTGAACATGGAATAGCGGACTGGTTCCAAATTGGGAAAGGAGTACGTCAAGGCTGTATATTGTCACCCTTCTTATTTAACTTACATGCAGAGTACATTATGCGAAATTCTGGGCTGAAAGAAGCACAAGCTGGAATCAAGACCTGGAGAAACATCAATAATTCAGATATGCAGATAACTTCTGTTTCTACACACTTGTGTATACTGGACATTTTATATAAATGGCCTCATACACTATGCACTCTTCTGTATCTTTCACTTAGTGAATTTTCAAGGTTCATCCATGTTGTATTTGCCACTATTTCATGCCTTCTTGGGCTTCCCTTGTGGCTCAGCTGGTAAAGAATCTGCCTGCAATGCGGGAGACCTGAGTTCAGTCCCTGGGTTGGGAAGATCCCCTGGAGAAGGAAAAGGCTACCCACTTCAGTATTCTGGCCTGGAGAATTCCATGGACTGTACAGTCCCTGGGGTCGCAAAGAGTCAGACTCAACTGACTGACTTTCGCTCGCTCACTCACTCATTCTCTCATGCTTAGTAAGATGCCCTTGTAAGGCATCACATTTTATGTATACATTCATCAGTTGTTGGGCATTTGGGTTGTTTCTGCTCTTGTCTATAATAAAGAATACTGCTATGAAGCTACATGTATGTGTTTTTATGTGGACACATGTTTTCCATTCTTGGACATGAATCTGGCAGTGGAATGGCTGGGTGATACAGCAGTTCTATGTTTAACCTCTTGAGGAACTGTCATCCTGTCTTGCAAATGACTACTATTCAACATCTCCACCAGCAACGTGTGAGCGCCCTGCTTCCCCAGCTGACTTTTGCTGTGTAACTCTGGCAAGTTGTTTCAGCTCTCCATGCCCCAGTTTTCCACATTTGAAATGAAGATTTACCATGGCTGGGTGATAGGGTGATTAAAAAGAAATCATGCCTATGAGATTTAGGGCAAATCTCTTAAGTTCTGGACTTCTTTTTTTTTTTTTTAATAGTAAAGTTTATGTTTATGCTTATTTTACCACAGAAATGGGGATAGCAAAAGCATTTCCTTCATCGGGTTCATCTGGGGAGGAAAGGGGACTCAGCTGCAAGAGATGTGTATAAGAGACAGTCCCTAACGTCAGCTGATCTCCAGAGATTAGGTCGCGAGTCTTCCAGGGTTTCGCAAGGCAAAAGAATTCCGACTTGAAAATCAAAGGAGCATTAATACATATGATACAGTTTGGTGCATAGTACACAGACGTGCAGGCAAGTTTTGCTCAGCTGGAAAGAGGGAATCACGCTCTAAGTAGGTACTAAGTCGCTTCAGTTGTGTGGATGCTATGTAGCCCGCCAGGCTCCTCTGTGCATGGGGCTTCTCCAGGCAAGAATACCGGAGTGGGTTGCCATGTCCTCCTCCAGGGGATCTTCCCATTTCAGGGATCGAACCCGCGTCTTTTACCTTTCGTGCATTGGCAGGGGGGTTCTTTACCACTAACGCCACCTCATCTTTTACTGTGTCCTGAGTCTTGCAGNAACCCATGTCACCCAATTAATAAAAATATCAATTTCTGGTCAAACAGATTGTGAGGAAATGGGAAAGATAGCCTGGGGGCTTCTGCGTGACCAGATCAGGGCCCCCTGGGCACCGCTGCTTCCCCCAGCAGAGCACCCTCGCTGTTGTAAGTGCTCAACACCCCCAGGCTGTGAGCTCCCTATTCGGCTCTTAGTGGTTTGGGCTTTGAAGTTCATGCAATTTTAGGAAAACAAACTATTCATCTGAAATAGGTAAGAAAGTATTTATTGACAAAGGGAAAAAAAAAACCTCAGCTCAAATTATTGGACATTTGGAGAGTCAGCTTGTGAAATCTCTTTGAGCAGTTTACACAGAAATGCTTCCTGATTGTCCCTTGGCTGCTCCTTACCCCGGAACACTCTAGAACTCCTAATACCTCCCTGTACTTGTAAATCATGGTCATTCTGCCTTTGAGCCCAATAAAGTTTTTCGATAAATGTGTGTTGAATGACTAATTGGTCAAATAGCTACACCCCTGATTAATCTTCACAATGGGCAAACCACACCCTCCGAGTGAGAGCCACATGCATTTTTCTCTTCCTTTAAACAATGAGGAAGGTTTTGAGAAACCTCTCTTGACAGGCAAAGATCCTGCTCAGCTGACTTTGAGGCCTTTGAGATGAGCCTGACCCGGCTGAATTGCTTATTCTGGGCTCTGCCTTGGGTGAATCACCTCTCTTTTTTGAGACTAAGTTTTCTCCTCTGTGCATGATCATAGTAGAGAGGAGGAAATGAGAATTATTTGAGGTGCGTAAGAAGTAGCACAGTGTCTAGAACATGTATCTAATAAATGAACTTCATTTTTTTTTTACACTTTATTCTACTAGGTAATGTTCTTAAAAGTACAAAAGGGTAGAAAAGTGTGTCTTCCTTCCTCCCTGTTCCTTTCTTCACCCGAGATGCAACCATAATTACAGGTTACAAGATAGTTTTGAATTTATAGGAATGTTGAGAGAATAATTCAGAGTATTTCAGGATGCCTTTACCCAGATTCACCAGTTTTTCACAGTTGGCTGCATTTGCTTCATCTCCTCTTTCTTTGTGTGAATATTTAACTCATTACTAATTTTCAGTTTTTTAAAACCATTTAAGACTAGATTACATACATCATGCCCCATTTATCCTTTAATATCTCAGCATATCTTTCCTAAGAACAGGATATTATTTTAAGTAACCAAGTATGGTTGCCATATTCAGGAAATTTACCTCAATATAATACTTTAATCTTTAATACTTTAATACCATCCATATTCCAATTTTGTCAATTGTTACAATAACCTTTACAGCATTTTTCCCCCTCAAGTACAGGATCCAGTTCAAGACCATGCTCTGCTTTTAGCTATTATGTCTCTTTAGTTTTCTTTAATTTGGATTGATTCCTTAGCTTTCCTTTGTCTTTTGTGACATTAACACTTTTGAAGAAAGCAGGCCAGTTAATTGCACAGAATGTTCCAGGAAAGCAGGGACCATGTCTGTTTCTCTACAGAGGCAACCCTAGGACCTAGCACAGTGCCTGGTGGGTGCTCAGTTAATGTTTATGGCATGATTGAATGAAATGTCTTTGTACCAACCACAACCGACTCAGTGCACATGAGTTTGAGAAAGCTCCAGGAGATGGTAAAGGACAGGGAAACGTGGCATTCTGCAGTCCTTGGGGTCACAAAGAGTCAGGCACAACTTAGCAACTGAACCACAAAAACCAGCCACAGACCTGTGGAGAGCTATCTACATAATGTCTGGATTAATGAAATGAAGGCTGAACAACACTAGTCCCATCTGTAAGGTGAGTGAAATGAGGCTGCTGTTCCAGGTGACTTGTTGAAGTTCCCCTGTCTCAACGAGTCTCTCCCACAGTCCAGGAGTTGATAACCTGGGCAGTCAGGCTGGCTGGCTCCAGACTGGCCCCGGATGTGGTAATCAGGCCACATTGCAGGGGAAGGGGTACTTTGTGGCCCGAGGCTCCAGGGGTAGAGGCTAGGTTGACGGGGAAGCTGACGCCTGTACCTCAAGCCGAAACAGAAGCTGTGGTGGCTGGCAAGGAAGGATGTCCCTATCTGTGCCCCTCAGCCATGGCCGAGGCTTCTAATAGACCACAGCTATGCTTTGGAGGAAATTTTTTATTGAAGGGTAACCTAGGTATAGAAAAATGCACACACCAGTGACAGCTCCATAAACTTTCACCAAGGCAGTACAGCAGGGTAAGCAGCCCCCTGGCCAGGGATCAGAGCTTTCCCGTCCCAACGCAGCTCTCTGCAGTCTCTATTGCCACACTGAACGGTAACCAAACTACGTGCTTCCCTGGGGCTCAGTCAGTAAAAAAATCTGCCTGCGGTGCAGGGGATGCGGATTTGATTCCTGGGTCAGGAAAATCCTCTGGAGAAGGATGTGACGACCCACTCCAATATTCTTGCCTGGAGAATCCCACGAACCGAAGAACCTGGCTGCAGTCCATAGTGTCACAAAGGAAAGCGACATGACTGGGGCAACTGAGCTCGCATGCACGAACTTTATGAATTGGCATAACACAGCATTAATTCTTTCCTGTATGACTTCTTTGCACAAAATTATGCTTGCAGCAACAGCCTTTTAAAAAAAATTATTTATTTATTTTTGACTGTGGTGGATCTTGGTTGCTGTGTGGGCGTTTCTCTAGCTGCGGCACATGCGCTCAGTAGCTGCAGCTCCCAAGCTCTAGAGGGCAGGCTCAGTAGTTGTGGCCCCGGGCTTAGTTGGCCCTATAGCATGTCAGATCTTCCCAGACCAGGGATCAAACCCATGTCTCCTGCATTGGCTGGTAGATTCTTTACCACTGCACCGCCAGGGAAGACCAGCAACTGCCTTTTGACCCTGCCTCTTGCTCTGCAAGCTCAAAATGGGAAAGGGGATCTGATAATAACTCTTTGCTGCTGGTTTCAATGTGTCAGCGATTCCTTGGAGCCTGAAGCCCATCCAGTGGGCGGGAACTGTTACTGCTCCATTTCACAGTGAGGAGACTGAGTCAGAGCCAGGTTATCGACTTTGCCCAGCTAGGAAGTACAAGAGTCCACATTTGAACCCAGGCCTCTCTGATCTCTGAGCTCATCACAAGTATCATATACATTTCTTATCAATATAATGACCATTTATCGAGCACCCCCTTCGAGCTGGACATTGTACTCGAGCTTTACGTTCATTGATTTCTCCCATGAACAGTATGACTTTTGCCCTGCTTGACAAATAATGAAAGCAGTATTCAGAGAGGTCACACAGCCTGGGAAGGCATGAGAATAGAGACTTACACCCTCCTGTGTTGATTCCAAAGTCTAGTGCGGGACAGTATTGGTATCCAGTATTTATGTGCACCTTTCAAATCCACCCTCTGAGTTTTTCAAAGAAGAGACAACAATAGCAGTTATCTTTTGTAGAACTTCTTTGAGCCAGATGCTTTGGGCAAAGATTATGGATGATCCCCTCAATATCAGTGCCGATCCTCTCTTTCCTAATAAGAGATCGCCTGGTTCTTAGCTGGACACACAGCTTCCCACATATCCCAGGCTTCTTGGAAGTGAGGTGGAGTCCTGGCACTAAGTTACAGCTAATGGAAAGCTCCTCCCTTACAAAGCCCCTGGATCTGCTTCTGGGTCCTGCCCTTCACAAGGAATGGGCAATGTTCTGCCCTTCACTGCTCCCTTCCAGCTGGGCTGAAGGGACAGACAAAATGCTGGGGAGCCATCTGGGACCTTGTGACCGAGGTCGTCTCTCTAGGGATGGAGGAGCAACCAGGCAGAAGAAGTCCCCACTCCATAGAGCCACGGCATCCTGGCCCTGGAGCACTCACACCCAGGAAGACCCAAGATAGACTGAAAAAAAGAAATTAAAAAGCTGCTGTCTTCACTGCAGTATACATTTTTAAGTGGCTAAAATGGTGAATGTTGCGCTGCATGTAGTTTATCTCAATTGCAAAAACAACTTTTCCCTGGGTAAGCCATGGCTATTTTGTGTTCCCAGGTTTTCCTCATTATATAGTACATATTATATAATATAGACAATTATAATTTTATAGGTTCTGATTATAATCTATTATATAAGATATTCATAATCTTTATTTCTCAGATTTTAAGCCTCGGAGAGAAGGAGCATGGCCTGCCTTTCATGGTTGAGGGCCTGAGGCTCAGAGATGTAGGGATTTGCTCCAGAACCGCAGCAGAGTCCACCTTCTGGGACACTGAGGATTGCTGCTCTTCCATTATACCAGAGGTGGGCAAACTGACCTGTGGGCCCTTGCAGCTGAAGATAGTTTTAACTTTTTAAAGGGCTGAAGAAATGAGAAGGAGGAGATGCAGAAGAGGATTATGCAAGAGAGAGCTTCAGTGGCCTGCAAGAGAAAAATATCTACTATTTGATCTTTTACAGAAAAAGTTTGCTAACCTCTGAATTAATACCACTAAAAAAAAAACTCAGTTTCTCTGCCTGGAAAATGGGGGATTATATATTTATTTAACAAAAGCAGGAAGAAATGTGTCAGAGTCACACAGGGCTCTCGTGGATTGAGAGAAGAAGCTAGGATGGGAGGATGTTAAAGGGTTTGCACTGGATAAACCAATCCTATTTGTTGAGAGGCCACCGGCTTGTGGTGAATGATGGGGGTTAAGACAGAAAGCTAGGTTGTCACTGTCTCACTGAATGAGCCAGGGTAAGTCCCTTTCGCTATCTGGCGGCTGGTTCTCATCTATAATGGGGAGTCTGGAAGACAGCTGTCCTCTTGGTTTACGTTCTCAGTATCCAGCGCCCCATCCTCTGGTAACAGCACCCTGATTTTCCCGGGAGGCCCCTTTGCTCCCTGCCCATATGAAGTACATGAGGCTAATCCCACCCCTGACTCCACTGGAGACTCTAAAGCAGCCAGTCAACACCGCACCCTCTGCCCACAGACTGGTTCAGGGGTGGGCATGTGCTCCAGGTGGATCAATGCCAGTTTTTGCTGCAATCACTCGGGAGCACTGTTTTCCTTCTGCTGTGCTAGGCCAGTATGAAGAGAACCTCATGCTCAAAGGTGGCCACAGCTGGGAGAGTAAGAGAGAGACTGAGTCCTGATAACTAATGAGCCCCTGAATTTAGCTGTCCGTGAAGCCAGCACATCCTGGGTCATGTTATTCTCCATAAGCCAAATGTTTTTGATTTTTTTGTTTTTGGCTGAAGTCACCGTAGCAGATAATGCTGATCCTCTGCCCATATCCCCTTGGCAATCACCGTTTTGATGCTCAATGACCTTACGGCTTCCAATTCCCAGCTCTTATGCTCTAAGAGCTTCACTTTCCATGAGCATTTAGTACAAACAGACTGAGAATGTTGGGGGGTTCACCTTCCCCAAGGATCGACGGGAGTTGGTGGACAAATAACCCAGACTCACTTGCCCCCTGAGTGGACAGTTCTGAAGAGTGTTCTACTCTGTGTTCCAGCACGAATCTCTGCTCAGTAACTCACCTTCTATTGGCTTCTTTCCCTCCTTCGTCTCACTTGCCACTCCCCCACCACCAGCTCGTCCCAGAATCATCTCCCAAATGAACTACTTGCACACAATCCTTATCTCAGATCTGCTTCTGCTGGAACCCAACCTAAGCCTTTCCTGAGATTGGTTTTCTGTCACTCACAGCCAAAAGTACTCTGGCTGACACATAGTTTAAGCTTTCTTAGAAAATATTTGGCTCCTGACTATATTTTTCTAACATGCTTTTCAGCTGAAACCCAGTATACGCACTGACCTATGGTGACCCCCAATAAGAGAACCCCCACCCCAGTGGACCTGGAACAGCTGGCTGATCCACCCTGCCTCTTCCGTCTTCCTCACACACCATCCTTCCCCAGAGTCTGATCATCCCCAGGCTCCAGCCAGCTTCCCTGCCAGCCCCCAGGGATAGCCCCAGTTCCTTCCTAGGAGTCTCTTCCATCTACAAGGCCTGCCAGTGATAAGACATTCCACGTCATCTTCCTGACCCTGACCTTTGAAAGAATGGTAACCATCCAGGGCTTTTGACGTTACTACTTGAGGATAAAATCAATGGGAACAGGGAAGTTGCCAAGAGGTCATCATTCATTCATTCACTCACTCATTCATTCAACCAATATTTCTTGAGCAAGGCATTCTAAGTTGCAAACAACAGAATCAACGAGAGCCAGCTTAGGCAACGAGGGACTTATTAAACGTATTAAGCAGTACTACGGATGCTGAATAACCTCAGTGTAGGCAGGAGCCTCAAAGCCAGGAGAAATAAACAACCTCACAGCTGAACTGTTCCAACAGAAACATCTCTGCCCCTGCTGCTCAGGGCTTAGGGAGCTGGGGCTGGAGCTAGAACTCCTCTATGACTCCCTGGAAGGACCCGATATCTCCACCACGGTGCTTGCCAGAAGATTCCACCAATTGGCACCCTCGCAGCTTGTTTCTGCCTCTAAGGCTTACCAGGGGAACCAGGGCCGCATGCATCACACCTGCTTCGCGGAAGTCTGAGGAATCTAGCTTTTCACTTCTAGCTGTTACAGCACAAGAAGCCACATTACAGGGACAAGTGTTGGGCGAACCAGTCCGCACTGCCTGCCACAGGCCAACAGCAACAATAAAGTCAGAAAATTTCCCTGTTTCCCAAGAGCTACTGTTGAGTGGGGCAGACCAACGCTGAAGAGGTAATTCCAGGAGGGAAAAGTATTACTTGAGGGACATTTGTTTAAAGTTAGGAGAACATAGGGACTTCCCTGGTGGTTCAGTGGTTAAGACTTTGCAGAGGATATGGGTTTGATCCCTGGTCGGGGAGCTAAGATTCCACATGCCTTGGGGTCAAACAGCAACAACAACCATAAAACAGGAGCAATATTGTAACAAATTCAATAAAGACTTTACAAAAATTGTCCGTGTCAAAAGAGAAAAAACTTAAAAAATAGTTATGAGAATATAGACCAGGAGGACCCCTCCTACTTCAACAGGGCCTCCTGAAAGATGTGACATTGCATGTGGCTGAGGAGGTGTTTAGAGGCTAAGCAGATAAAACAAGAGCAGGTGGAAACAGCATTTCAGGCGAGGGGAAAGATGTGCAAAGGCCCAGTGGCAGGGAAGGTGAGGGCTGGAGGAGGAACTGAGAGAAGGCCAGTTGACTGGAGAACAGAGAACAAGGGGAAACAGGTGAATAAGACAGAGGGGTGGGAAGGGAAAAGACCACGACCTTATAGCCCACGATGAGTTCAAACTGTCCCCTAAGGGCGATGGTGGCCACTGCAGACTGCGAGAAGGGCGGTGACATAATAATCACCGTTGACCTTGATATAGCACTATGCAGCCCCAGACCTTTCCCCGAAGCTCTTACCGTATATCATCAACTATATTTTGCAATAATCCTATAGGCCAAGTTCTACAAACCATGAGCAAATTTCTCAGCCCCATCTATGCCTCAGTTTCCACATGTTTGTATGGGAGAAATAATGGAATTTAACACAGATGGTTACTATGGTGATGATGATAAGGGTTTGGCTCACAGGAACTCTGCATTGCTCATTTTTGTCACTGTTGTTTCTGGGTTACTGATGGAAAAGCTGATGCCCAGAGAGATTCATCAACTTGCCGGACATCGCATAGTTAATGAGCAATAGCATGGACAGGAGAGGAGCGGGGAGGGCCTTATGAACATGGAGAAGCCCCTTCTGGACAGCCTGTTGGGGCCCATGTGGTCAGCCTCTGCTCTGCTTGGTCGGTGCCTGGGTCATGCCAGTTATTAAATGCTTAATCTCACCCTGCTACTTCTGTTTGTATAATGTTTTGTGGCTTTAATATTTACATAAATTGTATCATACTAAGAGTTTACTTCTAAAAGTATATTTTCTTTTCTTAAAATATATTTTTTTTGAGTGTGCTCGGTCTTAGTTGCAGCATGTGTGATCTATTTCCCTGATCAGGGATCGAACCTGGCCCCTGCATGGGAAGCAGGGAGTCTTAGCCACTGGACCATTAGGGAAGTCCCTGAGAGTTTCTTTTCTCATTCAACATTATATTTTTAAGACCTCTTTGAAAAGTGAAAAAGTTAGTTGCTCAGTCGTGTCCAACTCTTTGTGACCCCATGGCCTGTATAGCCTGCCAGACTCCTCTGTTCATGGAATTCTCCAGGCAAGAATACTGGAGTGGGTAGCCATTCTCTTCTCCAAGGGATTGTCACTGACCCAGGGATCGAACCTGGGTTTCTTGCATTACAAGCTGGCTCTTTACTATCTGAGCCACCAGCGAAGCCCTAAGACCTCTTTCAGTTCAGTTCAGTTCAGTCGCTCAGCCGTGTCCGACTCTTCATGACCCCATGAATTGCAGCACACCAGGCCTCCTTGTCCATCACCAACTCCCAGAGTTCACTCAGACTCACATCCATCGAGTCGGTGATGCCATCCAGCCATCTCATCCTCTGTCATCCCCTTCTCCTCCTGCCCCCAGTCCCTCCCAGCATCAGAGTCTTTTCCAATGAGTCAACTCTTTGCATGAGGTGGCCAAAGTACTGGAGTTTCAGCTTTAGCATCATTCCTTCCAAAGAAATCCCAGGGCCGATCTCCTTCAGAATGGACTGGTTGGATCTCCCTGCAGTCCAAGGGACTCTCAAGAGTCTTCTCCAACACCACAGTTCAAAAGCATTAATTCTTTGGCGCTCAGCTTTCTTCACAGTCCAACTCTCACATCCATACATGACCACAGGAAAAACCATAGCCTTGACTAGACAGACCTTAGTTGGCAAAGTAATGTCTCTGCTTTTCAATATGCTGTCTAGGTCGGTCATAACTTTTCTTCCAAGGAGCAAGTGTCTTTTAATTTCATGGCTGCAGTCACCATCTGCAGTGATTTTGGAGCCCCCCAAAAATAAAGTCTGACACTGTTTCCACTGTTTCCCCATCTATTTCCCATGAAGTGATGGGACCAGATGCCTTGATCTTCATTTTCTGAATGTTGAGCTTTAAGCCAACTTTTTCACTCTTCTCTTTCATTTTCATCAAGAGGCTTTTTAGTTCCTCTTCACTTTCTGCC
>SJYW01053144.1:261623-272352 GCA_006410735.1 Raphicerus campestris
ATGGACTGGTTGGATCTCCCTGCAGTCCAAGGGACTCTCAAGAGTCTTCTCCAACACCACAGTTCAAAAGCATTAATTCTTTGGTGCTCAGCCTTCTTCACAGTCCAACTCTCACATCCATACATGACCACAGGAAAAACCATAGCCTTGACTAGACAGACCTTAGTTGGCAAAGTAATGTCTCTGCTTTTCAATATGCTGTCTAGGTCGGTCATAACTTTTCTTCCAAGGAGCAAGTGTCTTTTAATTTCATGGCTGCAGTCACCATCTGCAGTGATTTTGGAGCCCCCCAAAAATAAAGTCTGACACTGTTTCCACTGTTTCCCCATCTATTTCCCATGAAGTGATGGGACCAGATGCCTTGATCTTCATTTTCTGAATGTTGAGCTTTAAGCCAACTTTTTCACTCTTCTCTTTCATTTTCATCAAGAGGCTTTTTAGTTCCTCTTCACTTTCTGCCGTAAGGGTGGTATCATCTGCATATCTGAGGTGATTGATATTTCTCCCAGCAATCTTGATTCCAGCTTCTGCTTCTTCCAGCCCAGTGTTTCTCATGATGTACTCTGCATAGAAGTTAAATAAGCAGAGTGACAATATACAGCCTTGACATACTCCTTTTCCTATTTGGAACCAGTCTGTTGTTCCATGTCCAGTTCTAACTGTTGCTTCCTGACCTGCATACAGATTTCTCAAGAGGCAGGTCAGGTGGTCTGGTATACTCATCTCTTTCAGAATTTTCCACAGTTTATTGTGATCCACACAGTCAAAGGCTTTGGCATAGTCAATAAAGCAGAAATAGATGTTTTTCTGGAACTCTCTTGCTTTTTCCATGATCCAGAGGATGTTGGCAATTTGATCTCTGGTTCCTCTGCCTTTTCTAAAACCAGCTTGAACATCAGGAAGTTCACGGTTCATGTATTGCTGAAGCCTGGCTTGGAGAATTTTGAGCATTACTTTACTAGCGTGTGGGATGAGTGCAATTGTGCGGTAGTTTGAATGTTCTTTGGCGTTGCCTTTCTTTGGGATTGGAATGAAAACTGACTATTCATTTTTATTGCTCATTGGTAGTCCTTTATGGGGATATGTCACAGTTTATACTCACTCACCCGCTGACTCCTATTCTGTCAGTTCCACCTTTGGCCTATTATGGGTGAAGCCGCCACACCTACTCTTACCTGTGTAAGAGCTGCTCTAGGGTGGATATCTGGAAGGGGGATTGCTGGTTACAGGTTGCATGCCTTTCAAATGCCAAACAGCAGTATACAAAAGTTCTGTTTCCCACGTCTTCACCAATAATAATACCACCGTTACATATGGCAGTAAGTGTGTGCCAAGCACCTTTTTCAACAGTTAACCTTTAGTGACTGAAGTAACCTTACTGAGAAACTTTAAGTTAAAGATAGTTATCATCCCCATTTGACAGAGAAATGGAGGCACAGAGAGGGGATGTAACTAGCCTCAAATCACGCAGCTAGAAATAGCAGAGCATGGTACAAACCTGGATGAGCTGGTCTCAGAGCCTGGGCTGGTAACCACTCTTCTATGACTTGGTGTTTTTGATTTCCAAACTGTTGCCAGTCCACAGCTGGGAAATGTCTCTGGCGTTTCACCTGCGCTGCCTGCTTCGGAGGGCTCTTGAGGATGTTGCCATCCATTTGTTGGCTAGTCAGCATCCTCTTTGGAAAAATGCCTCTCTATAGACCTGGCTGCCCCTGAAATTCTGATCTTCAAATCAAACGTTCCTGGAAACCAGCACTCCAGGCAGGGCCTGGCACAGAATAGATGCTTGGTAACAATACTGGCAGGGTCTCTCACCTGCCCTTCCTCCCAGAAGCTTGATGCTAATTAATAAACCTTCTGCTTGGACTACTGGCTGCTCACCTGTGTTTTGGGGCAGCTCCCTTTACCCAAAACCCTTTCCTCCTCTGTGATCCGACTCTGCCTCCCTGACCGAATCTCCAGCAACTCCCCTTTCCTTGTTTCTCGTGAGTCCCGCGGGCCATCGTCCCAACCTTACTATCAGCCAGCCTCGCTCCCACCCCAGGGTCTTTGCGTGTGCTAGCCCCTCTGCCTAGAATACTCTCCCAGTGGCGGTTCCGTCTCATCCTTCTAGCCTTGGCTCAAATGCTGCCTCCTCAGAAAGGCTTTCCTGACTCCTTGTGTAGAGGAAACAGAAGCACAAAAGGATTAAGCATAATTGTAACAATTACACAGCTGGAGTATTGGTACGATTTAAAAATCATGTTATCTTGCTATGTGCCTTTATTTCCAATTTTTTTTCTAAAATGGTAATGTATTCCCTACATGAAATTTTTAAACCAAATTTAAAATGAATTAAGAGTCAATTTCAAAAGAATTTCTGGGCTCTATTTCCCAGTTCTCCTGGCTCAATACTTTAGCAGGGTTGAAATAAGATCCTTGTATTTTACAACCTCCAGGATTTCCTTTTTCCCCAATCCTACTCCCCTCCCTTTCCACTTAACCATTATCTGCCCTTGGCTCTGAATCATGAACCTGAAAGGAAAGCCTCGGATCCAAAAGTCCATCTGCTAAACAACCTCCCCTCCCTTGCGGATGTTTCTGATCTGCAAACTGGGGATAATAAAAGCACTTACTTCACAGAATAGTTGTGAGGATTCAGCATCTTGGTGCTTAAAAAAGTATCTAGCAGAAGGAAGGCTACTACTGTGTAGAAATCACACTGTGAGATGAGTTTGGAATCAGACAAACCCTGGCATGCTGTGTGAACTTAAACAACTCACTTGATGTCTCTGAGCTTCGTTCTCCCCATCTGTGAAATAAAGGTTTAGAAATTCATAGTAAGTCCATTAGAACGCCTTTTGCTAGAAAGAAGAAGTCAATAAAACTCAAACTGGCTTAACCAGAACAGGCTACCCTGCCTCCCCTCACTGGGCGTCCAGCTGAGATCAGTTGTAGGACAGAGGTAGTTCTAGTGACCTAATGGTATCACCAAGGACCCACGTTCTTTAGGTCTCTCTACTCTGCCGTCCACAGTGTTGGTTCTCCTTGTCATCGCAGAATGACTGCCAAGAGCCCTCAGAGCTACAGGCACTCTCTTCCATGTCCAGTAGGAAAACAGGGTCACTTCCAGACCCTCTCCTGAAAGACTGAGGAAGAACTTCCTACGAAGCCTCTGGCAATTATCTCCTCACTTTCCCTTGGCCAGATCTAGGTCACATGGTGGGAATGGTGGTTTAGTAGCTAAGTTGAGTCCAACTCTTGCAACCGCACGGGCTACAGCTCTCCTGTCCATGGGATTCTCCAGGCAAGGATACTGGAGTGGGTTGCCATTTCCTCCTCCAGGGGATCTTCCTGACCCAGGTATTGACCCACATCTCCTGTGTCTTCTGCACCAGCAGGTGGATTCTTGACCCCTGTGCCAGCTGGGAAGCCCCATCCTATGTCATTACTGTGTGGCAAAAAGTTAACGCTCAGTCTGTGCTGATAATGCTTTTGGGGTGGTCTTTTCCCCCTCCTCAGTAGATGTGGTCCAGGTGAGGGAGACTCTATTTTGACTCCAAGAGTGCATGCATCATCCTTGCCTGGAGTTTTGCACCCCTCCAGCCAATGTGATTGGTTCAGGGAGAGCATGTGATCCAAAGTGAACCAATGATAGGCAGCTCGAGAACTTTGCCAGTGTTGCCAGGGAGAAGGGTGCTCTCCTCTCCCTGGGATCACGAGCTGGGAGGAGGACATAAGCTGAAGACGTCTTGGTCACCTCATGGGAAGAGCCTGCCTCAGAATGAAGCCAACTAAAGGAAAAGCAGAGATGGGGGATGAAGGGAGGCAGAGACATGTTGACATCATCGAGCTCCTGAACCCATGATAGCCCTGGACTTTTCCTTATGTGGCATTAAAAGAGAATTTAAAAATTCTCTTTTAAACTAGTTTGAGGTTCTGTTACTTGCAGGGATGAGTGTGGAGTCCAGCCCAGTTCAGCTGACGTGGGGAGTGAGAAAAGGAGATAGTCCTCTGAGGCCAGGACTATACCGGCCTGAATCATCTCAGTGTCCTGAGAACTATTCTATGTTTACAGTTAACAGACATATCCTCACACACAGAGGAATACGTTTCACACAAATGGAATCACTGTATATTTTCAGTTCAAACACCGCTTCCTTCGAGAGGCCTTCCATGGCCATGCCCCCTAAGTAGTCCTGTCTCCTTCTCACTCTCTTGCATCATAGTAATTTTCATTACCTAAATGAACTTATTCTTTTCTTGTGAACTCTATCTCTTCTTCCAGAGTTCTTTCTCTGCAAGGGAAGGGATTTTTCTCTGCTGTGTTCCTAGTGCTTTGAACAAAGGGGTGAAGTATTTGATACTTGTTGAATAAATATCATTCTATAGTTGGCTTGTCTGTTTTCACAGCGCAAGCATCTCTCTAGGGTAATAGACATGAATCAGTCTTGATCTTTGAGATGAGCCCATGAAATTCTGTTGATTGGGTGGGCCATGTTTGTTTCCCAATCCTGCTGAATGACTGTAAGTGAAATAAATGGCCAGATGAACCAGAGGATGCATGAGTCAGAACTTCCTCCCCTGCAACAGAATAAGGCAGGAGGAAGGCAAACCTACCCAGCTTTTACCAGGCTGATTCATGGGGAGAGGAGCTGAGTAAACAAGGTTAACTTTGTATTCTCGCAAAAATCTCCCAGGCAAAAACAGTCTTCAGACACAAAAGGTGAGGACAGGCAAATAACACATTGATTGCCTCTGCAGTGGAGGGTGGAGCTGTTTATTAAGGCCCACACCCCCAAATGGAATTAACTTAAAAATTTTTTTTTCTGGTTACAAAAGTAGTATTGGCTTATTAATATTAAATTTTTTCCCCAGGCAATACAGGAAAGAATGAAGAAGGGTGTGGGAAACAGTTACAATTTCAGAGCCATTTATAAACTATCTCTTAGATTTTTTTCAGTGCCTAGAAATATGTTTGGACCCTAAAGTTCGTTTGTGCCATTTTTATTTTTTTGTTAAGCAGTAACAGCGAAGGCTTTTTGAGTACTGGCAGTGCTCCTGCTAGTTACATTCTGTGTTTGACTTCCTTTTATCCTCACAATGGTTCTGTGTGATAAGAACTATTGTTATGATGACCAGCATTTATATAAGTACTAACTCTGGGAGACAGTGAGGGACAGAGAGGCCTGGAGAGCTTCAGCCCATGGGATTACAAAGAGTTGGACACAGCTTAGCAACTGAACAGCGACCACCTTACAAAGGGGGAAACTGAGACGTGGAGAGGCGGAGTGGGTTAGCCAGAGTCACACAGCTAGAGGCAGCCAAGCTGAGATTCAGACACACATAGCCTGGCTTCAAGGCCCATGATCCCAACCAAGGCAGCACGCAGGCCCTTTCCTACCTTAATATCCATGGCTGTGAGTCATCATTTAAAGCACCTGCACTCACTCTTCTGTTAATGGATAACTGGGATGTTTCTACCTTTCTCCTACTAGGAAACAGACGAATTTCCCTTTTGGTCTTTAAATGAGGTTACAGACAAAACCAGAAATGCTTCTGCTTAGCTGTCACCACACCCAGCACTTCCAACCCGGGAGAACCGACAAAGAGCAGAGCGGCGCTGCTGGCAACTAGTTGCTCCACTGGGCACACACATATCATCTGGGGGTGTGTGTGTGTGTGTGAGTGTGTCCGTGTGAGGGTGTGTGTGTGTGAGGGTGTGTGTGTGAGGGTGTGTGTGTGTGTGAGATACGTTTATTTAAGAAACATATACTTGGCATGGTTCTAAGACTTCATGAATATCAGTTCATTTCATCTAAAAATAATACTCTAGTCTAAAAATATACAGTATAATACAGTATACTGAGGGAAACCGATGCACAGGGAGGGTAACTTGCCCAAGATGATGGAAGTAATAAGTGTCAGTGCTGGGCTCTAGACCCTGGAAATTTGGCTCCAGCATCTAGTTTCTTAACTCCTATTCTTAGTAGCCTCTGGGTCTACCCACCAGCCCAAATGAGCCAACCAGCTGTGGGATCCTCAAAGCAAGCCTACATTTAGGCAGGAACCGCAGGCAGCAAAGTGAATTATTTGTTGTTGTTGTCTTTTAAATTACATCCAGCTCAGAGTTCTTAGGTCCTAAGTCCACACAGGCTGTGCTGTGTTCCACCCTCAGGTCCCCAAGTGAGTCTGGACGGCAGTCTGTTTGTGTCCGTATCTGGAGGCTCTGGGGAGACTCCATGTCCGGGTTCATTTAGGTTCTTGGCAGAATTTGGTTCCTTGCAGTTGTAGGAATGAGGTCCTAATTTCCTTGCTTGTTGGTTGTGGAGGCTATTCTCTCTGCAGCCAGATGTCTCCTATATTCCTTGCCCCGTGGTCTCTTCAAACTGGTATTTAATGTGGCTAGCTTAACTGTCCCATAGATTTGTCTTGAATAAGAATCAAAGGGACAGGGAAACCCCTTAGAAGCAGGTGTGTGGTCGGGACCTGCCTTCTGTTTGAGTGCTGGTTGGGGCCCCCATGCTGATGTGAGGTGTCTCTTTCTGGAGGGAGCTGGATCATGTCTGGTGGATCAAGAAAGCGGAGACTTGGGACTTCCCTTGTGGTCCAGTAGTTAAGACTCCACACTCTCAATGCAAGGGGCCGGGGTACAATCCCTCGTTGGGGAACTAGATCCTACATACCGCAACTGAAGAGTTCGCATGTTGCAACAACAAAAAAAAAATTGAAGATCCCACATGCTGCAACTAAGACCTGGCACAGACAAATAAATGAATACATAAACAAAATATTTCTTATAAAAAGAAGGGGAAGAGGTCCCCAAACCAGCCCACTGAGCCTTGACCCATCACACTCCTTGGGGATGTATGAGGGGAGGCTTAAAGACTACTTGGGAAAAAAGAAAGATTAAAGAGAGTTTTCTTGGAGAGAAGTTTCTGTGCTACTGTGTGCCTAACACATAGTAGGTGCTTAATCCACATGTAATGACTTATACTGACACTGTTCTAGGCACCGGAGCTTCTGAGAATCCAAAGGAGATGATAGATAATAAGGAAGCAAATTTTTAAAAGAAACAATATTATGTTAAGTAAAAGAAGCCAGACACAGAAATGACACATATATGATTCTACCTGTATGAAACATTCAGAATAGTTAATCCATAGAGACGGCAAGTAGATTAGTTTCCACTGCTAGGGGATGGGGGAGGAAAGCGTGACTGCTAACAGGTACAGGGTCCCTTGTTGGGGTGATGGAGACAATTAGGAATCAGGCCTTGGTGATGGTAGTACAACATAATAAATATATTAAAAGCCACTGAATTGTATGCTTTTGACTGCTAAAGTTTATGTTATATGAATTACATCTTAACACTATTTTTGAAACATTTTAAAAAGAGAATATTTTCACATGGTGATATGTGCATTGAAAGATAAGACAGTAAAATGTGCAGCAGATAGTAGCTGATCAGGGCAACTGGGCAGAGTGGTTCCTGAAGGCCCCTCTGAGGAAAAGACATTTGTTTTTTGTTTTGGCCACGCCACACAGCGTGCAGGATCTTCGTTTTTGAAACAGGGATTGAATCCCAGCCTCCTGCATTGGAAATGTGGAGTGTTAACCGCTGGATTGCCAGGGAAGTCCCCAAAGTGACATTTGTGATGAAACCTGAATTATGACTAGGACACTCTATATAAATATTAACAAGAAGGCATTAATAGATGAAGCCTCAGCAAGTGCAACGTCCTGAGTTTGGGGGGTGGGCTTGGCACATTCAGTGAACTGAAGTCCGTAGAGCCGGGGTACGGAGGAAAAGACACAAGAGATCAGAGACCGCTGCAGGGGCAGAAAGCAGACCAAACTAGGCGCTGTAGAGAACTAAGAAGACTTGGGGTTTAGCTCACAGTACAAGGGGGAGCCAGGGATAGTTTTGAGCAAAAGAGAAATGTGATCAGACAAATGGTTAAAACGGACCACTTAGGGGACTTCCCTGGTGGTCCAGTGGCTGAGACTCCATGCGCCCAATTCAGAGGATCTAGGTTTGATTTCCTGCTCAGGGAACTAGACCCCACATGCCGAAACTAAGAGTTTGCACGCGGCAACTAAAGATACTTATGCTGCAACTAAGACCTGCCACAGCCAAATAAATTAAAAAAAAAAAAAAACTTTAAAAAAAGGACCGCTTGCACTGCCTGCCACATAAATAACAGGTGAGTGAAAGCAGAAGCATAAACTGTAAGCAAAGCCCTTTGACACCGCGCTGTGACTAGGAACATTTAGTAACTGCCAGTCATCTTTCATAAACTAGAAACATGCCAACTTGTCATATTTATTTAAAAGCAGGAAGTCAAGGCCATGGTTATTTGATATTTCTGTCTGTGACGCTGCCTCACCTCCCCATTCTATGAGTCATCAGGCTCTGACAATGCTTCCTCCCCAACCCGCCTCCCGCTCACCTTTGTATCCTTTTCGCTGTCCCTGCTTTCAGACCTAGCGACAGATGGAAACACTGGTTTCCAAGCTGCCCCCAAGCAGACCTTTTTCCCTTTTAAAAAGATCCTACATTTTTTTCTCATTTCATGCCATGTATCATTTGCAAACAAAAATTATTAAAATAATAATAAGTTAGGAAGATGGGGGGCATACCCAAGGTACACAATGCACAGACAATCATTATCAAAACAGCCCTGTAGGGTATAACACGCCTATCCTTTTTATTTTTAGACTTTATTTGATCATGGTTATACATGCACCTGAATGGAAGTATCAAATTTCCTAAAAAACAGAAGTCCTCACTTCATTTCTCCCTCCCATTTTCCTCTCCCCAAAGGCAACGACTCTGACTACTTTTAGTTAAATTTTTAAATATTCAATTTCATCTCTCTAAATAACATGCTTCTACTGATCTCACATGCTAGTAAAGTAATGCTCACAATTCTCCAAGCCAGGCTTCAGCAATACGTGAACCGTGAACTTCCTGATGTTCAAGCTGGTTTTAGAAAAGGCAGAGGAACCAGAGATCAAATTGCCAANTACAAGCTTAGTGTTCTCATCTGTGCCCGGTAACTCTAGTGCCTACTAAATGCTAAGTGGCCAGGGCCGGATTAAAACACTGATGTCAGCAGGCTTTAAGAAATTATCCACAACTCTCCCCAGTGTGTAAATGAATGTGAAATAATACCCAATAGTAAAATAAATAAATAAAATTACAGGGAAAGCCAACACAGAACTCAATTTTCCACAGCGTGGTAGGCAGGAGAATACCTCCCAAAGACGTCCACGTGCTAATTCCTGGCCGCTGTGAATGTATTATGTCACATGACAAGGGGCAATTAAGGTGCTTAAATCTGTTGACCTGGAGATGGGGATATCCTTCCGGATTATCTGGGTGGACTCAATGTCAACACAAAAGGAGAGTGGGCAGGAGAGTCAGAGTCAGAGATGAAGTGATGACCGTGGCATCGTGGGACGTTTTTTGGTTTGTTTTTTGGCTGCATCTCACGGCATGAAGGATCTTAATTCCCTGACCTGGGATGGAATCTGCACCCCCTGAGTTGGAAGCGCAGACGACAGGACAGCCAGGGAAATCCCCCCATGATACTTCTAACCTACAGAGTTATAAGTGTGTGCTGTTTGCAGAAACTTCCTTACACTAAATCCCTTAATGAATNACCTGGGATGGAATCTGCACTCCCTGAGTTGGAAGGGCAGACGACAGGACAGCCAGGGAAATCCCCCCATGATACTTCTAACCTACAGAGTTATAAGTGTGTGCTGTTTGCAGAAACTTCCTTACACTAAATCCCTTAATGAATATTTCCTATTTTGTCCTGCTTCTCTGACTGAAACTCGACTGATAACCATTTGGCGGTAATCACTTTGATTTCCTTTCTTTTGACAAAAAAAAAAAAAACTTTTCCTTGGTACCTCAGTTTTGTTGACAGCTTCAGCATTTTCTAAACTCTGTGAACAGAGTGATGAATAAGACTTCAAGTTTCCACATGTGTGAAATTGGGTAGAAAGAGTGTACTTCATGGGGTTCTTGAGTGGATTAAATAAATCACTGAGCATAATGCACTGGGAATAATGCCTGGTACAGAGTAGGTGTTCAAGAAATGCTAGGAGAGCTACAGGTCAGAAGAAAGACGGGAGAGACGACAAGCAATAAATGCCGGAGAAGGTGTGGGGAAAAGGGAACCCTCTTACACTGTTGGTGGGAGTGCAAACTAGTACAGCCACTATGGAGAACAGTGTGGAGATTCCTTACAAAACTGTAAATAGAACTGCCATACGACCCAGCAATCCCACTGCTGGGCATACACGCCACAGAATTGAAAGAGGCACATGTACCCCAAAGTTCATTGCAGCACTGTTTACAATACCTAGGACGCAGAAGCAACTAAGAAGTCCATCGGCAGACAAATGGATGAGAAAGCTGTGGTACATATATGCAACGGACTATTACTCAGCCATTAAAAAGAACGCATTTGAGTCAGTTCTAAAGAAGTGGATGATACTGGAGCCTATTATACAGAGTGAAGTAAGCCAGAAAGAAAAACACCACTACTGTATATTGATGCATATATATATGGAATTTAGAAGGATGGTCATGATGACCCTACATGCGAGACAGCAAAAGAGACACAGATGTATAGAACACACTTTTGGACTCTGTGGGAGAAGGAGAGGGTGAGATGATTTGACAGAACAGCACTGAAACATGTATATTACCGTATGTAAAATAGATGACCAG
>SJYW01053144.1:277306-294235 GCA_006410735.1 Raphicerus campestris
GCAGATGGTGACTGCAGCCATGAAATTAAAAGACGCTTACTCCTTGGAAGGAAAGTTATGACCAACCTAGATAGCACATTCAAAAGCAGAGACATTAATTTGCCAACACAGGTCTGTCTAGTCAAGGCTATGGTTTTTCCTGTGGTCATGTATGGATGTGAGAGTTGGACTGTGAAGAAAGCTGAGCGCCAAAGAATTAATGCTTTTGAACTGTGGTGCTGGAGAAGACTTTTGAGAGTCCCTTGGACTGCAAGGAGATCCAACCAGTCTATTCTGAAGAAGATCGGTCCTGGGTGTTGATTGGAAGGAATGATGCTAAAGCTGAAACTCTTAATACTTTGGCCACCTCATGAGAATAGCTGACTCACTGGAAAAGATCCTGATGCTGGGAGAGATTGGGGGCAGGAGGAAAAGGGGATGACAGAGGATGAGATGGCTAGATGGCATCACTGACTCGATGGACATGAGTTTGGGTAAACTCCAGGAGTTGGTGATGGACAGGGCGGCCTGGTGTGCTGCGATTCACAGGGTCACAGAGTCGGACATGATTGAGTGACTGAACTGAATTGACTCTTTAATGATGTTGAACATGCACTTTTTGGTCATCCTTCTGTTTTCTTTTGGCCATCTTTATGTCCTGAATATGTATTAGAAGGACTAACGATGAAGCTGAAGCTCCAGTGCTTTGGCCACCTGAGGCGAAGAACCAACTCTTTGGAAAAGACACTTATGCTGGGAAAGACTGAAGCAGGAAAAGGGGGTGACAGAGGATGAAATGGTTGGATAGCATCACTGACTTACTGGACATGAGTTTGAACAAACTCTGGGAGATGGTGAAGGACAGGGAAGCCTGGCGTGCTGCAGTCCTTTGGGTTGCAGAGTCAGACACGACAAATAGACCGAACAACAATGTCTCCTTTAGAACTTCTGCCCATCTTTTGATTTGGTTATATGTTTTGCTTTTTTTTTTTGTATTAAGCTGCATAAACCATTTGTATATTTTGGAGATTAATCCCTGTTTGGTTGCTTCATTTGCAAATATTTTCTCCTATTCTGAGAATGAAATTAGAACACTCCTTAACGCCATACTGAAAAATAAACTCAAAATGGATTGTTTGTTCATTCTTAAATTACTTTTGGCTATACCAATACATGTGGGATCTTCGTTCCCTGAGCAGGAATCAAACTCTGGCCCCCTGCATTGGAAGTGCAGAGTGATAACCACAGGAGCATCAGGGAAGTCTTAGGGTCATTTTTCTCTCTAGTAGCTACTTTATGCCAACTGCTATTCTAGGTACTTAAAAGAGAACTTGCCAGGCTTCCCTGGTGGTCTGGTGGTTAGGACTCTGGGCTTGCAATGCAGGGGGCCCAGGTTCAATCCCCGATCAGGGAAGTAAGATCCCACATGCCGCACAGCGTGGCCAATAAATAAATAAATTTATTTAAAAAAAAAAAAAAAAGAGAACTTGCCATTCAGAAGTTTATGTTCTNGGATAACCACGGGAGCATCAGGGAAGTCTTAGGGTCATTTTTCTCTCTAGTAGCTACTTTATGCCAACTACTATTCTAGGTACTTAAAAGAGAACTTGCCATTCAGAAGTTTATGTTCTCATGGAGAGAAGAACAATAAATGAACACACAAGTAAAACATATAATATGTTCAGGGTTATGGAGGAAAAGAACGCAGGGAAGGGAAGAGCGCTTGGATTTTAGACAGGTTGGTCAGGGAAGGCATATTGGACAAGAAAATGGTAAACAGAAAGTGGGAAAGCTGGGTGTCAAGGAGCAACCTAGGAGGTGAGTATTCTTTTTTAAAAGGTCTTATTGATTCGGCTGCACCAGGTCTCAGCTGCAGCATGTGGGAGGCAGTTCTCTCACCAGGGCTGGAACCGCAGCCGCCCGCAGTGGGAACATAGTCTTAGCCACTGGGCCTCCAGGAAAGCCCCAGGGCTGAGGATTCTTGACCAAGGGCTTGGCCGTGCAGAGGTAGAAGTGATCCTGGTGTGTTTCAGGTGCCCCCTAGGAAGTCACTGTGAGCACAGTGGAAAGTGTGAGTAGGGGAGGGGACTGACCTCACAAGGCAGAGGGGCCAGGGCTGAGTCCTGGAGCTTCTCCACCTTTTTTCCCTCTGACTGAGACTGGAAACCAGGGTACCTTTTAAGCCGCGGAGTGACTGAAGTTTAAAAGGTTCACTGGGGCCTCGTGTGTGTGTTTAGTTCCTCCGCTATGTGAAAAGCTTAAGGAAGAATAGCAGAGTCTGAAAAAGGGTTTAAACGGCTATCACAGCTGCTGAGCTACGATGGTTTCCACCAGGAAGGGAAGTAGCCGCAGAGCTGGCATCAAAGCAAAGGCCTCACAAGAAGGTGCCAGCTCTCCAGGTGGGGGCCTTCCTACCCCTCCAACTTCACTTTGTTCTTTCCTGTTTCCCCAATCCCACAGATCACTGCTAACTGTGGTTTCCCAAGGACAAAAGAACAGAAAAAAAAACCACCCCAAAAAACCAAGCGGGTCCTTGGAAATAAACTTTATTCTCCTTTCATTCTGACTGGTGTCTGGAAATTCTTTTCCAACCCACACAGATCAGGACACTAACCATGTGCCTGCATGCTCAGTCCTGTCCGACCCTTCGGGACCCTCATGGACTGTAGCTCGCCAGACTGCTCTGTCCATGGGATTTCCCACCCAGTGATCAAACCGGTGTCTCTTGTGTCTCCTGCATCGGCAGGCGGATTCTTTATCACTGAGCCACCTGGCACCACGTATAGGCGTCTGGTTATTTGTTGAGACAATGAACAAATGAATGAAGGATTTATTCTTAAGATCATCCTCCTCTATTTTAAAGACAGGAATACAGTCAGAACTCAATATATGTTTACAGATAGAATACTGCACAAGTCTGCAAAACCCAGGTGGCTAGTCCTCTTTCGGGCTGGGGAAAGCTGAGACTGGGGGGGTATGCCCGTGGGGTCCCTCTGCTCAGCTTACTCTAGAAGCTTCCGTCCCACTTTTAACTATGGTCAATTCCTGGACACCACGAGGAAAGCGTGCTTGCAGGATGAGTCACAGTCACCTCACAGGAGTTCCCCCAAAACGTCCCAACCCTGTGGCAGGGAACAGCCGGAACTTCGCAGGGCCAGAGGGGCCAAAAGAAGTGCGGCCACACACCCTGAACGTTCCCCGGGGTCCTCCCACGCGCATCCTCCCACCCTCCGGCCATAGAGACGAAGGGACAGAAGTGCCGGCCTCGTGCAGCCGAGACTCCGCCCCCCTGCCGGTCGGCCCGCCCGCGCCTCCAGCGGAAGCCGGAAGCAAAAGCGGGCCCTGCTAGCCCTGCGCTCGGTGGTCTCGGAGGCTCCGCCGGATTGGGGAGAAGATGGCGGAAGAGGAGTGAGTGGGCTTTTTCCTGGGCGGCTGAGGCGGCAGGGCTGGGCCCGGTCGGGTGACAGCGAGCGCTTCAGGCCGCCCTCGGGTGACAGCGAGCGCTTCAGGCCGCCCTCGGGTGACAGCGAGCCCTTCAGGCCGCCCTCCGGCCCCAGAAGGCGGAGCTCCTCGCGCTGGTTGGCCGGGACTGACCGTGCTGGCGCCTGCGAGCAGGGGGAGGGGCGGGCCTGGGCTGCGCAGCCCCCTTGAGGGTGGACCCTCTGGCTAGGTATCGGCCGTTCGTCGTAGATCTCGGAAGCTGGCTTGCGGAAACCGCAGCCCAGATTTCACTTTCCCAGTTTTCGGTCATCTGCTGATTACGCAGCGCTCCGCCGCCTCCAGAAAGTACCCCCCCCCCTTACGTAGCCAGTCCCCTCCTCCGTTGTAACGAGCATGTTTTCTTTGTTTCCTTCAATGAAATCCATTTATTCATTAAACTGGTGGCCATCTACTGTCGATTCGGCCCTGGTCACATGGTAGAGATGGAGACCGACCAGGAGCCCCTCTCAAGGAGCTTTCATTCTAGAGGAAAGAGAAGACCATGAATAGGATGATTTCAGTGCTCTGAAGGAAGCGGAATGGTACTGGGGTGGAGGAGGCTTCTCAGGAACAGGTGACGTGCCGGATGAAACCTTAGAGGCCAAGAGGAGGAATAGGAGAGGGAAGACAGGTGCAAGAAAGAGCTTAGTGCCTTTTGAGGGACAGGAAAAAAGGAAAGCTGGAGTGTAGAGAGCAAGGGAGCTGGGTGTGTAAGATAAAAGGAGTGAAGTGTCTCCTTCCTTCGGTTGCCTCTGGGGAAGGACCCCTCTTTTAGTCTTTTCTGCATACTTGCCCGGCGCACTCTGTTGCATGTTATAGATGCCCATCTTTGTGGAAGGAGTGTATAAAAACTAACAAGGAACCAAGCCAACAGTTGAAATTTGACTCCCTCGCCTGGCAATTTTTCTATATGTCTTTTAGCCTAGTGGTCATTTCAGTTAGTTGGCTTACTTACTGAGCATCTTGGCTGTCACAGACACTAAACTGGGCCTCAGCAGCACAAAGGAAGAGAGGTGGTATGGCTCAGTGATTTCAAATTTGAATTCAAATTTGGCTTGATTCTGCCACTGACTTACTGAGATACTGGCCAGGTTAGGCCAACAGGCATAACAAAAGGCTCTCTGAGCCTGTTATTCACAGGTAAAAAAGAAAGTAGCAGTGTCCACCTCAGGCTTGTTAATACCTGTTAAGTGCAAGTTTGTATGTCACCTGGTCCCCAGAATGAGGCTGTACTCAAAAAAACATCAGTTGTTACAATCAAAGCTGCAATGGTTATTAGGTCATTATCACACTAGTTCACAATCCCAACACAATGTGAGGAGATAGCTGTGAGGAACACAGTGGTGGGGTGGAGTGGTCGTGTTACAGAGGGGATTACTTTTGGGCCATTGAACTTAGGTTCTTCTAGGGTAGGGCATTCAGACTTAATCAACAATTGCGTAAAATCAGTGGCTTCTTGCACATTCGATCTAAGGAAAAGAATGTAAACTGGAGCAGTGAAGGCGCTTAGTAACTGATGTTGGAACTTGGAATGTGATGAGACTCCAGTCTGCCTCCCTTTGGGCTGTGCTTAGTCCGTAAATCCCCCATTAAGGCAGCATTTGGTTCTCCACTGGCCCTGACCCCCCTTGCCCCTGACTTCTCAATGGTTGTGTTCAGTGCACCTGAGGCTACCGTGCCTGCCCGTACCCTCGTGCAGCAGCAGCAGGCAGGGGTCTTCCTAACCAGTTTCTCCCCGAGGCTTGCCTCTTGGTTGCAAGCCTTGTGACTGCCATAGAGCTCTAGGCCTGAGTTCTCTTTCTGGCTTGTGTATGTGTTGATAACTCAGGGCCCTCTTTCCTTTGTCTAATTCTGAGGCTTTTTATGTTCTCCAACAGGTTCCCCAACACGACTCATGAAGGTTTCAATGTCACCCTTCACACCACCCTGGTGGTCACTACGAAACTGGTGCTCCCGACCCCTGCCAAGCCCATCCTCCCAGTACAGACAGGGGAGCAAGCTCAGCAGGAAGAGCAGTCGAGCGGCATGACCATTTTCTTCAGCCTCCTCGTCCTAGGTGAATGCAGGTCCTCGGGGAATGTTCGTGGAAACCCCATCCCCTGGCATTTTGAGCGTCTGTGTGCGCTGTCTGTATGGTCAACCCCGGGTCAGCTACTGTTGACTTTGTCAAGTCTGCCTCTCATTTGACTTTCAGTTCAGACACGGAGGGTCACTGATCAGTTCATGCTGCCATAACTGTTTCGTCTCATAGCCCTCTTTCTTTATAAAACCATTGAGCTTAGTCATTCTGAAGAACATCTTTATCATAGATGTCCTTTGAAACAAAGACTTAAAAATTCTTGATCTGGAAAGAGCCTTGAACATCTTCTAGTTCAGTGTACTTAGATTCTGCTCATGAGTCTCTGTGTGTGTCTGTGTGACGCCGTGGGTGGGGGTCAGGGGTCACACGGCAGAGCATCTGCCTTTCTAACCAGAGCCACATTTTGTCTCTTGTGTCCATTCAGCTTCCATGTAAACGTTCACTTAGTTAAGAGTTTTGCTGTGAGTGAAAGACCAGACCCCCTGTGTTCGCACAGTGTTTTCTTTAACCTCTGTTGTTGCTGTTAACTGTGCTCATGGCTTTTTGCTGTGTCTGTACCGCCTGTGCCGCTGTTTGCTGCTGCTGCTGCTGCTAAGTCGCATCAGTCGTGTCTGACCCTGTGCGACGCCATAGACGGCAGCCCACCAGGCTCCCCCGCCCCTGGGATTCTCCAGGCAAGAACACTGGAGTGGGGTGCCATTTCCTTCTCCAATGCAGGAAAGTGAAAAGTGAAAGTGAAGTCGCTCAGTTGTGTCCGACTCTTCACGACCCCATGGACTGTAGTCCACCAGACTCCTCTGTCCATGGAATTTTCCAGGCAAGAGTACTGGAGTGGGGTGCCTTTGCCTTCTCCATCCCGCTGTTTACTCACGTGATGTTTTTCTTTAAAGAGATGCACTCTCTCAAACTTAAGATCTCATTTTATTCAACCTCCTGATTTCACAGGTGAAGAAATTTAGGCCCATAGAGTTTAAATTAATTGACAGATCTGTTTTAGGGGAGACTAGAGACTAAACAGACATCGGTCAGGAAGGTTAGATAAAAGGCAATTTCTTAGCTGCCTTGCAGACACTATGGACAGTAAACAAGTGTCTTAGACCAGAAAACCCAGTTAAAACTGCACAACCACTTTGGATCAGCTAAGAAAGAAATAACTTCGAATAGGATTCTCTAAACTTATTTGTAAAGTGAAGTTGGCACGTTTACATTTTATGCGCCCCTTTAATTATATTGAGTCATATTTCTAATTAGATCTTTTCAGAAGAACGGAAGGTACAAAAAATATAAGAGTGCAGAGTATTTCTCTGATGGCTATTAGGATTGTTTTTGGTTTATTTTTTCGCAGAGAAGTGTAACTTCTTTCACATTTATATTTAGACTGTTAATTACGTAATTTTACTAAGTAATTTTATTTAATTTAAAATCTCAGAATTCATCCTTGTCTTTTATAGGTTTTTAAAAACTTTTCTTTTTTGCCATGCAGCGTGGTTTGTGGGATCTTAATTCCTGACCAAGGATCAAACCCAAGCCGTTGGCATCACTGCAGTCTTCTCCACTGGATTGCCAGGGAATTCCCATATAGTCTTAAAAAAGCTTTTTTCCAAAAAAGTACACAAACCACAAGTGTACAATGTCCGTTCAGATTGGATATGCCCAAGTAATTTTTCACTCTGTCAATGTAATCTCCTTCTCAGGGATTACTTCAACAATCAAGGATTCTTGTTTTCTTTTTTCTCCCTTTTGTTATAGTACTTGAATACTAAGAAGAAAAGCAGTTGTTTGCTTGACCAAGAAGTCTTTAGTACTGAATCCTTAACCCTGAAGGAGTCTTGTTAGTCTGTTTACACTGTTGTCAGCATGATATGTTAGGGGATATAAAAGGCAAACCTTGGGAAAAAACTGTTTTGTGATCACCTTTTTCACTGGAGGGTGAGAAATAAGACTTTCAAAGTAACTTTCAGGGTGTGGAGCATCTTGGATTAGCTTGTGCCAGCGATCACAAAGCAAGTTTTTATGATATGCTTTTTAATCCAGATAAAATGCTGCCCAGTGTTTGTATATCTTTGAGGCCAAAAAGGGCTGAGCTGTATTTAGCAGTGCTGCGTATTTCTCTTGGATTGTCTTCTCTACAAACCCATCATAAGCCTCTGACATTGGTCAGGTGGTTTCTGTTTCCCCTGATGAGTTGATGATTTGGTTTCTTCACTTTGCACGCGTAGATTAGCATGTGTTAGCGGAATGGAATGCTTTCTATGTAAATTTGAAGGGAGGTTTTCCCTCTCTTGTATATCAACAAGTTATTACGTATCTTGTATATTTATTCCTGATTATATGTCCACACAATGTAAATCTGATAAGGAAAAACAATGTCGTAATAGATAACTTGCCAGATCACTTAATACATAGACTAGTGAGTTGAGGGAACTAGTCCATAAGTTATTCTAGACTTCAGCAGTTCCTGACCTGGAACAGATTGACCACTTTTGTTTACTATTTTAGTCAAGTCAAATGAGATTGTGACTTTAGTGTGCAAAGGATGCCAAAATTCTAATTTTGACTTCAAGAAGTTTGAGATCAGTTGAGCTACACTTATCCTTTGCTGATCTTTGACTCCACAGTGACAGTGGGGAGTCACTGTTACTGATTTACACTGGAGTTAACTATTAGCATCATTTGACACATTTTATGGGCCATAAAACTTAATGGAGTTGTTAAAATTGACATGTCTTATGTTTCAATGTATTTTCCATAAGTAAAACTTCAGGCATGAAAAATTGGAAATACATGAATTTGTGGTGCTCATACCATCCATATCACACAGCAGGTTTTGTCCCTTCTTGCTCTGTATTTTCTCAAGTGTACTTGAAAATGTGTGCTCGGATGTGTATGTATACATATGTACATTCATAAGCACATAGGCAGCGATAGGCACATACGGACTGGAGTTTGTTTTAACATAAGAAGGGTCCTGTAGCTCGGCTTTTCCTCTCACAGGATGGCTTGGAGATCTTTCCATGTTAGTACTTTTTGCATATACCTTTTCTTGTTTTTTTTTAAAAGACAAAAATCTCTGTGTGTGTAGTAAAATAGACATCAAATTTACCATTTTGAAGTGTATAATTTAGTGGCATTTATTACATTCACAGTAATGTAATTTGAATCTGGGCAACCACCACCATGATCTAGTTCTAGAACATGTTCATCACCCCTAAAGGAAACCCAGTTCCTGTTAAAAGCAGCCACTCCCCATTCTGCCTCCCCGCAGTCTCTGGTAAACACTGCTCTGCTGTCTCTAGGAATTTGCCTACTGAGGGTATTTCATACAAATGGGACCGTACAGTGTGTGGCCTTTATGTCTGGCTTCTTTCACGTAACACAATGTCTTCAGGGTTCATCCGTGTTGTGGCGTGTGTCAGAATCCCCTTCCTTCTGTGACTGAATAATAGTCCGCGTGTTTATCCATCCATCAGCTGATGGGCATTTGGATTGTTTCCACCTTTTGGCTGTTGTGAATAGTGCTGCTGTGAACACTTTTGTCCAAGTTTTTATGTGGGCATATAAAAACCCATTTCTTTTGGATATGTGTACTTAGGAATGGGATTGCTGAGTTAAGTGGTTATTCTGTGAGGAGCTTTCTCAGAAACTGCCGAACTTTCCTGCCGTCGCTCCGGCTCCAGCTCCTCCAGCTCGGTTGCTCTCCATCCTTGTTACCATCTTAAAGGCTGTGAAGTTGTGTCTTGTGGTTTTGATTTGCATTTTTCTAATGATTAACAAGGATGAGTACCTTTTCTTGTGCTTATTGACCATTTGCATATCTTCTTTAGAGAAATGTCTAAAATTTTTTGCCCATTTTTAAAAAGTGTGTTGTCTTTTTGTTCTTCTTTATATACTCTGGATACTAGACCCTTATCAACCGTGGGACCACCAAATATTTTCTGTCATTCTGTGGGTTGTCTTTGCAGATCTCCTTTTTATCCCTGAAGACCACTCTGTGGCAATGCTCGTCCCATCGTGCAGCTCTCTCTGCTGACAGACAGCTTTTCTTTTGCTCTTGTTTTGGGGTGGGGGTGCTGCTGCCCCATAGTCTTAGTTGCTGCATGCTTCAGGACCTCAGTTCCTGAGGGACGGAACCCGGCCCCCTGCATTGCGTGCAGAGTCTCCATCATTGGACCACCAGGGGAGTCCTCTTTTCCTCTTTAGCTTCAGATAGTTATATGATTTNCCTGAAGACCACTCTGTGGCAATGCTCGTCCCTACGTGCAGCTCTCTCTGCTGACAGACAGCTTTTCTTTTGCTCTTGTTTTGGGGTGGGGGTGCTGCTGCCCCCTAGTCTTAGTTGCTGCATGCTTCAGGACCTTAGTTCCTGAGGGACGGAATCCGGCCCCCTGCGTTGCGTGCAGAGTCTCCATCATTGGACCACCAGGGGAGTCCTCTTTTCCTCTTTAGCTTCAGATAGTTATATGATTTACGAGCAGAAGCTTTTAAATTTTGTCATCCAGATTGGTGCAAAGAAAGAGCAGGAACTGATTCAACTCCTTAGATCTATATATTTCTGTCTACTTATGTGCTCGCATGTCTACATTTTTATACAGCAGGCATTCTCACTGGTTCCATGTTGAGCTTATGCATTGGAACTTTTTTCTTGCTCTTAGTATTTAATGGAGGACTTTTCTAACTAGGCTAAATATTTATAATGAAATCACACCACAGATTGATAGTTTAAAGCACAGAATGAAAGGAGGACACAGTTTCCATATTTACAACTGTTTCTTTTCTCTGGCCACCTGGTGCTTTTTGGTGGGACTAAAGATAATCTAATTTGTCAACGTGGGCTCTGAGGGTGGCCCGTTCACAGTCATGCAGATTGTTTGAACATTTCCTTTTACAAAAAAAGGCAACTCATTTATTTTTAATACTATCATACTCTGATGACATGGCATACCACCCAGGTGCCTGTGAAGTGAAGTTGCTCAGTTGTGTCCGACTCTTTGTGACCCCATGGACTGTAGCCCACCAGGCTCCTCAGTCCATGGAATTTTCCAGGCAAGATTACTGGAGTGGATTGCCATTGCCTTCTCCAGCAGATCGTCCCAACCCAGGGATCAAACCCGGGTCTCTGGCATGGCAGGCAGACGCTTTACCATCTGAGCCACCAGGGAGATCCCCCAGGTGCCTAGTAAAGGAGAAAAGACATTCATAGTGACACTTGGGCCTTGAAATTTCGTTCAGGAGTTATTTATGTGAAAGTGTGCTTTTTTTGGTCTGAAATACTTATTCCTTTCAAACTGTTTTACATCTTTTTGTATCTTTTCTTTCATGACAACATCCCTGTGAGGAAAGTCAGACATTATTCTCATTTTCCTGGTTGAGGATGAAGGCCTCCAGAAGTGGGTTGTGGGTGCCAAGGATTAAGGGGACAGGGTTGGAATCAAGCTTGGGCCGGTGGCACCCAGCGGTGGTGTGACCTCGCTCAGCCTCAGCTTTCCTTAATCAAAGGAGGCAGAGGTGATGCCAGCTCACTCAGAGGGGGTGTTGGTGGTCAGCTGAGAGAGCACTTGGGAAGTGCTCAGGGCCACCCCTGGCCCATGGGGACCCCTCAGCCGGTGGCAGCCCCAGTGCCCAGCTGGGAAGCAGGCACCCCATCTCTAGGTCTCTGTGTTCTTATCACCAGATTAGGATTAACTTTGTCCTGTTTGTAAAACACCCTGACTTCTGTGTTGAAAGAGAACAGATTACAAGGCTGCAGAATACTTGCTGTCAACATATATTCTGTTGTAGCTGTCTTTGCATAAAAGTGATTGAGTTCATTGACTTTTTCCTCACTGTTGAGGATCATTTCTCAGAATAAGGGAAATTTGAATAATTTTAAATGGTTGTATGAGATTTAGTCACTCAGAAGAAAGATAGGTGTCTGTTGCTCTTTCAACAACTGGAAAGCAGCAGCTAGTTCAAGCGTGTAAAGAAATAATGTAAAATGTAATGAACTACCTCCAGATTCAGAAATAGGAAATTGAAAATACAGCTGAAGTTTACTGTGTCACTGCCAGCTGCCCATTTCCCTGGTGGCCTCCCGGAAATAACTGCTGCCTCGGGCTTGGTGTTTCCATTCAAGGTTGGGTTGTTTTAACAGTGTCTTATTTTTTCCCACAGCTATCTGCATCATATTGGTGCATTTACTGATCCGATACAGATTACATTTCTTGCCAGAGAGTGTTGCTGTGGTCTCATTAGGTAAGTGCTTAATGGCGATCCTATACTTAAAGCAGTAACAGTACCATTTTTTGAGTGCCTCCCAAGTACTCCTAAGCACATGAGATGTGGTTTACACCCGAGCTCATTTCATCTTCTCTGCCAGCTGCCATGAGGGTGTTATGATCCTATTTTACAGACGAGTATACCAGGGGCTCAGAGAGTGGTAATGACCTCCTAAAAGTCGCATGGAAGCCCCACTATGTGCTTGAGAGCCCTTCCTCCTTCTGGAACCAGGGCACAGCCAAGGCTCCCCTCAGTTTATTACATTGTGGTTGCTTTATTTCTGATTTCCAGTAGCCTGCTGCTGACAGGTGTGTTTTATCACCACTCCTTTATAAGTTAATTTTATGTATGTATTTCTACATGACAGGCTTCCCAGTTGGCACCGTGATAAAGAATCTGCCTGCCAGTGCAGCAGATGCCAGAGATATGGGTTCAATCCCTGGATTAGGAAGATCCCCTAGAGGAGGAAATAGCAACCCACTCTAGTACTCTTGCCCGGGAAATTCCATGGACAGAGGAGCCTGGCGGGTTACAGGCCATGGGGTCACAAAGAGGTGGGCANCACTCAGAGGGGGTGTTGGTGGTCAGCTGAGAGAGCACTTGGGAAGTGCTCAGGGCCACCCCTGGCCCATGGGGACCCCTCAGCCGGTGGCAGCCCCAGTGCCCAGCTGGGAAGCAGGCACCCCATCTCTAGGTCTCTGTGTTCTTATCACCAGATTAGGATTAACTTTGTCCTGTTTGTAAAACACCCTGACTTCTGTGTTGAAAGAGAACAGATTACAAGGCTGCAGAATACTTGCTGTCAACATATATTCTGTTGTAGCTGTCTTTGCATAAAAGTGATTGAGTTCATTGACTTTTTCCTCACTGTTGAGGATCATTTCTCAGAATAAGGGAAATTTGAATAATTTTAAATGGTTGTATGAGATTTAATCACTCAGAAGAAAGATAGGTGTCTGTTGCTCTTTCAACAACTGGAAAGCAGCAGCTAGTTCAAGCGTGTAAAGAAATAATGTAAAATGTAATGAACTACCTCCAGATTCAGAAATAGGAAATTGAAAATACAGCTGAAGTTTACTGTGTCACTGCCAGCTGCCCATTTCCCTGGTGGCCTCCCGGAAATAACTGCTGCCTCGGGCTTGGTGTTTCCATTCAAGGTTGGGTTGTTTTAACAGTGTCTTATTTTTTCCCACAGCTATCTGCATCATATTGGTGCATTTACTGATCCGATACAGATTACATTTCTTGCCAGAGAGTGTTGCTGTGGTCTCATTAGGTAAGTGCTTAATGGCGATCCTATACTTAAAGCAGTAACAGTACCATTTTTTGAGTGCCTCCCAAGTACTCCTAAGCACATGAGATGTGGTTTACACCCGAGCTCATTTCATCTTCTCTGCCAGCTGCCATGAGGGTGTTATGATCCTATTTTACAGACGAGTATACCAGGGGCTCAGAGAGTGGTAATGACCTCCTAAAAGTCGCATGGAAGCCCCACTATGTGCTTGAGAGCCCTTCCTCCTTCTGGAACCAGGGCACAGCCAAGGCTCCCCTCAGTTTATTACATTGTGGTTGCTTTATTTCTGATTTCCAGTAGCCTGCTGCTGACAGGTGTGTTTTATCACCACTCCTTTATAAGTTAATTTTATGTATGTATTTCTACATGACAGGCTTCCCAGTTGGCACCGTGATAAAGAATCTGCCTGCCAGTGCAGCAGATGCCAGAGATATGGGTTCAATCCCTGGATTAGGAAGATCCCCTAGAGGAGGAAATAGCAACCCACTCTAGTACTCTTGCCCGGGAAATTCCATGGACAGAGGAGCCTGGCGGGTTACAGGCCANGTGCAGCAGATGCCAGAGACATGGGTTCAATCCCTGGATTAGGAAGATCCCCTAGAGGAGGAAATAGCAACCCACTCTAGTACTCTTGCCCGGGAAATTCCATGGACAGAGGAGCCTGGCGGGTTACAGGCCATGGGGTCACAAAGAGGTGGGCACGACGGAGCATCTGAACACACGTGCACACATAGTCGTATATGCTTTATAAGCTTTCTTTGCCTTGTAGATCTGGTTTAGTGTATTCAGAAATTCTTTCCCGATGAAGCATTGGTTTAGGTTAGGTTTGGAAATAAACATCACACTGTTCACTCTAAGGCCTAACTGCTAGGCTGTCACTCCACTGAGGCGAGTAATTGACACTTAATTCATAGAATCACTGAATTTTACAGCCAGAAGAGATTCTCACTTTACGGTTTAATGTTAGTCACGTCTAAAGTCGTCAGAGGGCATTCCCTTCTACCTCGCTTACATTTCCCTTTTTTGTTTCCTGTGGCAATTTATTGAAAGGTAATTAGCCTCAATTTAAAGTGTGTGAATCAGTGTAATAACAGTTGAGCTCACATGTGAGTTCATTGAAGTTCAAGAAGGAAGAAGGAGTGGCCTCACTCTTCAGTAAGTGTTAAAGTCAAGATGTGGGTGGGGAGGCTTCAGTTCAGTTGCTCAGTTGTGTCCAACTCTTTGTGACCCCATGAATCGCAGCACACCTGGCCTCCCTGTCCATCACCATCTCCTGGAGGTCACCCAAACTCACGCCCATTGAGTCGGTGATGCCATCCAGCCATCTCATCCTCTGTTGTCCCCTTCTCCTCCTGCCCCCAATTCCTCCCAGCATCAGAGTCTTTTCCAATGAGTCAGCTCTTCGCATGAGGTGGCCAAAGTACTGGAGTTTCAGCTTTAGCATCATTCCTTCCAAAGAACACTCAGGGCTGATCTCCTTCAGAATGGACTGGTTGGATCTCAGGCTTACAGGATAGTTAATAGGGTTTCACTAACGGGAGAAATATCAATAACCTCAGATATGCAGATGACACCACCCTTATGGCAGAAAGTGAAGAGGAACTAAAAAGCCTCTTGATGGAAGTGAAAGTGGAGAGTGAAAAAGTTGGCTTAAAGCTCAACATTCAGAAAACGAAGATCATGACATCTGGTCCCTTCACTTCATGGGAACTAGATGGGGAAACAGTGTCAGACTATTTTGGGGGGCTCCAAAATCACTGCAGATGGTGACTGCAGCCATGAAATTAAAAGACGCTTACTCCTTGGAAGAGAAGTTATAACCAACCTAGGTAACATATTCAAAAGCAGAGACATTACTTTGCCAACTAAGGTCCGTCTAGTCAAGGCTATGGTATTTCCTGTGGTCATGTGTGGATGTGAGAGTTGGACTGTGAAGAAGGCTGAGCACTGAAGAATTGATGCTTTTGAACTGTGGTGTTGGAGAAGACTCTTGAGAGTCCCTTGGACTGCAAGGAGATCCAACCAGTCCATTCTGAAGGAGATCGGCCCTGGGATTTCTTTGGAAGGAATGATGCTAAAGCTGAAACTCCAGTACTTTGGCCACCTCATGTGAAGAGTTGACTCATTGGAAAAGACTCTGATGCTGGGAGGGATTGGGGGCAGGAGGAGAAGGGGACGACTGAGGATGAGATGGCTGGATGGCATCAACAACTCAATGGACGTGAGTCTGAGTGAACTCTGGGAGTTGGTGATGGACAGGGAGGCCAGGTGTGCTGCGATTCATGGGGTCGCAAAGAGTCGGACATGACTGAGCGACTGAACTGAAGGTTAGCTAAAGGTTAGTAGTTAGCTTACTACATTGTCGTTACTTCCACTAATTTTCACTTGCCTACTAATGATATTTAATACTGCCTTATCACCTTTAGTGCTCTGTAAGTTAATATTCCTTGCTTTAGATCTGGTTTAGAATCCACCTGCAATGTGGGAGACCTGGGCTCAATCCCTGGGTTGGGAAGATTCCCTGGAGGAGGGCATGGTGACCCACTCCAATATTCTTACCTGGAGAATCCCCATGGACAGAGGAGCCTGGCAGGCTACTGCCCATGGGGTTGCAAAGCCTTGGACAGGACTGAGTGACTAAGCATAGCACAGCACAGGTTAACTTTAGAAATGAATGGTCAGGGACTCCCTGATGGTCCAGTGCTTAAAGATTTTGCCTTCCAGTGCAAGGGATGCGAGTTTGTTCCCTGGTCAGGGAGCTGAGGAGCCCACATGCCTTGAGGCCAAAAAACCAAAACAAAACAGAAGCAATATTGTAACAAATTCAATAAAGACTTTAAAAATAGCTCACATCAAGAATACCTTTAAATAAATTGAATGATCAGACTCTGTCCATTCTTCCCCCACCAGCACCCCCACAACTCTGGTTCAGCCCTTCCTTTGTCTTCCTTGGACTTCATGGTACCTTCAGGTTCTGGGCTGGGAGCTTTCACAGTGTCATCTCATTTAAGCCCCATAGCCCCAGGTGATGTCATATTTTAAGGAAGAGGTACCACTAGAAAGTTTTGATCTTCAGTAAAGATTTAGAAACAAGATTTACTTAGAGAGTTCCTGTTCTCTATTGAACAGACTCTTCATATGCACATCCTGGCAGATTCTAACTTAGCTAACAAGAGCCTTCGAGCTCTAAGAAGAGGAAGATCATTCATTAACATTCCTTATGCGTCTTCCCTGTTGGCTCAGACGGTAAAGCGTCTGCCTGCAACGTGGGAGAGCCGGGTTCAATCCCTGAGTTGGGAAGGTCCCCTGGAGAAGGAAATGGCAACCCACTCCAGTACTCTTGCCTGGAAAATTCCACGGGCTGAGGAGCCTGGTAGGCTACAGTCCATGCGGTCACAGAGTCGGACACGACTGAGTGACTTCACTTCCTGATATTGGCCCTGTTGAAAATAACCTATTTAGCTAATACCTGTTATTCTTGGGCATCCAGTAAAGACTTAAAAAACCACTCAAGGAAGTCAGAGTTTTGTGGTCAGTTTACATAGTTTCTTAAGAATAAGAACCATAGTTGCTGTGTATCTGGTATGGTGCACATGGAAATTAAGGTGGTGGTTCGTATGGTTTGGTTTGGAATGTCAGGGTCCTGACTTCTGAATGTTTGAGTGACGGGGGGTCGTTGAGCACTAGCGCTTGTCAGAGGACTTAGAGAGGTGGTGGTAGGTGCCTGCCCAGAGCCACCCCACTGCCATGGAAACAGAATCCTCGTTTTGAACCTAGTGTCTTGCCACAGTACACTTAAGGAAGGTAGGCCCCCCTAGTCGAGATTGGGCTTTGCCATCAT
>SJYW01053144.1:295056-316286 GCA_006410735.1 Raphicerus campestris
CTGAAGAATTGATGCTTTTGAACTGTGGTGTTGGAGAAGACTCTTGAGAGTCCCTTGGACTGCAAGGAGATCCAACCAGTCCATTCTGAAGGAGATCGGCCCTGGGATTTCTTTGGAAGGAATGATGCTAAAGCTGAAACTCCAGTACTTTGGCCACCTCATGTGAAGAGTTGACTCATTGGAAAAGACTCTGATGCTGGGAGGGATTGGGGGCAGGAGGAGAAGGGGACGACTGAGGATGAGATGGCTGGATGGCATCAACAACTCAATGGACGTGAGTCTGAGTGAACTCTGGGAGTTGGTGATGGACAGGGAGGCCAGGTGTGCTGCGATTCATGGGGTCACAAAGAGTCGGACATGACTGAGCAACTGAACTGAACTGAAGGTTAGCTAAAGGTTAGTAGTTAGCTTACTACATTGTCGTTACTTTCACTAATTTTCACTTGCCTACTAATGATATTTAATACTGCCTTACCACCTTTAGTGCTCTGTAAGTTAATATTCCTTGCTTTAGATCTGGTTTAGAATCCACCTGCAATGTGGGAGACCTGGGCTCAATCCCTGGGTTGGGAAGATTCCCTGGAGGAGGGCATGGTGACCCACTCCAATATTCTTACCTGGAGAATCCCCATGGACAGAGGAGCCTGGCAGGCTACTGCCCATGGGGTTGCAAAGCCTTGGACAGGACTGAGTGACTAAGCATAGCACAGCACAGGTTAACTTTAGAAATGAATGGTCAAGGACTCCCTGATGGTCCAGTGCTTAAAGATTTTGCCTTCCAGTGCAAGGGATGCGAGTTTGTTCCCTGGTCAGGGAGCTGAGGAGCCCACATGCCTTGAGGCCAAAAAACCAAAACAAAACTGAAGCAGTATTGTAACAAATTCAATAAAGACTTTAAAAATAGCTCACATCAAGAATACCTTTAAATAAATTGAATGATCAAACTCTGTCCATTCTTCCCCCACCAGCACCCCCACAACTCTGGTTCAGCCCTTCCTTTGTCTTCCCTGGACNAGAAGCAATATTGTAACAAATTCAATAAAGACTTTAAAAATAGCTCACATCAAGAATACCTTTAAATAAATTGAATGATCAGACTCTGTCCATTCTTCCCCCACCAGCACCCCCACAACTCTGGTTCAGCCCTTCCTTTGTCTTCCTTGGACTTCATGGTACCTTCAGGTTCTGGGCTGGGAGCTTTCACAGTGTCATCTCATTTAAGCCCCATAGCCCCAGGTGATGTCATATTTTAAGGAAGAGGTACCACTAGAAAGTTTTGATCTTCAGTAAAGATTTAGAAACAAGATTTACTTAGAGAGTTCCTGTTCTCTATTGAACAGACTCTTCATATGCACATCCTGGCAGATTCTAACTTAGCTAACAAGAGCCTTCGAGCTCTAAGAAGAGGAAGATCATTCATTAACATTCCTTATGCGTCTTCCCTGTTGGCTCAGACGGTAAAGCGTCTGCCTGCAACGTGGGAGAGCCGGGTTCAATCCCTGAGTTGGGAAGGTCCCCTGGAGAAGGAAATGGCAACCCACTCCAGTACTCTTGCCTGGAAAATTCCACGGGCTGAGGAGCCTGGTAGGCTACAGTCCATGCGGTCACAGAGTCGGACACGACTGAGTGACTTCACTTCCTGATATTGGCCCTGTTGAAAATAACCTATTTAGCTAATACCTGTTATTCTTGGGCATCCAGTAAAGACTTAAAAAACCACTCAAGGAAGTCAGAGTTTTGTGGTCAGTTTACATAGTTTCTTAAGAATAAGAACCATAGTTGCTGTGTATCTGGTATGGTGCACATGGAAATTAAGGTGGTGGTTCGTATGGTTTGGTTTGGAATGTCAGGGTCCTGACTTCTGAATGTTTGAGTGACGGGGGGTCGTTGAGCACTAGCGCTTGTCAGAGGACTTAGAGAGGTGGTGGTAGGTACCTGCCCAGAGCCACCCCCCTGCCATGGAAACAGAATCCTCGTTTTGAACCTAGTGTCTTGCCACAGTACACTTAAGGAAGGTAGGCCCCCCTAGTCGAGATTGGGCTTTGCCATCATGAAAACTACGTTATCTTTTACCAGTGATTGTCTGAGGGGTGGAGGCCGTGGACAGTGTGAGACCCATTTCTGGCCAATGAGATCAAAGGGAAATAGGCCAGGGTGATGAATTTTGGAAACCTTTTTTCTCTCTGGTAAAAAGAAATTTCTCCTTCCTTTGATACTGCTGTATGAAGATATGATGTCTGGAGCACTGGCAGCCATCTTGCAGTCATCGTGGCTCAAAGACAAAGCCAGAATGCTAGGGCTTGCCAAGGGGACAGATGGAAAACCCAGATTCTCAACTGCACTGTTGTTCTGTTGAATTGATAGCCCTGAAACCACCTATCTCAGAGCTGCCTGTTATATGAGATAATAGACATCTACTGTTTAAGCCATTTTTAGTCAGGTGTTCTTTTACTTGCAGAGGAAAACATCTTAACTGATACAGGACTCTTTCCATTCTGTGGACAATACCAATTCAAAAAGGTTCAAAGAACACAAATTGGTGGGGGTGTGGTTGCACACCCATTGGCTCAGGGCACGAAAAAAGCTGCAGGCAGTGCCAGCTTCAGACTTCACTGGATCAAGTCTCCTGGACTTTCTCCGTTTCTCAGCAGTGCTTCCCTTTGTTTTGGCCCGTCAGGCTCTCTCCACATGGTAAGCCTCTCCAGCTTCAGGCGCACTCTCCTTGCAGTGGCAGTCACAGTGGGAGAGGTGCCCTCCTCTCCTCCCAGGTCCCGCCAGAAGCTGTAAGATGAACTCACCAGATGGCCACCCGGAACCGGACATGGAGTGGAGTGATGGTGGGGGTCAGCCAAGGCTGTTCGGCCACAGAATTTATTTCTTCGCTGACGTTACACAAATAACTATGGCCAGAAGAGCCAGGTCTCAGGATGGAAAGGCCATCTTACTTTCAGTACTGATTTTCTAACTCAGGTGATTGGAATGCTAAAAGCTCTTTTAGGGATCATGCTGGGGTCCAGAAAGTAGTTTTTGTTACATTAGAGGACATTTGATTAGAATTTAGAAATGCTGACAAAGCTTTCAAAATAGTCCTGTAATTCATAAAGCTGTGTAGNCAAGTCTCCTGGACTTTCTCCGTTTCTCAGCAGTGCTTCCCTTTGTTTTGGCCCGTCAGGCTCTCTCCACATGGTAAGCCTCTCCAGCTTCAGGCGCACTCTCCTTGCAGTGGCAGTCACAGTGGGAGAGGTGCCCTCCTCTCCTCCCAGGTCCCGCCAGAAGCTGTAAGATGAACTCACCAGATGGCCACCCGGAACCGGACATGGAGTGGAGTGATGGTGGGGGTCAGCCAAGGCTGTTCGGCCACAGAATTTATTTCTTCGCTGACGTTACACAAATAACTGTGGCCAGAAGAGCCAGGTCTCAGGATGGAAAGGCCATCTTACTTTCAGTACTGATTTTCTAACTCAGGTGATTGGAATGCTAAAAGCACTTTTAGGGATCATGCTGGGGTCCAGAAAGTAGTTTTTGTTACATTAGAGGACATTTGATTAGAATTTAGAAATGCTGACAAAGCTTTCAAAATAGTCCTGTAATTCATAAAGCTGTGTAGATGAGAGGAAAATTTTTTTCTTCTACTAGAGCAAAGTGTAACAAAATACTGAGATAGCCACCATTTCAAAAATTTCCAATTTTTGTGCCAAAACAGCTGCCAAAGAAAATGAGGTTTTCATTCTCTCAGGGATAAGTTTTCCTAGCCTACTTCTTCTAACCAGAAGTTACTTTTTAGTCCATAGTCATTTAGAGGTATTGTTGACCTTTTGTGTTAAGCATTCGGAGTTCCTAAGAAACTGTTGGTATGGGCAAGGACTGTCCGGGAACTTCTCCTGTGGTCCGGTGGCTATTGACTCTGTGCTCCCAATGCCGGGGCCCAGATTCAGTCCCTGGTCAGGGTACTGGATCCCACATGCCGCAACTAGAGTTTGCATGCTGTGGCTAAGACCTGGTGCAGGCAAAGAGATAACTTTTAAAATATTAAAGAAGAAAAAAAGAGAAAAGGACTATCTATATTGTAAATAGCACATTTCTACTCTTCTGTTTTATTATATTTTCAAGTGAATCCTGAGACTTTCATTCTTTATAAAAACATAATATCAGCATAAAGTTCTAAAGGTATTTCCTTGACCCTTGTTCACAGCTTTCGGATACTTTCTATACTTAGGGAATTCTGTAGTTTGAGCCTTTTTAAGTAAATTTTTTGGGATACATTTAAATAGCTATACCAAAAAAGAAAAATCCTTTTTTTGACAACCAGCTCCTCGTATCATGCCTCTTTCTCTGCAAACTGTGGTGGGAAGCACACATACCCGTCCAATGCCTTGCCTTGGTTTGAGCTGATGGCATTTTTTGTGTTTTTTCCTTTTTCCTGTTCTTTCCATGTATTAGTAAAGTTTACGTATTTATATATTCGGGACTGAAATTGATAAAGAGTGACAATAAATAATTATCCTGTCCACTGTTCTGCTCTATATAGCAGAAACAGGAGTAGATTTTTTTTCTTAGTCATACTTTACTGTAGAGTGACGAAAGGCCAGAATGTGTTTAAGAGTGGAAATTGGACTACATGTTCCAGGGTTTAGCCTAAATACTGCTGCTGCTGCTGCTGCTGTTGTTGCTGCGAAGTCGCTTCAGTCGTATCTGAGTCTGTGCAACCCCATAGACAGCAGCCCACCAGGCTCCCCCATCCCTGGGACTCTCCAGGCAAGAATACTGGAGTCGGTTGCCATTTCCTTCTCCAATGCATGAAAGTGAAAAGTGAAAGGGAAGTCGCTCAGTCGTGTCCGACTCTTTACAACCCCATGGACTGACTGCAGCCCACCAGGCTCCTCTGTCCGTGGGATTTTCCAGGCAAGAGTACTGGAGAGTGGGGTGCTGTTGCCTTCTCTGAGCCTAAATACTACTGACAGACAAATCAAGTTTTAACTTGTAACTGGATTTGATTGAATCATTGAGTAAATAGAAATACACAAATGTGCTTCCTTGTCACAGTCTTCTTAATTAACTTTGTGCTTTTAGTTATGTTAACTCCTTTAGTTATGTTAAGATTGTAATTTTTTAAGAGTAGGGAGGGCTCTTTTTGTCTATGGAAGATTTCAGTGGAAGTTGAAAAAATATCACTCAGTTCCTGCATTGTTGACCCTGAGTAATTCTGAAAATAGCATATACAGTGATTGTAGTTCTAATTTTACTTAAGTTTTTTTTGCGGGGGAGGGGGAGGATAAACAGTCTATATTTCACCAGCAAATAAATTCAGGTCATCTCAGGTTTAGTAACCAAATGGATCATAAAAAAAAGTTTGCCCTCAAATTTTTTAAATTGTAAAATTAAAAAAAAGGGGATTGTAGACATATATATACACACATAGGAGTTAGAAATTTATATAAGTATAAATGTATAAATAGATATCTTTGTTGTTGTCTAGTCACTAAGTTGTGTCTAACTGTTTGAGACCCTATGGAGTATCGCCTGCTAGACTCCTCTGTCTATGGGATTTCCCAGGCAAGAATATTGGAGTGGGTTGCCATTTCCTTTTCCATCTAATTTTACTTAAGTTCTAAAAAAAAGTTTTGTTTTTTTAAAGAAAACTTAAAGCAAGAATCCTGACTGTAACTGTTAACAGCTTTAATGAGAGTTTGACCGTGATGCAGCTTGAACTGTCCCGTGGGTAAACTCTCCCTGAACCTTAGATACTTTGATTTATATTAGAGAAAGAACAGGCATTCATTTATTGGGATTAAAGTAGCTGTCTTAGAGGTAGAGGCCAAAATTGGTTGTCAGATTAACAAAAGGATCGCATTAGAGTCTCAAGATTTTCCAAGCTGTTGCATTCCAAGCAGAATGCTAGCACAGACTTTTAACCTCTGTGTTTTTGGAAACATGGGTCAGAGGTGACAGTTTATTCTTGGAACGTCTCGTTGCTCTTTCGCTGCCATTAGCGCAGTGTAACGCTTGCCCTTTTGCCTGGACTCTTGCTCCTAGTTTTCTGACCATCTTCTCTTGGTTCAGCATTTTTTCCATCTTCAAGTTACACTTTACACTTAACATCTTTTCATGTCAGAATAGTGAAGTGGTCTCAACTTCAGAAGAGAAAGGTTGCTAAAGGATTGCATTTTGAAACTTGCTTTTCTGGGCTGACTTCTAGATATTTCCTCTTTCATCACATACATGTTCTCAGTGGGTTAGAAAGGAATAACATTCCACTGAAGAAGTAAGCTACCTTTAAATATATATATGTATAGGGCTTCCCTGGTGGCTCAGTGGTGAAAAAAATCCACCTGCCAGGGCAGGAGACATGGGTTCCATCCCTGGTCTGGGAAGAGCCCCCAGAGGCAGCTAAGCCCCTGTGCCCCAACTACGGAGCCTGTGCTCTGGAGCCTGGGAGCCACGACTGCTGAGCCCACTCGCCACAAGCCCGGAAGCCCACGTGCCCCAGAGCCGGTGCCCTGCAACAGGAGGAGCCGCCGCGGTGCGAAACCTGCGCCCCGCAGCTGGAGAGCAGCCCTCACTGTTGCAGCTGGAGAAGGCAAATCTAGGCGCAGCAAAGAGACCCAGCACAGCCAACACAAACAGAACTGCATCAACAGCGCTTCCCCAGAAGACAGACGGACGGCCCTGAGGACCCGGCTCTCCTCTCTCGGGCGAGTCTGTAGCTATTTCAGTACAGGTGGCAGCATCAAGGACAGGAATTTCAAAATTAACCTTATTATAAGATAAGGAGTTCTATGATTATAGCTGACAAAATGTGCTAACAGTATTTTAAAAAATCATTTGTGGTTAAAAACATATTGCCTCAGTAATTGTATTCTTTTCTACCCGTTTATGTCGTGGCCAGACCTGGCTCCTCATGGTGGTCAGCCTCAGTCATCCCTGCCAGCGTGGGAGGCTTCCAGGCCTGCTGGTCTGTAGGCACAAGGAGCCGAAACTGATCAGGCAGTTCCTGAGGTTAACTCTTACTGCGTGAGCCCTGGTAGCCACGGCCCCTTCTGGGAGCCAAGTCCTTTCAACACACCAAACCTAAAGTTTCAGGCTAAGGGAAGTAGAAACCCTCCAAGTGGGAATCTCCGAAGGGCGTCCCTGAGAGTGGTGTCGGGTGGTGCTCCTGCGGGCGCTGCGCCCACGCTTGCCTGTTGGGTATATAGCGCCCCGTAGTGGCTTAAGAAGCACAGTGCGTCTTAGAGGAGGGCTCCGTTCCTCACCGACGTCCGTCTCCAAGCTGGTGCCGCAGGTTCGTCTTGAAGAGGCCGCTGGCCACTGCAGCTGGCGGCTTCGGGATAGGCCCGTGTGGCGTCCACGGCCNGAGCCTGTGCTCTGGAGCCTGGGAGCCACGACTGCTGAGCCCACTCGCCACAAGCCCGGAAGCCCACGTGCCCCAGAGCCGGTGCCCTGCAACAGGAGGAGCCGCCGCGGTGCGAAACCTGCGCCCCGCAGCTGGAGAGCAGCCCTCACTGTTGCAGCTGGAGAAGGCAAATCTAGGCGCAGCAAAGAGACCCAGCACAGCCAACACAAACAGAACTGCATCAACAGCGCTTCCCCAGAAGACAGACGGACGGCCCTGAGGACCCGGCTCTCCTCTCTCGGGCGAGTCTGTAGCTATTTCAGTACAGGTGGCAGCATCAAGGACAGGAATTTCAAAATTAACCTTATTATAAGATAAGGAGTTCTATGATTATAGCTGACAAAATGTGCTAACAGTATTTTAAAAAATCATTTGTGGTTAAAAACATATTGCCTCAGTAATTGTATTCTTTTCTACCCGTTTATGTCGTGGCCAGACCTGGCTCCTCATGGTGGTCAGCCTCAGTCATCCCTGCCAGCGTGGGAGGCTTCCAGGCCTGCTGGTCTGTAGGCACAAGGAGCCGAAACTGATCAGGCAGTTCCTGAGGTTAACTCTTACTGCGTGAGCCCTGGTAGCCACGGCCCCTTCTGGGAGCCAAGTCCTTTCAACACACCAAACCTAAAGTTTCAGGCTAAGGGAAGTAGAAACCCTCCAAGTGGGAATCTCCGAAGGGCGTCCCTGAGAGTGGTGTCGGGTGGTGCTCCTGCGGGCGCTGCGCCCACGCTTGCCTGTTGGGTATATAGCGCCCCGTAGTGGCTTAAGAAGCACAGTGCGTCTTAGAGGAGGGCTCCGTTCCTCACCGACGTCCGTCTCCAAGCTGGTGCCGCAGGTTCGTCTTGAAGAGGCCGCTGGCCACTGCAGCTGGCGGCTTCGGGATAGGCCCGTGTGGCGTCCACGGCCGCAGCCCGCTTTTGCACCTCCTCTGTCACCGAGCGCGTCTCTTGGTTTGACCTGCGGTTGTGCAGTACCGCAGTACTTGTGCCTTGTGGCCACACGAGTTTGGTCTTTAATGTCATCTTAAAGTGGATTGTTCCTGGGCCTTTCTGGCCTTGTAACCCAGTAGATGTGGCATCCCAGCTTGTGAAGGATGGTTCTGACTGTGTGGGCGCTTGATGCCCCATACTCAGGGGCTCTGACTCTGCCACGGCCCAGGAGCGTGCCAGGAGCTGTTGGGGTTCTTTCCCCTTGGGGGTTTTCCGAGGGGTGTTTGGTTCTCTTCTGCATGTGGCATGACCTTGCTCTAGAACCCCAGGGATCTATGCTGAGAGACCCTCTCCTGGGGGCTTGCTGGCCTCCCTTTCTAGCAGATACTTCGGTCCCTTGGAGTCAGCCAGATGGTATGGCGGAAGCGACAGAGCTGCTGGAGCTGCGGCCGGTGGTTCCCGCCTCACTCAAAACCATCGGCCTCTTAAACACCAGTGAATGGGTGGGAGTAGTTTTCTCAAGTGTGGGATATGTTGCCTCCAAAACCTGGGGGAGGCCTCCCAGCGCTGTGCTTCATCAGAGTAGAAGTTACTGACCTTGTCCTTTACTTGGAGGCAGCGTCTTGGTGTGCTCCAGACCACTTGATCCCTGAAAACTTCCCAGATGGCCAGGCCCCCAAAAGTCTCCATCCTCTGAAGCATCTGCGTCTTACCAAGACATCTCCTTGCCACGTTGTGCTTATCAGATTAGCATGAGGTCAGTAGTGGACCAGTGTGTTGTCCTGAACACGCGAATGGTCTGTGTCCATGGGGGCTATGTTATGACAGGAAGCAGGAGTTAGCCTCAGGCCTTGTTTGGGGGCATCTGTGTAATCGTGAAGTAGCCTGGGAACTCTGGATTCCAGCAGGGTGGTGGGGCCACTTCTGGAAGGTTCTGGAAGGTCCACAAGAACCTGCAGGGTAAAGGTGCTTGTGTGCATCTCCAGGCTCCCCAACCCACATGTCTGATCCCACTCCTCCCATATCGGAGCCCTGCTCCGAGAAGGTGTGGGAGGTGTGTCTTCCTGAGTTTACCTTTCTCTGAAGGTCTGCCACTCTTGCGGTTCAGACTTGCCCGGTCTTCAGCTCTGGAGACCGTCCGACTGCAGGAGATGAGGGTTGATTGCAGTGCTGCCAAGGCGGCCCTCTGACTCTCACCCTTTGCTTAAGGCTGGTGATTGGTTCAGCCTTTCCTGTTCTCGTTTCAGAGCATCAGTGGCACTCAGCGACAACCGCAATTCCTCTTTTTGTCTTTGCTTTTTGCTTTTTGGCTGCTCTGCAGCATGTGGGATCTCAGGTTCCCATCCAGGGATGAAGCCTGTGGCCCCTGCATTGGAAGTGTGGAGTCTTAACCACTGGGCCACCAGGGAAGTCCCACTACTTTTCTTACAGTTATTATTTCAGCCATAACCTCTTTAATACCAGAGATGTTACGTGAGCCCCTGCTTCCTCCAGCAGCCATGACCCAGTCCACCACAAGTGAAAATCTCAGCAGTGGCCCTGCTACCCTCGGTGAGGGACGAGCAGTGTTCTGCCTCCAGTGTTGGGGCCCTTTGCTGGGCAGCTATGGAGGGGTCCAACTCCAGAATCCCGTTCTTCGAGTGTGCTTCCTGCGACCACCCCACTCCTAGAACTGGGGGTCCCAGGTTGCTCCCTAAACACAGTAACTGAGACGGGCTTGGGGACAAGTCATGCATTGTGGGGCACTCTTTAGGAATAAGTCTGTAAGGAGGGAGTCAACCAGGGTAGGCAGGGAATGTGCCAGACAGTGGGTGTGACCTCAGCGTAGCCCTCGCCTGGCCTCGGTACACGGCTCTGGGGCAAGTCTGCCCGTCAGCCTCTGTCTTTCCTTTAGGCAAAGGGGTGGGATTTCTCTACCCCCATCAGGTGGTCAGTGGCTGTGTGCGGGTGTGGTGCAGGCACAGCTTCCAAGATGAGGTACCTTGTGGCAGCTAAGGGCACTTGTCTGGACAAGGGGACAGCTGTGAGCCCTCAGTAGCCGCACAGCTGGGCCCATTGCAGGGGACTGGGCTGGTCCCATGGCCCAGGCTTTACCACGGTAAGCTCTTCACAACATTTGAAACGCCTGGACGCTTGACCCAGCAACCCCTTTTTCAGGGGTTTTCCCTGTGGTTACCCTTACACATGGGAAACGATGTGTTTGCTCAGGTGGGAATGGCAGTGAGAGCGAAGCCTGGAAGACACCTGTGTGTCCATTCCGAGGGGCAGATCACTGGACGGCACAGTGGGAGGCGCTGCAGCCACTCAAAACGCAGACAGCCTGAGGAAGCTCTGTGTGTTGATGCAAATAGTTTCTAAGAGGTAGTGGTAAGTTAAAAAGTTGATACCGTACTACCATTTAACTTAAAATGTGTGTTATGTGTAAATGCCTGTGCACGCGTATGATTTGATTTTTAAATTTTATTTGTTTATCTGTGGCTGTGCCGGGTTTCTGTTGCTGCACAGGCTTTTCTCTCGTGGCAAGCAGGGGCACTGTTCTCTAGATGCGAGGCTTGGGCTTCTCACTGCCGTGGCCCTTTGTTTCGGAACACGGGCTCCAGGGCACGGGGGCCTCAGTAGTTGCATCTCCCGGACACAGCACAGGCCCAGTAGGTGTGACGCACAGGCTCAGTTGCTCCATGCGTGTGGGGTCTTCCCAGATCAGGGTGCCTCCTGCATGGGCAGGTGGGTTTTTTTAAAACTACTGAGCAACTAAGGAAGCTTCTTGCATGTATATGATTTTAAGTGTACAGACACTCGGCAGAAATGTATAGTATAACCAAGAAACTGGTAACATTGGTGGCCTCCAGAAAGGAGAAAAGAAGCCAGGTTAGGACAGAGACTTGTTTTCACTGCAGACTCTCTTGGAGCTTTCAAGTTTTAAAACGAGTCTAGACCTGCTCTTTACTAGCTGGGTGATGCTGATCCTTGGCCTTTGGTTTCCATTTCTGTAAAATGCAGGTGACAGTTCCTTTACTTCATAGGACTGACGATACCAAACAGGGCAAGGCATCGAAGTCACTTAGTATAATGCCTACGTGCTAAGTAGTCAGTAACTGTGAGGTGCTGTTATTAATGTTGCCATCTATGCTATTATGGCTTATTACCTTGTAGGGCAATGGTGAGAATGAGCTGAAGTAATATACATTGTGTACTGTAGGACAGTGCCTGACACCAGTGTATGTGTGTTTCTGTTTAACACAATGCAAATGAATACGTGTGTGTGCATATGTATACATACATATATTTCTGCTTTTTTAAGGGAACTGGGATCATGCCCCACATCCTATTTTGTAACCTGATTGTTAGGCTAAATGTATTTTAAGCATTTTCCGATAATGCTCATATTCAAGAGCACGCGTGGTCTATAGTGATGACGATAGACCCGCAGTGCACCTTGGGGGAGAGAGGGAGGGGTGTGAGTCTGAGGCAGCAGGGCAGGTGGGCCGCCGTGGTGTGGCCTGCCTGTGTCTCAGCCTCAGAAAGTGGTAGAATGCACCCGGGAGCCAGCTGTCCACTGTCACTCACTGGCCCTGAGCTGTCAGAAAAGCTAGGTAAACTCTCTGAGCCTTCCTGCCCGAAGCATTCTCTTGAGGATTAAAAATGACTTAAAGTGGAGACTTCCATGGTGGTCCAGTGGCTAAGACTCTGCACTCACTGTGCAGGGGCCTAGATTCGATCCCTGGCCGGGGAGCTAGATCCTATATGCCATAGCCAAGATCGACGATCCTGCGTGCTGCTACTAAGGCCTGGTGCAGCCAAATGATTTATCCTTTTTTTTTTTTAAAGGATAATTCAAAGCAACAAAACCTGGGAGAAGGGGCTCAACAAATAATTATGAATTGGTCCTGATCCTTTGAATTAATCCAGTGGTATCCATAATCAGACGTGTGTGTGAAGGTTCATTGGGGCAAAAGGAGATATTAGAACTTACATTTCTACTTAATTTGAATCTCTTTCACAGTCTCTATTTTGGTGTTATTTTATTTATTTATTTTTGGCTGCACTGCACAGCTTGTGAGATCTGAGTTCCCCAGACCAGGGATTGAACCTGGGCCCTCGGCAGTGAAAGCGCAGAGTCCTAACTGCTGGACTACCATGGAATTCCTGTGTTATTTTAAAATATAGTGATGAAGTAGCACTTTTCTAGTAATAATAAAATAAAAATTTGTAACTTGGAGATGCACGCTCACATTCTTTTTACTGATAGGGATGTGCAAAATTGCAGCTAGTGTTTGTTTCTAGGGTGTCTGGTTGTGCAGTATAAATTCATTTCTTTTGTATACTAGATTGATTTGACCTGACTTTGAACCTCAATCTCTAAAGGTAAAGGAGGAGTTGGCCAATTTGACACTGCACCATGGTTAAGTCCTAGGATACTTCAAAGGATTACTCGTGTAATAGTATTAGTAGTAATAATAACATCATACTGTATTTTACAAAGCTTCTAGTTCCTCATAAATAGTAATACAGAAACAAGCTTAGGCAATGGAATAATCACTGATTCTCAGATGTGATTGCTTCATGTGTAATTACAAAAGCATTTATTGTAAGTATTAACGTTTGGTATACATTTACAAGGGAAAAAGAAAGTTGAGGTTTTAATAACAGCAACAACAACAAAAAACCCACTAATTTTGAAAATGAAGTCTGAAATCATGGAAAAAGGCTGTTTCCCTTGTCATCAGGAGCAGTTACTGAGTGCAAAATGTGTTGTCAATGCAGACTGAAGCCTTAAAAGTGCAGCTTCTTGCTGTCTTATTGGCAGAAGAGGCTGATGCTTTTCCAGGGCTGGTGAGGGTGCTTTGGAGCAGGGGTTTAAAAGTGCAGCTCCTCGCCTGTCTTATCGGCAGAAGAGGCTGATGCTTTTCCAGGGCTGGTGAGGGTGCTTTGGAGCAGGGGTTTAAATCCGCATAACCACTTTGGAGGATAGTTTGGCAACAGTTTCAGAGATAAAAATGCTCATGCCGTTCATTGTCTCTAGATCTGCCCTAGGGAAATAAATACTCACAAAGAGTCATGTATATGCATGCTCACTGCAGCTGTTAATGGTAAACAGCTGGAGATAGCCATCATGGGAGGAATGTTAAAAAAAAGTAGTGACTTTCAAAAAATACAGGAGGAGGGATAAATTAGAAGATTGGGATTAACACACACTACTATAAATAAAGTGAATAGCCAACAAGGACGTGCCGTATAGCCTAGGAAACTATACTCAGTATTTTGTAATAACCTATAAAGGAAAATAATCTGAAAAACAGTATATATGTGTATAACTGAATCACGTGCTATACACCTGAAAATAACGTGACGTTATATGTCAACTCTGCTTCCATAAAATTTAAAAAAAATTTAAAGTAGAATTTACATACCATAAGTGTATGGTACAGTGCTTTTAAGTATATCCACAGGGTTGCACAACCTCACTACTGTCTTCCTTAATTCCAGAACATTTTTATCCCCTCAAAAAGATACTCCCTGAGGCTTCCCTGGTGGCTCAGTGGTGAAGACTCTGCCTGCCAGTGCAGGAGACACGGGTTGGATCCCTGATCTGAAAAGATCCCATATGCCCTAGAGCAGCTAAGCCCGCACCCCGCAGCCCTTGAGCCTGCGCTCTGGAGCCCGGGAGGCACAGCTGCTGAGCCCCCGCTCCACAGTAGGAGAAGCCGCTGCAGTGAGAGGCCCGGCCGTGCAGCGCGGCTAGAGGGAAAGCCCGCACAGCAGCAGACGCCCAACACAGCCAAAAGAAACACATTTAAAAAAAAACACTCCCTACACGAGCGGTCACTCCTCATTTGCCCCTTCCCTCGTCCCCTGGCAACCGCTAACCTCCCTCCTACCTCTAGATTTGTCTGTTCTAGACATTCCATATGAATTGGAACCGTGGGAATTATAGGTATTAGAATTATAGGTATTATAATATTATAGGTATTAGAATCTGGCTTTTGGGGGGTGGGGAAGGGGTAATCATTTTATGAGATATAATTTACCATACAAGTTACTCATCAAATGTTAACCTGTATTTAAATGTAACCTTTAAACCCTATAAAAGTTCGGGGATTTAGCATAATATATTCACAGAGTTGTGCAACCATTACAGCAGTTTTAGAACATGTCTTCATCCCGAAAAGAAATCCCATACCCTTTAGCTGTCATCCCTAATACTGTCCAGGNCTTTAAACCCTATAAAAGTTCGGGGATTTAGCATAATATATTCACAGAGTTGTGCAACCATTACAGCAGTTTTAGAACATGTCTTCATCCCGAAAAGAAATCCCATACCCTTTAGCTGTCATCCCTAATACTGTCCAGGAAAACATTTCTGTCTCTGTAGACTTGCCTGTTCTGAATATTTCATATAAGTGGATCATAAAAGATGTCTTTTGTGTCTGGCATCTATTTCTGCTTTATTGACTGTGCCAAAGCCTTTGACTGTGTGGATCACAATCAACTGTGGAAAATTCTGAAAGAGATGGNGGGCAGGACAAGAAGGGGACGACAGAGGATGAGATGGCTGGATGGCCTCACTGGCTCGATGGACGTGAGTCTGAGTGAACTCTGGGAGATGGTGATGGACAGGGAGGCCTGGCGTGCTGCGATTCATGGGGTTGCAAAGAGTCAGACCAGACTGAGCGACTGAACTGAACTGACCTCTTTCACTTAGTGAGTTTTCAAGATTCATCCACACTGCAGCATGTATCGGTCGTTTATTCCTCTGTATCGCCAGATAACATTCCACTTGTGGGTGTACCGCATCTTGTGTATCCACTCATCAGTTGGTGGACATTTGGGTTGTTCCCCACTTTGGGCTAAGAATGCTGTTATGAACATCCAAGTTTTCTGTTCTCTAGGGTGGAATTGCTGGGTCATATGGTAACTTTCACTGTTTGAGGAATTGCCAAACTTTTCTATAGCAATTGTGCCATTTTTACATGCCCACCATTGATCTATCAATATGAAGTGTCCCAACCTCTCTACATCCTTGCCGACACTTGTTATTTTTCCATTTTTTAAACAGTGATAGCCATTCTAGTCGATATGAGCTGACCAGTCACTGTGCCTTTCATTTGCACCTCCCTGATGACTAACGGTGTGAGGTGTCTTCCCCTGTGCTTATTGGCCGTTTGCGTGCCTTTTTTGGAGAAGTGTCTGTTGAGCCTCGGCCGTGTCTATGCTATGCTGTGGAGCTGTTAAAAAGCCACGAGGCAGATCTGTGTGCATTGCTACCCTTGGTCCTAACACTTGGCAAAACAGCAAACAGTCGGAAGATACAGCGCGCTCTGTGTAAGTGCTCACGGCTGTGCCTTGTGTGTACAGACACACACTGTAGAGCCGTGTGGCTGGTGTGAATAGGTGAGGGGGTGAGGGAGGGTCTGCCGGAGCATTCATTCCCCAGACTCGNAGCGCGCTCTGTGTAAGTGCTCACGGCTGTGCCTTGTGTGTACAGACACACACTGTAGAGCCGTGTGGCTGGTGTGAATAGGTGAGGGGGTGAGGGAGGGTCTGCCGGAGCATTCATTCCCCAGACTCGCCAAGACAGTTGCTCACCTTGGAACGGGAGACAGAGAGCTAGACGGGGTGGGATTTCATCAAGAGACTTTTTTCTTATTTATAATGTCTTACAAAGGATTAATAAACTATCTGGTTAATAAAAAAAATTGTATGAAAACTTAAAATATATACACAATTTTAAAAGATGAGAAAAGGAAGCAACTGGGGAACTTTGAGAAAGATTAGAATAAGTGCTTTCATACCACATGGCAAGTGAGTGATTGGAAGTGGAGGTGATAGTTGCTCGGTCATGTCCTACTCTTTGTGACCCCATAGACTGTAGCCCGCCAGGCCCCTCTGTTCAGGATTCTCCAGGCAAGAACACTGGAGTGGGTTGCTGTTCCCTCCTCCAGGGGATCTTCCTGACCCAGGGACTGAACCTGGGCTTCCTGCATCCCAGGCAGATTCTTTCCTGTCTGAGCCACCAGGGAAGCCCATGGGAATGTATGATTACTGTCCTGAAAATATCGTTGATCATTATCCCCTTTATAGCGCAAATCTATCAGACTTTATCTTACTCCATTTGATCAAAAGTTTTATTATTGTTTTATTAATATATAACAATGTACAAATAGTACAGAGATTTATAAAGTTAAGATGAACTTATTTCCTCTCTTCACCTCAAACCCCTCCTTCCCCATGACAGTTAGCATTTGTGCAGCTCATATTTTCTCCTCACTCCCACCCAATAAGGTATGTTTCTTAAGCTCTCTGTTGTTGATGGAGAAAAGCTTCTTCCTCTAGGAAAAAGAAAAGTCTTCCTTATTTACTTTTTGGCCACAAGGCATGTGGGATCTTAGTTCCCCATCCAGGGATCCACCTTGCACCCCGGGCATTGGGAGCATGGAGTCCTAACCACTGGGCCACCAGGGAAGTCTTTAAGTGTCTGAGACGGTGGTCTTCAGCCTTACTCTGTCTCCCCTGTCCCAGAGATGGTGGTATGGCAGGTCCCGGGTTCTGCTCAGATGTCTTTAGTGTATAGACATTTCCCCTGCTGGTTCTGTTCTGATGTGCCCACGGGGTCAAGAATCACGTACCTAGGGAGGGACAGTGCAGTCGTGAACTGTGCTTGGGGCGCTGCCTTGAGAGTTGTTCTTGGTGGGCTCTTTATGAGAGAGCCGCGAGCCTGTCAGCTTTGTGGAGACATGCCTGAGCTTAGATGGTCTGTTTTATTCCAGGAATTTCACAGAACCTTTCCTTTAGGTTATTTTCAGCATCAGGACTTTGTCTCTAACTAAATATTCTACGTGGCGCTGCCGTCTGAGCCTGAGAACGTGATCTTTAATTCCTTTGTGAAAATGATAGGAATAAGCAGTAACGGCAAATTTAGCTTTCTGCATTTCACATTGAAAATGAGCGGATAAAGCAAAAATGAGTGGTGTAGTGGTGTTAAGTCTTCCATGCCAGGCAAACTACCCTTTGGTCTTGTTTTATAAAGCTTTTTTTGACCCTCTCCGCCCCTCCTCCCCTTCCCACTTTTGCAGACTTTGTTATGGGAGGTTTGCCTGAGATGCAGGTGGGAAACATATGATTCGTAAAACTCCACACTCATTTCCATGCTTATGTTTTCAGACACAAAACTTGCAGAAAATCATAAAAGCCACTCAGAGACGCAATAGTGATCAGTTTCTTTAGAATAATAAACTCAAGAAATCTTTCTCACATCTTAAATTTTTTGTTAATCTGTATATTTTCTCTTCTAGGTATTCTCATGGGAGCAGTTATAAAAATTATAGAGTTTAAAAAACTGGCGAATTGGAAGGTAGGTTTACCCAACTGCTCTTTTTTTACCATGAGTACAGTTTTGATTGGTTCTTAATTTTAGTGACAGGGAAGGTTACGGTGGCCTTCTTACCATTACTTGACTGTCTGTGAAGTTTATATCGTCCCATTGACTTTAGTAGATTAGGGTTGATATCTTTACATCTGAGTTTTCTGAAAAAGCATAAATCTCTATTTTGAGTTAAGCATTCAGTGCCATGTTTTGATATTTGTGTTCATTTTTACAATCTTAAGATTACTTTGCTGTATGCTAGCCGCTCAATCATGTCTGACTCTTTGTGACCCCATGGACTATAGCCCACAAGGCTTCTCTGTCCATGGAATTCTCCAGGCAAGAACACTGGAATGGGTGACCATTCCCTTCTCCAGAGGATCTTCCCAGCCCAGGGGTCAAACCCAGGCCTCCTGCATGGCAGGTGGGTTCTTTACCGTCCGAGCCGCCAGCGGAGCCGCCAGCGGAGCCCTTGCTGTATACAGCCCTCTAATCAGCGTTAAATGCTGAACAGTGTTTATTTTTCCTGATTGTGTTCTAACAGCTGCAGCTAATGAGACCTCCCTAATCCAGCGCTGTAGACCTTAGAGAATGCTTTACACACTAGCTTCTGTCATCCTCATGACAGCCATGGAGTTAGATAGACCTCAGATTATCTCCATTTTTACAGGCGAAGAAAGTGACCTCTGGGTATCGGGACATGTCCAGCATCACAGAGCTAGAGAGCAGCTGAACCAGCCTTGCGTCCAGGCCCTCTGGTCCTGTGTGTTCCGTATTTCCTCGTCCACACCACACCGTCATCACTTTGTGGATGTTCATACCCTTCCGTTCCCTCGGGGTCATTAGCGCCTGACCATCATTTGTGGGACACGGACTGATTGAAACTTGAGTAGGCAGCTTAGCAAAACTGATTTTATGAGGGAAAGAAGGTCCATTTCAAAATATTAAAAGAATTGTATGATAAAAATATACATTTGTGCTCCCCCCCTACTTTGAGCCAGCTCCTAGATGTGAAGATGAATTTACTTGTGGAACTATATAGTATAAAATTTGCAAAACGGCCTCATAGTCTGAGGTAAAATGCAGTTTGAAACTGTTATAAATAATATTCAGTCAGTATCCTGTAATAATCTATAATGGAAAAGAATGTGAAAAATAATATGTGTATATGCATATGTATGTAAAACTGAGTTTACATCAGAATCAAACACAACGTTGTATATCAACTATACTCCAATAAAAAAGAGAAAGGCTACATTTATAAAATAATAATAGTATTCAGGACATATTGTGTGTGTTAAATGAATTCCGAGTATGTGTATTGAGCTCAAAATATTTCTAGAACTCCCCTCCACCTGGGAAGGGACTGGGCAGGACCCACTGGAGCGCGTTGTGTATAAAGCTTGGCCTTCCTGCAACTGGTTCGCTTTAACCTCCTCACAATGGCTCATTCTCGGGCAGGGAGCACAGGCCGTACACCCTTCTCTACTCTTAGCCTGGGTAGAGCCTGATGTGTAAGTACCACCCCCGACACATTTTGTTTGATTTAAAATCAGTTGATCAAAATTGGAATCGATTTAAAACTATTAAATAATTAATTTTCTTTTAAATATTATTAATCTATATAAAATTCTAGAAATTCCATGTAAAAATGTGAACTTCTGGTGTCTCTGGAGGAAGTGGAAGCTCTCTCAGCCCCGGGCCCAGGCTCTCCCCGCTGAGTGCAGCTGCTCCCTAGAGACTGCGGGGGAGCCCAGGGAAGTCTGTGAGTGGGTGGGCCTGCTCTGCGCAGGACGAAGAGAAGAGTTATTTCTATGCTTCAGAGTCACTAAATATATTTTCCAGCAGGGGTTGGTTTTCAAGTTAAAGAATAGTAACGTGTTTAATAGTATAGACGAGTGAACCACATTCAGGCAGCCAGTGCCTGACCTCAGAAAAGGGTGAGGTTTTTAGGCTAAGACAGAAGGGCAGGCTCTCCAGAGGAGCTGGTGCTGTGGAAAGCCGCAGTAGGAAGCAGGACCTGTTTGGAAACCTGGTGCTGTGGGGAGCGGTGGGAGGGAAGAAGAACAGTGATGGAGCGGTGTTTTCTTCCGTGCTGTTCTGTTTCCAAACTCTCCTGCTGGGGGCCTTCTACCTTTGTTGTCATATGCTTAATATATTTCTTTAAGTCAGCCTGCTTGTTTATGTACGTGCATTTTTACAACAGTTTTTTAAAAGCTTTTATTGTGGTAAAATGAGAACATAAAATTTAGCATTTGAGCGATTTTTAAGTGTACAGTTCAGTGGCATTAAATACATTCACAGTGTTATTTAATCGTCACCACTGTTAATTTCCAGAACATTTTTCATCATCCCAGACAGAAACCCTACCCATTAAACAATCCCCCATTCCTCTTTACCTACTTGGCATTCCACTTGCTGTTCGTGTTTTTTTTTAGTGTTTTCTGTGTTTCAGTGGCCCCTACTCCACTTTCTGCGTTTGTGAACTTAACTATTCTAGTGCCTCAAATAAGTGGAATCATGCAATATTTGTCCTTTTGCATCTAGCTTATTTTCTTTACCGTGATGTTTTTAAAGTTCATCCACACTGTAACCTGCAGCATCACTTCTTTCCTTTTTATGGCTGAACAATATTCCGTGGTAGGCACATACCACACTTTGTTTACCCATTCGTCTGTTAATGGGCCCGGGGTTGTTCCCGCCTTCTGACTGTCATGAGTAATGCTGCTATGGACATTGGAGAACGTTTATTTTAAATATGGAAGCTTTATAATACTGTTTGAAGCGGGAAACCAAAATTGTTTTTATAAATTTAAAAACAGAGGAGTACATTTATTTCCTTGCTGAAGCCTCTGAGGCCAAGCCTGCCCTCTCTGTCAAAAAGAGGGATCAGCACATTGGAGAGAGGCTTAACACCATAGCCTCAGACTGATGGCGTCTGACTTAATTGGGATTCAAAAAGAGTCAGAAAGGGCTGACTTTCTCAGTCTGTGGGGTCGGTGGTATTTGACACACATTGCTCAAGTACCACCTCAGACCACTTAAGGGGAGGTGTTGCTCAAAGCAACCTGGGATCTTTTTGTAGCGCTGTTCCCCATCAGGCGGCGTGTGTGTTTCCTATGGCTTCTGTGACAGATTACCACAGATTGAGGGGCTTGAAACAGCAGAGATTGTTCAGGCATAGTTCTAGAGGCCAGAAGTCTGGAATCAAGGTGTTGGCAGGGCCACACTCCCTCAAGGAAGCGAATCCAGGCCCTCGGGGAGAAATGCTCATTGCCTCTTCCAGCTTCCGGTGGTCCCGGGCATTCCTTGGCTGGGGCAGCGCAGCTCCTCTCTCTGCCTCAGTCTGTCTCCACGTGCCTTCATCTCTGTGTCTCAGTGCCAATTTCTGTCTCTTTTAAGGGCACTCATCGGGCTCAAGGGCCCACCTAATCCAGCAAGATCTCACCTGGCTTCTGCCCTTAATTCCATCTGCAAAGACCCTATTTTCCAATCAGGTCGTATTCAGAGGCTCCAGGTGGACATGACCTAGGGACCGAGGATGCTGTGAGCC
>SJYW01053144.1:323641-348268 GCA_006410735.1 Raphicerus campestris
CGCTCTGTGTAAGTGCTCACGGCTGTGCCTTGTGTGTACAGACACACACTGTAGAGCCGTGTGGCTGGTGTGAATAGGTGAGGGGGTGAGGGAGGGTCTGCCGGAGCATTCATTCCCCAGACTCGCCAAGACAGTTGCTCACCTTGGAACGGGAGACAGAGAGCTAGACGGGGTGGGATTTCATCAAGAGACTTTTTTCTTATGTATAATGTCTTACAAAGGATTAATAAACTATCTGGTTAATAAAAAAAAATTGTATGAAAACTTAAAATATATACACAATTTTAAAAGATGAGAAAAGGAAGCAACTGGGGAACTTTGAGAAAGATTAGAATAAGTGAGTGTCTGATTGGAAGTGGAGGTGATAGTTGCTCAGTCATGTCCGACTCTTTGTGACCCCATGGACTGTAGCCCGCCAGGCCCCTCTGTTCAGGATTCTCCAGGCAAGAACACTGGAGTGGGTTGCTGTTCCCTCCTCCAGGGGATCTTCCTGACCCAGGGACTGAACCTGGGCTTCCTGCATCCCAGGCAGATTCTTTCCTGTCTGAGCCACCAGGGAAGCCCATGGGAATGTATGATTACTGTCCTGAAAATATCGTTGATCATTATCCCCTTTATAGCGCAAATCTATCAGACTTTATCTTACTCCATTTGATCAAAAGTTTTATTATTGTTTTATTAATATATAACAATGTACAAATAGTACAGAGATTTATAAAGTTAAGATGAACTTATTTCCTCTCTTCACCTCAAACCCCTCCTTCCCCATGACAGTTAGCATTTGTGCAGCTCGTATTTTCTCCTCACTCCCACCCAATAAGTTATGTTTCTTAAGCTCTCTGTTGTTGATGGAGAAAAGCTTCTTCCTCTAGGAAAAAGAAAAGTCTTCCTTATTTACTTTTTGGCCACAAGGCATGTGGGATCTTAGTTCCCCGTCCAGGGATCCACCTTGCACCCCGGGCATTGGGAGCATGGAGTTCTAACCACTGGGCCACCAGGGAAGTCTTTAAGTGTCTGAGACGGTGGTCTTCAGCCTTACTCTTTCTCCCCTGTCCCAGAGATGGTGGTATGGCAGGTCCCGGGTTCTGCTCAGATGTCTTTAGTGTATAGACATTTCCCCTGCTGGTTCTGTTCTGATGTGCCCACGGGGTCAAGAATCACGTACCTAGGGAGGGACAGTGCAGTCGTGAACTGTGCTTGGGGCGCTGCCTTGAGAGTTGTTCTTGGTGGGCTCTTTATGAGAGAGCCGCGAGCCTGTCAGCTTTGTGGAGACATGCCTGAGCTTAGATGGTCTGTTTTATTCCAGGAATTTCACAGAACCTTTCCTTTAGGTTATATTCAGCATCAGGACTTTGTCTCTAACTAAATATTCTACATGGCGCTGCCGTCTGAGCCTGAGAACGTGATCTTTAATTCCTTTGTGAAAATGATAGGAATAAGCAGTAACGGCAAATTTAGCTTTCTGCATTTCACATTGAAAATGAGCGGATAAAGCAAAAATGAGTGGTGTAGTGGTGTTAAGTCTTCCATGCCAGGCAAACTACCCTTTGGTCTTGTTTTATAAAGCTTTTTTTGACCCTCTCCGCCCCTCCTCCCCTCCCCACTTTTGCAGACTTTGTTATGGGAGGTTTGCCTGAGATGCNTAGGAATAAGCAGTAACGGCAAATTTAGCTTTCTGCATTTCACATTGAAAATGAGCGGATAAAGCAAAAATGAGTGGTGTGGTGGTGTTAAGTCTTCCATGCCAGGCAAACTACCCTTTGGTCTTATTTTATAAAGCTTTTTTTGACCCTCTCCGCCCCTCCTCCCCTTCCCACTTTTGCAGACTTTGTTATGGGAGGTTTGCCTGAGATGCAGGTGGGAAACATATGATTCGTAAAACTCCACACTCATTTCCATGCTTATGTTTTCAGACACAAAACTTGCAGAAAATCATAAAAGCCACTCAGAGACGCAATAGTGATCAGTTTCTTTAGAATAATAAACTCAAGAAATCTTTCTCACATCTTAAATTTTTTGTTAATCTGTATATTTTCTCTTCTAGGTATTCTCATGGGAGCAGTTATAAAAATTATAGAGTTTAAAAAACTGGCGAATTGGAAGGTAGGTTTACCCAACTGCTCTTTTTTTACCATGAGTACAGTTTTGATTGGTTCTTAATTTTAGTGACAGGGAAGGTTACGGTGGCCTTCTTACCATTACTTGACTGTCTGTGAAGTTTATATCGTCCCATTGACTTTAGTAGATTAGGGTTGATATCTTTACATCTGAGTTTTCTGAAAAAGCATAAATCTCTATTTTGAGTTAAGCATTCAGTGCCATGTTTTGATATTTGTGTGCATTTTTACAATCTTAAGATTACTTTGCTGTATGCTAGTCGCTCAATCATGTCTGACTCTTTGTGACCCCATGGACTATAGCCCACAAGGCTTCTCTGTCCATGGAATTCTCCAGGCAAGAACACTGGAATGGGTGACCATTCCCTTCTCCAGAGGATCTTCCCAGCCCAGGGGTCAAACCCAGGCCTCCTGCATGGCAGGTGGGTTCTTTACCGTCCGAGCCGCCAGCGGAGCCGCCAGCGGAGCCCTTGCTGTATACAGCCCTCTAATCAGCGTTAAATGCTGAACAGTGTTTATTTTTCCTGATTGTGTTCTAACAGCTGCAGCTAATGAGACCTCCCTAATCCAGCGCTGTAGACCTTAGAGAATGCTTTACACACTAGCTTCTGTCATCCTCATGACAGCCATGGAGTTAGATGGACCTCAGATTATCTCCATTTTTACAGGCGAAGAAAGTGACCTCTGGGTATCGGGACATGTCCAGCATCACAGAGCTAGAGAGCAGCTGAACCAGCCTTGCGTCCAGGCCCTCTGGTCCTGTGTGTTCCGTATTTCCTCGTCCACACCACACCGTCATCACTTTGTGGATGTTCATACCCTTCCGTTCCCTCGGGGTCATTAGCGCCTGACCATCATTTGTGGGACACGGACTGATTGAAACTTGAGTAGGCAGCTTAGCAAAACTGATTTTATGAGGGAAAGAAGGTCCATTTCAAAATATTAAAAGAATTGTATGATAAAAATATACATTTGCGCTCCCCCCCTACTTTGAGCCAGCTCCTAGATGTGAAGATGAATTTACTTGTGGAACTATATAGTATAAAATTTGCAAAACGGCCTCATAGTCTGAGGTAAAATGCAGTTTGAAACTGTTATAAATAATATTCAGTCAGTATCCTGTAATAATCTATAATGGAAAAGAATGTGAAAAATAATATGTGTATATGCATATGTATGTAAAACTGAGTTTACATCAGAATCAAACACAACGTTGTATATCAACTATACTCCAATAAAAAAGAGAAAGGCTGCATTTATAAAATAATAATAGTATTCAGGACATATTGTGTGTGTTAAATGAATTCCGAGTATGTGTATTGAGCTCAAAATATTTCTAGAACTCCCCTCCACCTGGGAAGGGACTGGGCAGGACCCACTGGAGCGCGTTGTGTATAAAGCTTGGCCTTCCTGCAACTGGTTCGCTTTAACCTCCTCACAATGGCTCATTCTCGGGCAGGGAGCACAGGCCGTACACCCTTCTCTACTCTTACCCTGGACAGAGCCTGATGNCCCTCCACCTGGGAAGGGACTGGGCAGGACCCACTGGAGCGCGTTGTGTATAAAGCTTGGCCTTCCTGCAACTGGTTCGCTTTAACCTCCTCACAATGGCTCATTCTCGGGCAGGGAGCACAGGCCGTACACCCTTCTCTACTCTTAGCCTGGGTAGAGCCTGATGTGTAAGTACCACCCCCGACACATTTTGTTTGATTTAAAATCAGTTGATCAAAATTGGAATCGATTTAAAACTATTAAATAATTAATTTTCTTTTAAATATTATTAATCTATATAAAATTCTAGAAATTCCATGTAAAAATGTGAACTTCTGGTGTCTCTGGAGGAAGTGGAAGCTCTCTCAGCCCCGGGCCCAGGCTCTCCCCGCTGAGTGCAGCTGCTCCCTAGAGACTGCGGGGGAGCCCAGGGAAGTCTGTGAGTGGGTGGGCCTGCTCTGCGCAGGACGAAGAGAAGAGTTATTTCTATGCTTCAGAGTCACTAAATATATTTTCCAGCAGGGGTTGGTTTTCAAGTTAAAGAATAGTAACGTGTTTAATAGTATAGACGAGTGAACCACATTCAGGCAGCCAGTGCCTGACCTCAGAAAAGGGTGAGGTTTTTAGGCTAAGACAGAAGGGCAGGCTCTCCAGAGGAGCTGGTGCTGTGGAAAGCCGCAGTAGGAAGCAGGACCTGTTTGGAAACCTGGTGCTGTGGGGAGCGGTGGGAGGGAAGAAGAACAGTGATGGAGCGGTGTTTTCTTCCGTGCTGTTCTGTTTCCAAACTCTCCTGCTGGGGGCCTTCTACCTTTGTTGTCATATGCTTAATATATTTCTTTAAGTCAGCCTGCTTGTTTATGTACGTGCATTTTTACAACAGTTTTTTAAAAGCTTTTATTGTGGTAAAATGAGAACATAAAATTTAGCATTTGAGCGATTTTTAAGTGTACAGTTCAGTGGCATTAAATACATTCACAGTGTTATTTAATCGTCACCACTGTTAATTTCCAGAACATTTTTCATCATCCCAGACAGAAACCCTACCCATTAAACAATCCCCCATTCCTCTTTACCTACTTGGCATTCCACTTGCTGTTCGTGTTTTTTTTTAGTGTTTTCTGTGTTTCAGTGGCCCCTACTCCACTTTCTGCATTTATGAACTTAACTATTCTAGTGCCTCAAATAAGTGGAATCATGCAATATTTGTCCTTTTGCATCTAGCTTATTTTCTTTACCGTGATGTTTTTAAAGTTCATCCACACTGTAACCTGCAGCATCACTTCTTTCCTTTTTATGGCTGAACAATATTCCGTGGTAGGCACATACCACACTTTGTTTACCCATTCGTCTGTTAATGGGCCCGGGGTTGTTCCCGCCTTCTGACTGTCATGAGTAATGCTGCTATGGACATTGGAGAACGTTTATTTTAAATATGGAAGCTTTATAATACTGTTTGAAGCGGGAAACCAAAATTGTTTTTATAAATTTAAAAACAGAGGAGTACATTTATTTCCTTGCTGAAGCCTCTGAGGCCAAGCCTGCCCTCTCTGTCAAAAAGAGGGATCAGCACATTGGAGAGAGGCTTAACACCATAGCCTCAGACTGATGGCGTCTGACTTAATTGGGATTCAAAAAGAGTCAGAAAGGGCTGACTTTCTCAGTCTGTGGGGTCGGTGGTATTTGACACACATTGCTCAAGTACCACCTCAGACCACTTAAGGGGAGGTGTTGCTCAAAGCAACCTGGGATCTTTTTGTAGCGCTATTCCCCATCAGGCGGCGTGTGTGTTTCCTATGGCTTCTGTGACAGATTACCACAGATTGAGGGGCTTAAAACAGCAGAGATTGTTCAGGCATCGTTCTAGAGGCCAGAAGTCTGGAATCAAGGTGTTGGCAGGGCCACACTCCCTCAAGGAAGCGAATCCAGGCCCTCGGGGAGAAATGCTCATTGCCTCTTCCAGCTTCCGGTGGTCCCGGGCATTCCTTGGCTGGGGCAGCGCGGCTCCTCTCTCTGCCTCAGTCTGTCTCCACGTGCCTTCATCTCTGTGTCTCAGTGCCAATTTCTGTCTCTTTTAAGGGCACTCATCGGGCTCAAGGGCCCACCTAATCCAGCAAGATCTCACCTGGCTTCTGCCCTTAATTCCATCTGCAAAGACCCTATTTTCCAATCAGGTCGTATTCAGAGGCTCCAGGTGGACATGACCTAGGGACCGAGGATGCTGTGAGCCACTGCAGGTGGGCTCTCCTTTCTCCCAGGAGAAGTGTAGTTTCTGAAACTCCAAGAGTCTCTGCTGTGGTCCTACCACACAGAGCCTGCAAGTAGGGTGGNTCCGACTGCGACCCTGTGGACTGTGGCCCGCCAGGCTCCTCTGTCCATGGGATCCTCCAGGCAGGCATACTGGAGTGGGTTGCCATCCTGGAGGTCTCCTGCAGGAGATCCTCCTGACCCAGAGAGAAACCCATGGCTCCTGCGGCTCCTGCATTGCAGGTGGACTCTGCTGCTGAGCCACGGGGGATGCCCCCTTTTGAGTAGAGTAGAAATTTTAAAATAACAAAAAGATCCCCAAAACCCTTCCTCCTAGTTTGCTTTGAGATTTACATCTTCAATCCAGGAAATCAAAAAGAATCAGAGCCTCTAGGCAATGTTATTATTAATAAGAACTCAATAGGGGATATATTATACATACAGCGGTTTCACTTTGTTCAGCAGAAACTAACCCAACATTGTAAAGCAATTATACTCCAATTAAAAATAAATACAAATTAAATGATGCATAGTAAACTTAGAATTAAATGTGTCATGAGAGTTTTGGTAAAAACATACAAATTAAATCTTTAGTTTTCCTCCTGAATAGTAAAGCAAAATTAAGATGTTCAGTACAGATTTTTTTAGTTACCATTTTACTGTGTATTAACCAAAAGAAAAGAAAAAGAAATTTAACGTTTAAAAAAGTCCTATATCTTATAAAACTGACATCAGATAATTGTTCGAAAAACAAGCAAGAAGGATTTGAAGGTCAGTGTCTTTTACTCTTTAATTTTGTGGACAAATCTTGGAAGAGCTGAGAGCTGCCTATGAAAATACTGCACAGCAGCACCAGAGAAAGTGGCGTGCGTAGTCTATTCTTTTTAGTCCGCTGCTCGGTGTGTGGGATTTTAGTTTCCCGACCAGGGATTGAACCTGAGCCTCGGCACTGAGACACGGAGCCCTAACCACTGAACTGGAACTCCCGAAAATGATTGTTTGATTTAAAAACATGACACTGGTTATTATATTAGCACATGTAAAGTTTTTATCTTTTAATTTTTTTTAGAGTAGAGGGAAATAAACTTATTCAAAATTTGAGGAAAATAGTTTCTTGAGAGAAAACTTCTTGAAGATGACTTTCCAGCGGAAAGTGCGACAGTTCATGTGAAAGGGGCTAATGTGAGTCGAAAGTGTGGATTTAGAGACTTCTGTCCACTGCCTGCACTTTTCCCCAAAGAACAGGAAGCTGACTTTGTTTTATTTTGATATTGCTGTATTTGCTGGTGTGAATTTGGGTTTGGACTAAAAAAAAAATTTCCATACGATCATCATCAGTTGATAGGAATTAAGTAGGCAGCTGTTTGGTTCTTTGAATTATTAGTATCATATAAAGAATAGGACATTAATTATTTCTGAAAGAAGCAGATGAATTTGCCTTATGTAGCAAAGGGAAGTTCTTATAGTGGGATAAGTTGAATTTTGGTAAATTTTCAATATCCAGATTAATATTAGCCACCTACATAAGTGATAGCAGAATTAGATCCCTGTAAACAGACAGGAGTGTTAGTCGCTCAGTCGTGTCTGACTTTTTGCAACTGCATGGACAGTAACCCACCAAGCTTCTCTGTCCGCATGGACCATAGCATGCCAGGCTCCTCTATCCATGGAATTCTCCAGGCAAGAATACTGGATTGGGTACCCATTCCCTTCTCCAGAGGACCTTCCTGACCCAGGGATCGAGCCTGGGTCTCCTGCCTTGCAGGTGGATTCTTTACCATCTGAGCCACCAGGAAAGCACCAGGAAAAGACCCTGATGCTGGGAAAGATTAAGGACAAGAGGAGAAGGGGGTGACACAAGATGAAATGGTTGGATGGCATCATCGACTCAGTGGACATGAATTTCAGCAAACTTCGGAAGATAGTGAAGGACAGGGAAGCCTGGGGTGCTGCAGTCCGTGGGGTCACAGAGTTAGACATGACTTAGCAGCTAAACACACACACAAACAGACCAAGAGTTAGTGTAATCTGTTCTTTAAAAAAAAAAACAAAACACAGCTCTTTGCAAAGAAAAACTCATAGATGAAAGTCTTTTGTTTAGGAAGGAACCCAATCATTGTGTTTGCCTTAAGTTATTTTAAAGTTCTTTGTGTGCTAAAGATTGATATGCCAAAATAATTGAATGTCAGGTCGTGGGCAGCCAAATCAAAACTGCAAAAAATGAAGCAAAGATACTTCCTGAAGGAGATAGGCTTAGTGGCCTCTCAGTGTGGAGTGAGGACAGTCTGTTGAAGTTAGATTTCAACTATCAGTCCGGCCGTTAGGACCTGGTATTGTCACTGCCAAGGACCAGGCTCAGTCCCCCGCCAGAGAACTAAGATCCCACAAGCTGCACGCTGTGGCCAGAAAAACAGTATCAGTTCCTTTTGTCTGTGGCTTGACAATTTCTGACCTAAAAAAAAAAAATGAGATTCCTTGCTCAGGCCCACAAAGGCCATCAAGATTCCCTGGCCTTGTCCCTAAGTAGAGTCCACAGGATTCTAATAAACAGCTTGTTTTTCTTAACTTTAATGGATACGTGAAAGATGTTACTACTGCTTGGACTCAGATATTTTCTCTTAAATGCTGTATAGTATAGAAGGGAATATATTCGTCATATTTATTTCACTCTATTTCACTGCTGCTGCTGCTAAGTCGTTTCAGTCATGTCTGACTCTGTGCGACCCCATAGAAGGCAGCCTACCAGGCTCCCCCGTCCCTGGGATTCTCCAGGCAAAAACACTGGAGTGGGTTGCCATTGCTTTCTCCGATTTCACTAATAGAGTGGAATAAAATTGTTTAAAAGACGTGGACAGCAAAAAGGAGTTTCTGATAGTATAACCTGTTATCTTGATATTCTTTATAGTAATGTACCTCTTCTTAATTAATTGAAAAAGTTATTGTTATATAGACTTTGGACTTTGATCAGACATGAAACACAGTTAATTCCTTCAGTACCTGTTCACTGGGCATCATCCATCTGATAGGCATATGCCAGTGACTGTGTCGTACCAGAGCGGATGTGGTCGTTGCCCCCCACCCCGAGCCTGCAGCCTAGTGGGAAGGACAGACAGCAGTCAGGTAATGACATAAGTCGGAGAAGGCAATGGCACCCCACCCCAGTACTCTTGCCTGGAAAATCCCATGGGCGGAGGAGCCTGGTAGGCTGCATTCCACAGGGTCGCTAAGAGTCGGACATGAATGAGCGACTTCACTTTCACTTTTCACTTTCATGCATTGGAGAAGGAAATGGCAACCCATTCAAGTGTTCTTGCCTGGAGAATCCCAGGGACAGGGGAGCCTGGTGGGCTGCCTTCTATGGGGTCGCACAGAGTCGGACACGACTGAAGTGACTTGGCAGCAATGACATAAGTAAATGTCACATTTCAGCCGCGTTAGGTGCTACCAGGAGAAGAGGTGTTGTGCATCAAGAACATAGGCTGCGATCTGACTTGGCGGAGGGATCAGAGAAGGCTTCCCTCAGGGAAAGTAAAAAATGTTCTGAAGTCTTTGGATGATGAAAGTTCACTAAGCAGAGGGGAAGGAATAGTGGTCCAAGCCCAGAGAGTATGACGATGTAGTTGAAGAACAAAAAGCTCCCAGTGAGGAGACTTCCCTGGTGGCCCAGGGGCTCAGATCCTGAGCTCCCAGTGCAGGGGTCCCAGGTTCTATCCCTTGGTCAGAGAACTAGATCCCACATGCTGCAACTAAAGATCCTGCATGCCACAAGGGAGATCAAATATTCCCGTGTGTGGCAGCTAAGACCTGGCACAGCCAGATAAATTAAGGGAAAAAAAGCTACCAGTGTGACTGGAAACCCAAAGAACACAGGGGAAGTTGGAGACTTTGAAGGGATCAAACCATCCAGGCTTTGGTTGCGTTTTATGTGTGTTTTCATTGGAAACGGGGGTCAGAATGAAGGCAGCACTGTCAGATTTATCTTTTGCAAAGATCATTCTGGAAGCCCTTGAAGAGCAGAGGGCAAGGCCAGGGATGGTTGAGACTTATTAACAGAAGCTGTGCAGTAGTCCAGGGGAGAGATGATGGCCGCTGGCAGGGGCAGCGGAGACAAGCAGAGAGACGTGAGTGACGTGGGGAAGGCAGACACCGCGGGACTGACTCTGCACTGCAGGTGGGGGTGAGGGAGGGCGCCCAGGTTTCCAGCTTGCCCACCCCACAAGGTGATGGTGCCCTTTACAGAGATTCAAGCATATAAGGAGGGTCAGTTGTGGGGTCCATGACTTCACTGAGCCTTTCTAATCATTTCTCTCATCTCTGCTCTTTCAAACAGGGTAATTTCTTTCAAAATATTGGTTCCATCACCCTATTTGCTGTTTTTGGTACAGCAATTTCCGCTTTTGTAGTAGGTGGAGGAATTTACTTTCTGGGTCAGGTAAGGAAACTATCTTTGAAAAATCTTGAAAGCCTTACATTCTTAGAGCTCGTGCAGGGAAGTGGGGTAGGGATACCTGATGGGACCTGGGTTTCCAGTCGAGGTAAATGCTCTCCTGCCAAGAAATCCAGAGTCAAACTGGCACAGTAAAGGCATGCTCAAGTGGTTTCTCAGCATCCTCGAGAAGCTTTACTGTCTGGAATTGAGTGAATCTTTTCCATAATCCCCCAAAGTATTTGATTATATTTGCAAACCAATATTGTCTTAAGTTGGAATACCTAAAAATAAAGCAGAATATACACCATCAAGATCTTCAGATTATAACAATATCAATTATGTTATCAGACTGAAGCAAAGTTAAATTTTTGTTTCTTTAATAAAAATTAGCGTTTTAAAAATCAAAAATGGTTGTGAATGTGTTCACTCCATTCCAAACGATCCTATGGAATTATTTTCCCTGGATTCTCCACCATTCCTAAAGCAGTTCTCAGTGTCATCAACTGAGTGCTTTGTATCTTGAGTTCAGATTAATTTGAGTTAGTTCTGACCCGCCTGTGACTTTGCCTTATGCACGTCTATAGCATGTCCCGGTTCTTTCCAACACAGTCGGTTGTAGAAAGTTTGTCGGCCCCAGTTCTGCGCATGCAGCTTGCGGCTCAGGCCTTGGCCTGACTGGCAGGCTTCTTCTGCGTATGCCAGACGTGTTCGCTTCTTTTGATGGCTCTGTCTGATTTTCCCCTTTGCCGCTGCCTCAGTGGCACCAGAATAAATCTGTCTATCATGCAGCCTTCGTTGCTCAGCTTCCAGCATCGGAGGGGAATAAACTTTAGAGAAGAAAACTAGCTAATGTGGCTTGACAAATGCAGCACTCTCTGTCATCCTTTTGATATAAGATGATCAGATACAAAAAAAATAATAAATAAAATAAAAAAAATAAAAAAAGATGATCGGATGCACGCCTAAACTAAAGCTTAGGGGTTTTCTGTATTTTTCAAGTGGTTTGCGGACTGAAGGTTAATGTCCTTATTAGTCTGTAATAAAATACTAATGGGCATTTTAATCTTCTTGGCTGTTCTCCAGGGGTTTTTTTGTGTGTGTCTGTGTGTTTGTGTGTTTTATTTTGCAGGCTGATGTAATCTCTAAACTCAACATGACAGACAGGTAAACCTTTCATCCTGTGACACCCCCGTGGCTATACTTTTTTACTGGGGAAAGTTTTCTTCTTCTTGATTCCTGACTTCTCTATTGTGTCTCGTGGTTTGGCTGACGATTTCTGCTGTAGAATCTGTTCTGAATTAATGTGTATCTCCAAAATGGATCAAATCTATCTTGAAAAATTTTGACGCTCTCCAGTCAGAGAGTTGCTAACGGGAATGATTTAGTTTCCGCTTTCAAGGGAATAACTCTTGGGTCGTTAATGGCACACACACACGTGCACACACACACACACACACACACACACACACGTGCACACACACGCACACACACACACTCTCTCTCTCTCTCTCTCTCTCTCTCTCTCTCTCTGCAGGCTACACGTTCTTCCTTTTATTATTAAAAATCGCCTGCAGCTCATTTCTAAAGCTTTTCAGTGGCCATAATGGAAACTTGTCTCCTTGACAGGTTGGGGATGGAGTCAGGGGTGAGGTGTCAGCCTTTACTCTGGGATTCCCACTAAGGGAGCGGGGAGGGGGTGGTGGAAGCCAGCAGGGCCGGGGCCTATTGTGGGCACCCTCCCCAGGCTGAAGCTACTCCGTGGGACACTCAGAGCTGCTGTCTAGGAGCCCAATCCAGGAATTTCCATAATCGGCTTAGCAGGAGGCAACCTAGGCAGCTGTCTCTCGGAAGATACCAGATCTAGTGCTAAAAAAGTGCACACACAGTGTGACCTCGTTTCCCCTCGCTGAGACAGCCAGGGAGTCTGCAGCCCGTCTCTGTTTCTCTGCCAGGAACACTGGTTTCTGTCCTCTGGCCCGGCTGGGGCGCTTGGAAGTCGGACCCAGTGCTCAGCCCCGGGGTCCCTTTCACTGGACTAGTGGGAGCTTACAGCCTTTACAGCAGCACCCTGGACCCCCTTTCGTGAGAAATGTGCCTTCAATAACATCAAGCCCAATCTTGTTTTCTATCCAAGGACATAGATTTCAAAGCTTTTGTTGTAAGATAGTCTTGATATATAAACAAGTAGGGAAAGACTCATTCTTATTTCACAGGGAGCCGGAAGCAGAGCAGAACTGACATCTGTATTTTGTAGGTATTTTGCAACTGAAAAGAAACACTCAAAACCCAGTGGCTGTAAAGGCAGATGTCACAGCATTCAGTCCTTCAGCCTGTTTAGGGACAACTGATTAGAGATACAAAAAATGCTTGATAAATCCTTGTGAAATTGAATGGAACCGGTGGATGGGATGTTCAGGAAGCAAGTAATAAAAGAATTGGCCCTTAGACAAGGAGAGTAAGACCCAGGTGGAGTTTCTCTGTGGGCAGACACTTGTTTCCTGTTAGAAAGTGACTCTCGCACAGATTGCGGGGGTGGGAGGGGTTGTCCTCTGGGGGAAATTAGCCAGTGGTTGTGAACCACACAGCTGCAGGGCCTGGCGGAACCCTTCACAGAAGGAAGCTGGCCAGGTGTGTGTCTAGAGCTGGTGATGGTGGTGAACCAGGGAGCCCAGTCTGTCTGAAGGGGACCGCTACCTCTTAGCTGCATCTAGTAATTACTGTGTAGAAACATGGGCCCAGAATGACCAGATACCTAATTGTTTAATTCAAAAGAGGCCAAGTTTCTAGATTTTAAGAGGGAATATTTCCAGTTTTAAATGTTGACAGCTTAATCCAGTTTAAACACCATGCAGGTCAAGCGTGGGCCTCTGCACTGCAGGAAACAACTTTGTTGCACAGAAGAATTTACTTTATGGGTGTTTCTACCAGAAAGCTAGTTCCCTCGTAGATGCACGCTGTATTATTTCACCACCCCAGTCCATTTTCTTTCTGTTTTGTGGACCTTGCTGTCTTCAGGGACGACAGACTCAAGGAAATGCATTGTTCAGTTGAACTTCCGGCTCCTGGCCTTTGACAGACTGGGTCGTAAGGTGTGAAGTGGAGCAGCTGAGGGCAGGGTTCAGTGGCCGCTCAGAGGCAGAGCCCTGTGTGATCCAGACGGCTCGTAGCTCAGCCTTTCCGTGCTCTCTGTCAGAAACACTGTGCCCTAGTTTAGATTCACAACCAAAGCCACGTGTGCTGTTTGTGCCGAGCATGCCGCCCCTGACTTCCTAAAGAATGTCAGACATGCAGGAAGGGGAGGCACGGTGTGCACACGACCCCCTGGATTCCATAGCCACTGTTGAGCTAGACTTGCTCTAACACAGGTCTTGCCATGTCTCCATCCCTCTGTCCATTCATCAGTCCGTCTTCTCATCCCCGCTCTTCGATTTCCAGGTCAGGATGCCTCGGGGACTGTTAGAGCAGCAGCCAGTCCTCTTTAGTGCAACTGAAACCTGGCACGAACTCATTTCAGCAAAAAAAAAATGGAGTTTGTTGACTCAAGGAACTGAAGTGTCCCCAGAGTCACGGCTTCCTGTACGACAGACTCTGGGGACCGAGTATCCAGAACCCCTCCTCTCACTACCTAACTCAGCCTTTCCCTGGCCAGCCTTACCACAGGCGTGCTCACCCTGCTTGGCAGCACCAGTGGCTCTGGGCTCACAGTGCCCCTTACTTCAGCTACCCCTGCCAGAAGGGCCAGCCAGATGCCCAGTGACCTGTTAAAATGCCTGGTGATGGTCCTCTGACCAGGCTTGGGTCCCCTGCCTACTCCCCGCACCCCACACATCTCCGCGGCTGGAGAGTGGAAGGGGCCGGGCTCCACAAAGGAAAATTGAAGGTCACTGGATCTGGGGCTGTGGCTGCTCCCTGAGAGGCGTGAGGAGGGGCCAGCTGAGCCACACAAAGTCAGTGCCTGATGCACGACCCGCCATGGCTCCCAGGTCCCCACCCCACTTCAGGATGTACTTTCTTTTTTAAAATTTTGGCTGCAACTCCCTGCTTTTAGGATCTTAGTTCCCCAACCAGGGATTGAACTCAGGCGTCTTCAGTGAAATCGAGGAGTCCTAACCATTGGACCACCAAGGAAGTCCCCAAGATGTATTTTTTAGACACTCGTCTTCCTTCAAGGCCCCCTTTATGTGCTGTGGGTGAGGAGAGTGGGACTAAGAGAGAGAATCTCTGTGGGTTTCAGAGCGAGGGCCTCAAGGCCAGCCACCAGCAGGTCACAGCCTCCCAGGTTGGTGGAATCCCCTCTCCCTCCCTCCCACCTGCCTGCCTTCCCCAAATAGCAGCACAGACCCTGAGAACACCCATGGCTAAAACATGGTACCCACCGCCTGGGTGCTCCCGGCGGGGCCAGAGGNGCTGGAACACGCTGGAGGTACTGCTGACTTCCAGCACTTCCTTAGATGTTACAAATCTTAGTGGAGGCTGGCAGCGGTCACAGATGGCACTCCGGTGGCCTGGTTACAAGGGGCAAAGCACAGGTAGACCCAGGAGCACACGAGCCCTTTGGCGTCATGGCTCCAGCAGCGCTGACCAAGAAGGCTGGGATGTCCGTCGCGTATTTAAGCAGAAGCCTTCCCTGCGTCGCTGCTCAAGATGAAGTCTCGGTACTTGCGGTGGAAAACTAGGCCGTTCCTAACAGCTCCTTGTAGAGTGGGCCTTTCACTGCTCCACCCACAGTGTCAGCCAGCAGGTGTTTTAAGTGGGAAACAAGACGCCGTCTTCTGCAGCTCCTTCAGCCACGGGGTGTCCTGTCCTGTTGCACTGAGTGCTCTTTGACGTTGTCTTCCTCTCTGGGCCGGGGTTCAGCATTACAGAGTTGCCCCTTCTTTTCTCTTCTTGACAGTTTTGCATTTGGCTCCCTGATCTCTGCTGTTGATCCAGTGGCCACGATTGCTATTTTCAACGCCCTTCATGTGGACCCAGTGCTCAACATGCTGGTGTTTGGAGAGAGCATTCTCAATGATGCAGTCTCCATTGTCCTGACCAAGTAAGTGTGCTTTCTTCAAGCGCCGGAACTATCAGACGGCGGATATCCCCATGCAGCTGCGTGTACAGCTGCTTGTCCTGTGGGTGATTGGTTCACCGCTTGTCCATCCTTCTGTTCCGACAAACCTTGATGTGCCTCAGGAATCTTGTCAAGGCCCAGGGTGATTAGAGGAGAATCCACCCTGTAGGACCTACCTCTTAGCAGTGCTTTTATTTATTTATTTAGCCTGGGCCACACAGCATAGGGGATCTTAACTCCCCGACCAGGGATTGAACCCATGCCTTCTGTATTGAAAGCACAGAGTCTGAACCACTGGACTGCCAGGGAAGTCCTTAGCAGTGCTTTTAAATTAAGCCCAGCTTGTCATCAGCATCACTGGTATGCTTATTAAATGTCGCGTTGCCAGGCGGCACCCTCAGAGCTCCTGATTCAGTAGGTCTGGGATGAGTCCCCAGAGGACAGCTGAGCAGCCAGGTGAGGGATCAGTATTTGGACAGGATTATTCCAGACGAAAGCAGTCAGCAGAGGCCCTGTTCTCCCACTTGTGAGCCGGTGCAGGGCACCCTCCTTTTTGCCACGGTGAGATAAGGTAGTGATGCTGATGGACATCGTTCCTTAAGCTGTTCTAGTGTGAAGCCTGCTTTGGAAACTGCAGGTCTTTTTCAGTTGTTCGTTGGTATTACTGCCCATGTGGACAGTAGCTGAGAAATTAAAGGTGTGTCATGAAATGTCAGGAAGTCACTGTGGGTACTTCCCTGGTGGTCCAGTGGCTAAGACTCCTTGCTTCCAAGGCAGGAGGCCTGGGTTCAGTCCCTGGTCAAGGGAACTAGACCCCACATGCGGTAACTAAAGATTCTGGATGCCATACCTAAGACCCAGCACAGCCAAATAAATAATAAAAAATATATTTTTTAAGTCCTTGGACAAAGGAAGTGAGTTCCTCTCAGATGCATTTCTTGGATGCAGGGCTGTTTCCTTGCCCTGGCACTCTGCAGCTGCGGTGTTTGTTAACAGGTCCTGCCAGGAGGGCCTGACGGTTCTGCCAGAAAACAGAGAAGGCACAGACAGTCAGAGCGGCCGTCAGAGCGGGCATCAGAGACGAGCGAGGAGCGTTCCAGGGGCCGCGATGTGTTCTGTTAGAGAGTAGCTTCTCCTTTGTCTGATTTTGGACTTGCTTTCTTTGGTGTGGGATTCCTGGCAAAGCATAACCACTCTGGTTTTCTTAAAAGCCTCGTTATAGACTACATTCACAATTATCNAGCAGAGGCCCTGTTCTCCCACTTGTGAGCCGGTGCAGGGCACCCTCCTTTTTGCCACGGTGAGATAAGGTAGTGATGCTGATGGACATCGTTCCTTAAGCTGTTCTAGTGTGAAGCCTGCTTTGGAAACTGCAGGTCTTTTTCAGTTGTTCGTTGGTATTACTGCCCATGTGGACAGTAGCTGAGAAATTAAAGGTGTGTCATGAAATGTCAGGAAGTCACTGTGGGTACTTCCCTGGTGGTCCAGTGGCTAAGACTCCTTGCTTCCAAGGCAGGAGGCCTGGGTTCAGTCCCTGGTCAAGGGAACTAGACCCCACATGCGGTAACTAAAGATTCTGGATGCCATACCTAAGACCCAGCACAGCCAAATAAATAATAAAAAATATATTTTTTAAGTCCTTGGACAAAGGAAGTGAGTTCCTCTCAGATGCATTTCTTGGATGCAGGGCTGTTTCCTTGCCCTGGCACTCTGCAGCAGGGGTGTTTGTTAACAGGTCCTGCCAGGAGGGCCTGACGGTTCTGCCAGAAAACAGAGAAGGCACAGACAGTCAGAGCGGGCATCAGAGACGAGCGAGGAGCGTTCCAGGGGCCGCGATGTGTTCTGTTAGAGAGTAGCTTCTCCTTTGTCTGATTTTGGACTTGCTTTCTTTGGTGTGGGATTCCTTGCAAAGCATAACCACTCTGGTTTTCTTAAAAGCCTCGTTATAGACTACATTCACAATTATCGTGTTGGAATAAAAGAATATTTTTATAGTGGAAAGAGCCCAGATCTTGGAGTCAGACTGACCTGGGTTCAAGTTCCAGTGATGGCTACTCATAGCTGTTTGACCCTGGGTCACCTCTTTCACCTCTTTGAGCCACTGGTGTCTCAGTAGTAAAGTGAGGGTGATAATGCCTCAGCATAGGATTCGATTTGGGAATTGACTAGGTAAATACACTATGTGAAAAGCATCTGCCATTAGGGGACTTCCCTGGTGGTCCAGTGGTTAAGAGTCTGCCTTCCAACACAGAGGATGTGAGTTTGATTCCTGATTGGGGAACTAAGATCCCACATGCCACAGGGTAACAAAGCCTGTGTGCCCGCACACCACAGCTGGAGAGAAGCTAAGACACAATGGCAGCCATAAATAAATAAATAAGTATTTTTAAAAAAACAGAAGCATCTGCCGTCAGCTAATGTGAGACCCTTTCATCTTCTCCTGTCCCCCAGCTGCTGTTTCTTGTTTGTCCCTTTTTGTCCTCCTTTTGCAGGAAGAACTTAACCAAATGCTGTTTAATTGAAAGAGGGGCTCACCAGACCTTAAAACAAAAATATATGTATATATTCTAAAATAATGCATATATTCTGCATATAAAATTTAGAAAACTCCAAAAGGAAGAAGAAAAAAGAAAAGAAAACAATGCATGCGCTGTAACTCCCAAGAGATAATTACAGTTGAGGGTTTGGTAGATGTATGCACGTATTTTATTTAGATGGGAATATGCTGTATTGTAACGTTTCCATTGAGCAGAGTTGATAAAGTAGTCTTCTGTAACATCATTTTATCGGTTGTAGAGTGTTCCTTCTATGGATTTACCGTGCTCTCTTTGACCAGTTCCCTATTGTTGGCTTTTTTACGTTTTTCTTAAAACTCTTTATAGCTTTATTAGGAGAGCATCATATATCGTGCTGTAAGACCTTTAAAAAATAATCTGATGGCAATATATATATATATTTTTAAGATCTGCTTTGAAAACTTCCTAGCTTTCTGGTCTTTACTTTTATCTTGCGTCCTGGCTGTGCATTTGAACATTTGTGGTAAAGAGTGTTGCTGAGGGGCTTCCCTGGTCTGGCAGTTAAGGATCCACCTTGCAGTGCAGACACGTGGGTTCGCTCCCTGGTCAGAGAAGCACGATCCCACATGCTGAGGAGCACCCACTGCAGCAGAGAGCCCGCGCGCCGGCTGAGACCCAGCGCAGCCACGGATAGGTGGCTCTTTATAAAAGAGGAAGTTTGCCTGAACNGTGCAGACACGTGGGTTCGCTCCCTGGTCAGAGAAGCACGATCCCACATGCTGAGGAGCACCCACTGCAGCAGAGAGCCCGCGCGCCGGCTGAGACCCAGCGCAGCCACGGATAGGTGGCTCTTTATAAAAGAGGAAGTTTGCCTGAACTGGAGGGGACGGCAGGACTTATTTTTACAGATTAGGAGCTAAACTCAACTGATTTATCTCTGATTTGTTTTTTTCCTAAATCTCTTGGTTTCCTAAATCTTAGTTACGAGCTTTTCCAGGTCTCTTTGCCACAAAAAAAAAAAAGGCCAAAGCTTAGGAGATTCTTTCTTTTTTTAAATGAGAAAGGATGGAGTTAACTGTAACTAGCCACACATTCTTTCTGGAAAAGTACTTTTGAAGGCCANTGCTGCTGCTTCACCAAGAAAACACGGAGAGGAAACCCTGTGTTAAGTGGCTTCAGCAGTGATTAGGGCAGTGGACAGAAGCTGAAACTCATGCTCAGAGCACAGGAAGAGTTGTAGATGCTCTCATGGAGACCATTAAAGAAAAAACACGTCACTTAGAAAATAAAAGAAAAACATCTTTCTTTTCATACATAAGGTTAATTCATGGTGACTGTGGGAAAATTAAAAATTACAGTAGTATGACAGGGACTTCCCTGGTAGTCAGTGGTTAAGAATCTGCCTTGCAATGCAGGAGACCTGGGTTCGATCCCTGATTGGGGAAGTTAGATCCCACGTGCCACTAAGCAGCTGAGCCTGCATGCCCTAACTCGAGGGTGTTTGTGCCCCAACAGAAGGCCCACACGATGCACTGAAGGTCCAGGGGACACAGCGAAGATCCGATGCAGCCAAACAAATGCATGCTTTTTAAAATTAAAGTCCAGCAAAGTAAAAATCCACCCATTCTTTATACCCAGATTCTTAGGTCCCCTTTCTGCCCCAAGGATGATGCCTGTCCCCCTTCTATCCACTGACGAGGAGGATGGTTCACACCTGCTCTGCCCTGGTTTCGTGAGGGGCACTTGACATGGCTTCTCTTTGTTACCCTCCTAAGAGTTCCACAGGCAGGTACTGTTAGTCCCACTGTACAGTTGAGAAAACTGAGGCCTGGAGAGGGGAAGAAACTTGACCCGAGGTCACCCAGCTGGTAATGAAGCTGCCAGAGAGCCAGGCCCGTAACATTTCTCTGGGAAGCCTCGGGCATTACTTCTTCTCCTTTTCCTTGAAGCACGTAATGCCAGAGGCCGCGGGGCCTGCAGGAAGCGTGAGGCAGGATTTGCGTGTCACGTGCAGGTGCTTCTCTGCTCTGCTCACGGCTGTGCGCTTCGCCCCTCTGTCCTCTGCAGGCATCATGGCCATCCTCTTCTCCGGCATCGTGATGTCTCACTACACACACCACAACCTGTCCCCGGTCACCCAGATCCTCATGCAGCAAACCCTGCGGACCGTGGCCTTCTTGTGCGGTGAGTTCGGCCTCTGCGGTCCCGTGTGGGCCTCCCAGAGCTGCTGGCTCTTCCTTCCGCTGTTCTCGGAGTCCCTTGAGGTCTTCCTGGCAGGAGAGGCAGCAGAATCCTCAGGGCCAGATACCGCACTCCCTTATCTTTTGTTAGTTCCTCTGGCTTTCACATTCTGTAAAGAGATCTAATACATAACAGGTGGAACTTTTGATTCCTATAACTTTAAAACCAAAAATGATGAGAACTGCTATAACTACAAACATTTGAGATGCATATATTTACAATATGTGAAAGTGACATTTCCAAAAATCTGTTCCTTGGAACTGAGATTGATAAGAGATAGGTGAAAAAAAGACTCCATGGGACTTGCGTGGTGGTCCAGTGGTTAAGACCCCATGCTTCCACTACACGGGACGAGGTTCTATCCCTGGTCGGGGAAGTTCCACGTGCTTCAAGGTACAGCCAAAAAATGAAAAAAGACTCCATAGTCAAAAAAGAGTTTGGGAAATCCTGGGGTAAATGAAATTTAATAGGGACTTCCCTAGTGGTTCAGTCCACCTGGCCATGCAGGGGACTTGGGCGAGATCCCTGGTCGAGGAACTAAGGTCCTCATGTCGCCCGGCAGCTCAGTCAGTACACAGCAACTAGAGAGCTCATGCACCACAACTCGGATCCTGCATGACGCAGGGAGGAGCTCACGTGCCACAGCTGAGACCTGACACAGCCAGAGAAAGAAATACGTAAATAAGTATTTTGAAAAAATAAAGTTTAACAAGTTTCCTAATTGTGGGACTTTTCAGCTACCATGCATTGTGAATTTCTAAGAGCGAGAGAGTTAGAGCATTTCCCAAAATCTCCCAAGCATTTCTTGGTTCACAAGTCTCTTAAAGGACTTGTCGTGCCGATCCTGCATTAGAGGAGGGGCTCAGGGCCACACTGATGTTTCTCTCCAGCAGTCTCAGTGTGGCACCACACCAAAGTCTGATGAAACCTGGACCACCCCCACCAAGTTTATACCCGGGAGTGAAGGCCCCCGAGTGACTCCCTTGCTTATCGTCAGCACCACCCCTGGCATTTCTATGGGCCGTCTCATATCCAAGCGGTAATTCCACACTGTCAGGGGCAAGCTGTGCAGAGACTTCATTCCACAGACAGGGAGGCTCAGGTCCAATGGCTTGAGCACTGTCTCGTAGCTAAGAAGTGAGTCTTGAAGCTGATCTGTCCCTTCCTAGCCCAGCGGGTATTGTTTGCACAGCACCTTTCTCGGAAAGTCATAGCCAATGACTGAGTCTTACCACAAAGAAATGTAAAGCAAAACATCCGTCAGATTCTGTTTTGAACCCATCAGATTTTAAATTTGGTGATTCCCAACTTCCGGCATGAATGTATAGAAAATAGGCCCTGTTGATGGGCATGTACATTGGTGCCATCTTTTTAGGAGAGTCATTTGCAGCATCAGTCAGAATTTCAGAGGCACATGTTCTTTGGACCCAGTGATTCTACCATCAGGAATTTAGCTTGTGCACAGGGGTGTTTGCAGTCGCTTTTTCTTTGGGGAAGGTCGAGGGAGGTGCACCCAGGAGTATGGGATCCTAGTTCCCAACCAGGCATGGAACCTGAGCCCCTGCATTTGAAGCATGGAGTCAACCGTGGTCCGGCAGGGAAGTCCCTGTTGTAGCTTTCTGAATACTAGAAATAGAATCAATCTAAATATCCATCACAGATTCATTTTTAACCATGACTTATCCACATAATTGTATCCATGCTACCGGAGAACAGCATTACCTAGATTGGAATGTTTTCTAAATGAGCTGATTTCAAAAGGTGACAAAAATATTTGATAAGAAAAGCATTCAGGGAGGAGAAGGGTACGTATACTGTCCAGCTTGTAGACTTATTCAAAAGGGATACACATTTGAAGAAGGAAAAAAAAAAGACACCATTGCTAAAATGTTTTAAAACAGCCTTGATGTTTTATGATGTTCAGCTTTTAAAATAGAGCCTTTGTCTCCCTGGCTCCAGCGCTCTTCTGGAGGATGTCACAGTCTAATCTAAGCAGGGAGCCTAGTGCTAGAAATTTATAACGTGCTTTTTCTTAGGATACACAAGTGGCTGCTTGTACGGCAAGAGTAAATGTCAGCTTCTCTTGGATTTGTGGAGGGGAGCCAAGAGTTGAAACATATCTCTTCCTGCAAATCCTGCAGGGTGTAAGCCTTCTAAACTTGTGGTGGCATTAAATATGTGAAGTCAGTGGGCTGTGTCCGCTCTGGCAAAGAAGTTGACAAAGGGCCCTTTCACACTGGTCATGTGGTGTCTGCAGGCACTTTGCTCTGAATTTCTGCCACTTTGTCACAGTCAGGATCCTTGCTAATCACAGTGTTCAGCAAATGGACAGATTAATATATTTATCCTTGTCCCTGGGTGGGAAAGTATTTATTTGCATGGGTATTTGACAGCTAGCTCATTAAATTAGATTCTGAATAGGAAGCACATGTTGCTTGTTGTGATAGAAAAAAAATGAGAGAATCAAAGGACAAGCTTGACCAAGATTTTCCAGCAAATAAGCAAAGTATTATACTGGATTCTGATTGACATCTGAAATGTTTGTTTGCATAATGAGCCCATCCTGTCTTGGAAGAAAATAGTTGAGGCTGAATAATCCATTCTTTGGTTTGTTTCAGAAACATGTGTGTTTGCATTTCTTGGCCTGTCCATTTTTAGTTTCCCTCACAAGTTTGAAATTTCCTTTGTCATCTGGTGCATAGTAAGTACTTTCCTTGTTTTTTATTTAATGGCTTATTTGTAGATCAGTAACCGCATATTCTGGATTCATTTATGTAGCTGTTAACTGGTCATAGTCAACAGCTGCATAGACAACCTCTGTTTCAAGTTTTCTTTTCGTTAAAAAATCATAAACATATAATAAATGGGAAAGGGTGAAATCAGATATCCCAGGAAAAGAATTTTGGCTTGGTTTTTAATTTTACGTGACCTGTTGCATTGTATAGTTGTTAAGTCGTGTCAGACTCTTTGCAGCCCCATGGACTGTAGCTTGCCAGGCTCTTCTGTCCATGGAATTTCCCAGGCAAGAACTGGAGTGGGCTGCCATTTCCTTCTCCAGGGGCTTTTTCTGAGCCAGGGATCAAAGCTGGGTCTCCTGCATTGGCAGGCGATTCTTTACCATCTGAGCCCCTGGGGAAGCCCTGAATTGTTAGTCTTCTTCAGAAATTATCAGTTCTTTTGGGTCTTCCCTGATAGCCCAGTGGTTAAGACTGTACGCTCCCACTGCAGCGGGCACGGGTTTGATCCCTGGTTGGGGAACTGAGATCCCACGTGCTGGGGGCGTGGGACACACGTGTGCGCACACACACAAATGCCAGTTTTTAATGTTCGATGGCAAAAGCAGATTTCAGAATCAAATGTGTAATTGATTATGACCATGTAAAAGCAGTATGCCTAGAAAAAAAATCTGTAAGAAAATACACCAAATATTCACAATGGTTGGCATACTGGGGATGATTTCCTTTTTATTTTCACCTTTTTTTTTGGATGATTATAATGAATATACCAAATTCTTACTATGGTTTCCTTCTAATGTGTCCATTTGTAAGAGTGACTTTGGACACTTGTTCAAGGTAAAGATTCCAGGGCCCTTCCGTCCTCTGGAGAGTCATCCTGAGGCATCATCATCCCCAGTGATTCTTACCATCAAGTAGACTTGGGAAAGTGTTATAACTGGACAGGAGAGGGGTGCTGGCAGTAGAAGACAAATTAAGATACGCCTTTAAGAGAGGAAAACCGAAGTTTAGTGATTTGAATTAAAATCAGATTTGGGAAACAGGGGAAAAACAAATGTTTCAGCATTTGAAAGAAAGGTCCAGCTCCTCAGGCATCTGATGAAAGTGGCCTGAGTGGTGAGCATTCAGGCCTCTCGCCTTGTGCCCCAGGCCCCTCACCTGCGGCCCTCCTGTGTCTCTGCTCTCTCCATGTGAACCCAAGATCCTCCTGCTGAGTCATACTCCCGGCCTGAATTGAGTCCTGTGTTGTCTTTTTAGATCCTCTGTTAAGACACTTACAAAGCACACCTTGTTGAGTTACTATAATCCATCCTGAGTTAACTTTTATTACCAACTCCACTTAACAAGACACAGCTATTGAGAGACAGGCTTTTTTTTTTTTAATCACTGTCACCTACCATGTGCAGACCAGTGAGGCCGTCTTCCTGTTTGGCGTATGGGGAACCTGAGGCATAGAGGATAAGGAGCCCGCAGAAGAAAGATGTTTTTCTTTTTGCAGTCTGGGTGCTTCTGCCTTAGTCAGCATGACCTCATGGCTTTTGTTACTGTGTTCTGTCCTCCAGATGCAGGACAAAAGAACAGGAGCCCAGGTCTTTTACAGCAAGTCTGATAGCCTCTGATGTGATCACTGGGTGGAAGAGGCCAGTTTGGTCACACCTGGAACACAGCCCTGGTGGTGGAGGACTCGCCCTCAGAGGGTGAAACAGGGACGTGGCGATCTCAGCCATGGGCCAGGAGGAAAAGAGAAACGAAGCGGGTGCCTGGGATGGTGACTCAGTTTACCCCCAGCACCTGGTCA
>SJYW01053144.1:374525-405271 GCA_006410735.1 Raphicerus campestris
GTTACCAGGATCTGATTAAGCCCTGTAACTAAGAGAACTGGACAGTCATGTGAGGGAAGCAGGGGCTGGTCAAGCAGGAGATATACCCAGAGCCAGAGAGCAACCATCTTGAGTGGCCTAAGCGTAGAGTCCCGCTGTGGGCAGGGCTCAGGCCGCACCCAGCCTCCAGCCAGCCCATGCGTGCTTTCGCACGGATGCAGGGGGTGTGTCCTCACTGGGGCCCTGGGGTTGCAGGCCAGCCCGTGGTGGGCCTTTGGCCGGCTGAAACCAGGCTCTGAGCCCACATGGCTGCAAGAGTTGGGTGGACGGTGGAGGCAATGTCTGCTCAGTGGGAAGTTTTGAGGCTCACTTTGCTTTCACCCTCTCGTACTTCCAAAAGGTGTCCTAAGCTGCTTACGGTGACAGCCTGTGCGTGTGTGCTGACTCTTAGCGACGCGATAGACTGTAGCCCGTCAGGCCCCTCCGTCCATGGGATGCTCCAGGCAGGAAGACTGGAGTGGGCGGCCGTCTCCTTCTCCAGGGAATCTTCCCATCCTAGGGATGGAACCCGTGTTACCTGAGTCCCCTGCACTGGCAGGCGGATTTGTTACCACTGAGCCATCTGGGAAGCCTTTGGTCACAGGTGCAAACAGAAAACACGTGTGAGATAAATGAAACCAGGCGAGAGAACCTGTCCTGACCCCAGGACCAGCCTTCCAGCGGGAGGCTGAGGCTGGACCTCTCGGGCCCCTCGACCCTGCAATGCCTCCCGCTGCCACCCCACTTCTCCAGCCCCTGGCCCAGAGGCCGCCACGGGGAAAGCGTCTATCATATGCTGGCCCCTTCCAGTTCCTGAACTGCCAACCGCGTGGCCGATCAACGCCTGCCGGCGTCAGCGGGGAACTAGGTCAGGAGCAGGGCTGGGGGGAGCGCCCGTGGCTCTCACCTCCCGTCCCCCTGTGACAGAGACTGGGCTCAGAGAAGGGGTTCTCCCACCTAGTGAAACTGCGCGACGGTGATACCAGTGGGCCCGGGAGCGGTGGGAACTCTGGCAGATAGGAAGCAGGCCCCAGTGGCTGGGTGGAGGCTGGGAAGTGGAGTTTGCTGAGCCCAGTCAGCCTGGAACAGAGCCCCAGAGTCAGGGCGAGGGGAGCCAGAGTGGCACCTGGGGAAGCTGGGTGTTGTCATTCACATTTCAACCTTCTCATTGCCCAGAAAAAGCACTCGGGGTAATGGGGATGCTTTTGAACTGTGGTATTGGGGAGGACTCTTGAGAGTCCCTTGGACAGCAGGAAGATCCAACTATGCAATTCTAAAGGAAATCAGTCCTGAATATTCATTGGAAGGACTGATGCTGAAGCTGAAACTCCAATACTTTGGCTACCTGACGCGAAGAGCTGACTCATTGGAAAAGACCCTGATGCTGGGAAAGATTGAAGGCGGGAGGAGAAGGGGACAACAGAGGACAAAATGGTTGGATGGTGTCACCGACTCGATGGACATGAGTTTGAGCAAACTCTGGGAGTTGGTGAAGGATAGGCAGGCCTTGCCTGCTGCAGTCCATGGGGTCGCAAAGAGCCGGACACGACTGAGTGACTGAACTGAACAAGGTGAAGGGGAGCAAGGAAGGGAAGAAGAGTTTTCCTTGAGAGGCTGGAAAGCTGCAGGGGAGGGTCACGCACAGAGCTGAAGGCCCTGTGACCAGCACAGGACACCCAGAGGAGCCGAGCGGAGGTAAAGCCATTCCTGGTCGTTCCGCTGTCTCACCTGAGAAGGCTGGGCAACAGGCCTCTGACCCAGTCCCGGCAGGAGAGGAAAGCAACATCTTAGGGAATTTCCAGCTGTTTCCTCACACTGAAGCCGGTCACTCACAGCAGGGAAGCGCCCTCTTCCCATTGTCTGGCCTTTGTCTCCCATCCCGTGCGGATGCAGTGCTCGGACTTGTGGCGGCAACTCTAACAAGGCACGCTGAGCAGGAAGCTGGGCCCTGGTCCTTAACACCTCTGTCTGACGAGGGGATTAACCGGTCCTGGACCTGACCTACATGTTCTGATGCTGTTGGCTGTTTATGTCATCTCACAGGGAGAGGACCCAGAGCTCTTTGGAGAATCCTTCAATTCCAGTACTTGCGCAGGAAATGTATAAGGTGAACCTGGAGATGGTGAGGAAGCAAGTGGGGTTTCAGGGCCAGGTCAGAAGGACTCGGGAGCCAGCCTGAGGAGGTTCCCACTGAACAAAGATGGGACTTGAACGTCAGTAACATTAATAATGGAGTGGGTTGAAATACTTAAGATATACTGAAATCAATGAGTTCAGAGTAATACTTTTTAAAAATCAGTCACTGGATTTAGAGGAGAGTGAAGACATGTTATATGTCCAGCTGACCCCCGTCAGTGTTCCGAAGCGAAGCTATCACAGCATTGTTAATCAGCTACACCCCAACACAAAATACGTTTAGAAAGGATCAGTCACTGTTAGGGGATTCTAAGGCATCAGCTCATTATTCTAAGTAAAAATAAAGGGAAAGAAGTAAACATCTATCCTGCTTTTCTTAAACTATGTCACTAGTAGCAAAATAGTTGATGAGGGATGTTTTTAACTTTTTTTTAAGTCCTAGATTTATAGGAAGTTGCAAAAATAGTACAGAAAGGTCCCATGTACCCTGCATCCAGTTTCTCTCAGAGGTGACATCTTGCACAGCTACAGAGGGATATCACAACCGGGAAACTGACTTTGGCACAACTGGTAAAATGCATGGACCTTGCTCCGATTACATCAGTTTTACATGCTCTCCTGTGTGTGTGCCCACGTATTCAGTTTTACAGTTTTGTCCCGGGTAGGGATTCACAGCACCACAGAAAAGCTTCTTTTTATAGAAGTATTCCAGTTGCCAAACGATTAAGACTACAATTGGAATATCTCCATTTTGTAGTCTCCAGTTAACAGATCTAAGTACCGAGTAACAGCCTTAAAGGCTATTCATATCCCAAAGGGACAGAACTCGACGCCATGTGCCTCCTGATAAAAAAGACAACATCTATGAAGTGTTCTTACAACAACAAAAAACCCAGCCCACAAATGAGCAAGCCTCAAAAGTCAACTACTGAAAAGAAAGAAAAAAAAAAGTCAGCTACCAGGTGATACAGCACATAGGATGAAGGCCGAGACCACATGGTCATTGCAATTAATGCATAAAAGGTAGGCGACAAAATTCAACACACCTTCATGGTAAAAAAAAAAAACACATCTAGGAATGGAGGGAAACCATCTAAACATAATAAAAGCCATATACCAAACACGTGTGCCACAGCTAACCTCACGCTCAGTGGTGAAAGACTGAACGTTTTTCCTCGAGAAGAGGCCAGGATGCCCGCTCTTGCCTCTTCTATTGAACATCGTGCTGATAATCTTAGCCAGAGCAATTTGACCAGAAAAAAATAAAAGGCATTCAAATTGGAAAGAAAGAAGTAAAATTATATCCGTTCTCAGATGACGTGATCTTACATGTAGAAAACCCTAAACATTTTACACACACACACACACCTGTTAGAACTAATATAAGAATTAGTTGCAGGATACAAAATCAACACATTATTCTCTATTAGTCATTATTCTATACCAAAATAATGAACAATCTGAAGAGGAAATTATAAACACAATTCCACTTACAATAGCATCAAAAAGAAAAAAATATTTAGGAGTAAATCTAACCAAGGCAGTGAAGAACGTGTACACAAAAAGCTATAAAACATGCTGAAAGAAAGGAAAGAAGACACAAATTAAGGACATCCTGTGTTCACAAGTTGGAAGACTGACTATCATTAAAAATGTCCATACTGTCCAAAACAATCTACTAATTCAGGGTAATCCCCATTAAAACCCCAATGGCATTTTTGCACAGATGGGGAAAAAAGTTCCTAAAATTTAAATGGGATCTCAAGGGACCCCAAATAGCCAAAACGCTCTTGAAGAACAACAGGAACTCTGGAGGGCTTACACTTCCTGATTTCAAAACACATTACATACAAAGCTACAGTAATCAAAGCAGTCTGGTACTGGCACAGAGACAGACACAGAGATGAACAGGACAGAGAGGCCAGCACGAAGCCCGTGCACATGTGGTCCGGAGAGCTTCCACAAGGATGCCAAGACCATTCAGTGGGGCAAGGACCGTTTCCACAAACGGTACTGGGAAGACTGGACATCCAAATGCAGACGAATGAAGCTAGACCCTTCCCTTACAGCATGCACAGAACCGAAAATGGATTAAAGATCCAAATTTAGTTTTAGTCTGAAACTAAAAAAACAGTTCCCAGAAGAAAACGGAAGTTTCATGACGCTGGATTTGGCAACAATTTCTTGGATTGAATGCCAAAAGCATAGGTAACAAAAGTAGCAGTAGAAAAGAGGGCCACAGCGGACTTTAAAACTTCTGCACCTTCAAAGGATGCCCCTTCTCTGCCGCTCAGGCAGTCTTACCCAGCCCCTCTATGTCCCTGCCCCAACGTGAGTCCTTGAGTCAGTTTCCCATCCTTCCACCTGCGTCAGCCTCCTTCGGGGGCTCCCCAAAGTCAGCGAGCTAAAGGCATTACCCAGGAGTCCTAACCCAGAGTCCTCCAGGCACGGGGTCTTCTCAGAAACAAAGTTCTCTTCTGCAACTGAATCTGTCTCTCGTTCGTTCCTGGCACAGGCCCAGCTCACCTGGCTGGGCGCCTGGCCCCACCCACTCACCCCTCTGTAGTTGAAGTGGAGATTTCCTATTTCCCTTTGCATTTTCACTTGACACACATCAGCTGGGCTTGCCCCAAGGGCCTGGCTGAAAGCAGAACCCTGGGGCCAGACAAGCCTTTGGGATTTAACCGTGGCTGCAGCTTGGGTCCTGGTGTTGGTGACTGTGAGGCTAGACCTGGCCAGAGCAGGCCCTGTCCCCACATCCAAGCCCACCGTGGTGGGGATGGGCTGCCACGGGGGCTGGTTCCCTCTCCTGTTGCCACGGGAGCCGGAGGGCTTCGAGAGAGCCAAGCATGCCTTGGCAGAGTCACTCTCGCTGAAGAACGGGAGCTGCAGCTCTCGCCTCTTCCCTGGCACCCAGGACCTGAGGCAGCTGCAGGCGTGGAGCGCCCTGTGGCCTGGAGGGGGAGCTAGGCCTGATGCTGAAGGTCATGGGGGCTGTGGCCCACTCGTCCCTGGGGGTCGTCCATGACCGGAAGTTGAACATGCCGCACCACGTCTGCCCGGAGCTACAGGCTTGCATCCTGGCTCAGCCCAGGGCGGGACTCCTGCCCTGGGGCCGCCTGCACTGCTGGCTGCATCTCCAGGAGGCCCAAGGGGTCCCCAGCCTGCCTCGAGGCCTCTGTCCCTTTCAACCCCTTCAGTCTCCTTATAAGGACCTGAGAGGTGTTGCCAGTGGAGACGTGCACGTCTGAAGACCTGGACCCAGCCCTACCCCGTCTGGGACCCTGACCCTCTTTATTCACTAAGCCCCGATCCTGCCTTGTGACTTCCTCTCACCCCTTATTGATGGAGCTGGAGAAGAAATGTTTATTTTTCTACTTTTGAACATGTTCAAATAAACAGAAAGGAATTGAAAAAGAAAAGATCCAACTGCCAATTTTCAAGAGGCTGAGAGAACAGAGGAACTTGATAAACAGCAGCAGGGGCTGCCATCAGCAGAATTTAGACTCTGGCAAACTCTAAAGGACAAGCAATCCGGTCTCTTCAACAAATACATTCCAAGAGGAATTTAAAAAAAAAAAAAAGAAGTGTCCCTCCGTGGGGACAGCCTTTAGGATAAAGGTGATTTAAAGATCTATCCACTGGAGTGTGAGACCTTATTGGGACCCCAGGGCAAGCAGTTTTAAAGTATGCAGTTAGGAGACAGCTAGACCTGGGAACACTGACTTGATATTTGTTGCTTAATTAAGGAATTGTTGTAACAATTTAAATACGGTCAGGGTATTAAAAGTCCTTGTCTTTTAGATACACAAACTGAAATGTTCCTAAATTAAACAGATGTCTGGAGTTTGCTTCCAAGAAATTTAGGAGTCGGGGAAGTGGATGGACAGGTACAGAAAAAATCAGGTTGGCTGGAAGTTGTCAACCGTTCAACGACTGAAGCCCTGGGCTCGGTGTACATGTGGCATCATTATTCTAGTCTGGCTTTCTTTGTAAATCAAGTTTTCTGAAATGAGCAAATGGAAAAAATAAAAATCAAAATGTGGGTTTAAGAGAGTAGTTTATTTCTTGCATATAAAACCTGAAGATGCGTGGGGCAGGCCAGGTAAGATGGTGGCTTCCTAAGTGTCAGGAAGCCAGCCCCTTCCAGCCACTTGCCATGGCCCCCATGCCTTGACCTTTGCCTCAGAGTCACACAGAGCTGCTCCATTCCAGCCGGCAGTCAGGGTGGGAGGCACAAGCTTTTCTTTGAAGGACGAGTCTTAGAAGTCACAGCACTTTTCCATCCTACGGACCAGACCTAACCAGCTGCAGGAGAGGCTGGGAAAGGCAGTCTTTATCCTGCTGGCCAGATGTCTAAACCTCCGGGCTTTTATTAGCAAGGGAGGGTGGGTGAGCAGCTACCAGAGTTTAATTGGCAGTGTCTGCCACGGCTCTATCCCTCTGAGCATGTGGGGTACCACCGGTCGGTGCTCAGAGCTGGCAAGGCTCATGGTAATGCTGTACAGCTGGTGGGCCTGGTGATGCTTAAATATGCTTTTCATTTACATATGCAAATCAAGCAAGCTGCTCAGCGTCTCTGCTCCCCTTCAGATATACAGGAGCATCAGGAGCGAGTGTCTGGCTTCCTTAGCTCTCCCAGGCTGGGTGTTCATCTCCAGGAAGCCAGGATGGCAGTGTCATTTCCTATGCTGTCGCTAAAATCAAACCCAGCACCTGGGCCTTCGTCTGGCCCAAGGCCTGGATATTTGCTCAGCCAGTGAGTGAGCTGGAGAGAAATGTTTAGTCTCTTCCTGGACAGCTGAGCAGCCTCGTGGGGGCCAAGCCCCCCGAGTGGGCAGCATGGTGGCATAGACACCCCACCAGGGGATAAAGCCAGGACGTCCCCAAACCACAGCTGCTTTTACACTGCCCTGAAGATTTCTGCCATGTAGGTTAAGTCAACCTTCATTATTTATTTATTATTTTTATTGAAGTTTAGTTGATTTGGCATGTTATATCAGTTTCTGGAAACTTCATTTAAAAAAGAAATCTTAAATTGATTTTTAAAGTAATCTCCTATTGTTGCTATAATGGGTAAGTAGTATGGTCTGCCCTGAATAGAGGGGAACCGAAAACCCAAGATTCTGCTAAAGATTCTTGGCCCTGCTTTCTCTTTCTTAGAGACAAGCTAGCATCACACTGACCAGGATCCTCTTGAGGCATTTAAATGAATCAAACACTTTAAAATGGAATTGCTTTTTTTTTTTTTAACACAACACCCTTCACTGTTATTTAACTCCTGTCGGTCACCACTAACAATCATTTCTCCTGGAGTCTGCAGTCCCACTCCTAGGAAGCATGGCTGAACTCTGCACACCTTGGTTTCCCCATCTGTAAGATGGGATTTAGGTTATCTTCCAGGAGGATTGAGACTATTACATGAGATCTCAAAAGTCTCAGCGTATAAAATGCCCGGCTTGGCTTCCCTGGTGGCTCAGTGGTAAAGAATCCACCTGCCAATGCAGGGGACACGGGTTCGATCCCTGGTCCAGGAAGATCCCACGTGCCAGGGGACAACTCAGCTCCTGTGCTGCAAAAACTGAGCCAACCCACCACAGCTACTGAAGCGTGGGCCCCGAGAGCCTGTGCTTGGCAAGAAGAGGAGCCAGCTCGATGAGCCTGGTGCGCCGCCACCAGAGCGGCCCCGGGCCAGCACAGCCGAGGAGGCCGCCCGGCAGAGGCCGCGGCAACTGGACACACACACAGATCTTTGTTGTTTTAAAGTCTGTCTCACAGAATAAGCACTCAAATGCTGGCTGTTATCATTTGTGAGTTTCATGGAGGAGAAAATGTGAGTCCTGTCACTAAAGAACAAAACACGGTTTGAACAAAAAACACACAAAAACAGCAAAAAAACAAACCCAAGCAACCCAAACTTCAGAGCGGCAGAGAGGAGAGACATAAAACCCCAAACACTTCATTAACAATGGAAGACACTTTATTATTATTTTTTAAAGCATCTCTCAACATTTCAACTCTTGGTAGAAATCAAACGCAAACATCTGCATTTTTAAATTAGCATCTATTTATCTCAATCACAGCAACCTCATACAATTAAGATACACACCGAGGAGGAGCACGGCCACAGCATTTCCTATTCCAACCCACAAACACAGTGTTTCCGTGAAGATAACCCATGATGGACTTTCTCTTCCAGAACAAGTGGGTTATCCCTGCTTCTGTCTGCTGTGTAAGTTACGTGGCATCACGGTTGGTTAAGAGTTTAGTGTAGTGCTAGAGCAGTCTGAAACGGAAAACTGGAAAAGTCAGGACGGGGACAGGCGCTGACACGCCTGAAATGTGGGAAGGAAGAAGAACACCAAAGAGGGGTGCCCCCCAGGGGGAGGGCCTTAGCAATAAAGTTGGTTGAAACTCAGCTTTATATACACATGGACTATCTACAAGTGATCTACTAGATATATATATAAAAAAGCCACAGAAGATTTTGAAAACCTTAAAATCTCTCAACTGAGTTGGAAGAACATCAGCAAATTCACAGTGGCCTCAGGATTCAGCCAGATGGAAATGTGCTCAGNCGGCAACTGGACACACACACAGATCTTTGTTGTTTTAAAGTCTGTCTCACAGAATAAGCACTCAAATGCTGGCTGTTATCATTTGTGAGTTTCATGGAGGAGAAAATGTGAGTCCTGTCACTAAAGAACAAAACACGGTTTGAACAAAAAACACACAAAAACAGCAAAAAAACAAACCCAAGCAACCCAAACTTCAGAGCGGCAGAGAGGAGAGACATAAAACCCCAAACACTTCATTAACAATGGAAGACACTTTATTATTATTTTTTAAAGCATCTCTCAACATTTCAACTCTTGGTAGAAATCAAACGCAAACATCTGCATTTTTAAATTAGCATCTATTTATCTCAATCACAGCAACCTCATACAATTAAGATACACACCGAGGAGGAGCACGGCCACAGCATTTCCTATTCCAACCCACGAACACAGTGTTTCCGTGAAGATAACCCATGATGGACTTTCTCTTCCAGAACAAGTGGGTTATCCCTGCTTCTGTCTGCTGTGTAAGTTACGTGGCATCACGGTTGGTTAAGAGTTTAGTGTAGTGCTAGAGCAGTCTGAAACGGAAAACTGGAAAAGTCAGGACGGGGACAGGCGCTGACACGCCTGAAATGTGGGAAGGAAGAAGAACACCAAAGAGGGGTGCCCCCCAGGGGGAGGGCCTTAGCAATAAAGTTGGTTGAAACTCAGCTTTATATACACATGGACTATCTACAAGTGATCTACTAGATATATATATAAAAAAGCCACAGAAGATTTTGAAAACCTTAAAATCTCTCAACTGAGTTGGAAGAACATCAGCAAATTCACAGTGGCCTCAGGATTCAGCCAGATGGAAATGTGCTCAGGAGCTGAATACCTCCTCCCCTCAGAAAACCCACTGCAGGCCAATCCCCGTAACATTCTGTGCATCACCAACACTATGGCTAAAATATATTATTAGTTCACACGGAAGCGCTTCTATTTTCAGATTCTTGCCCCGCTCCTTCTCTGTAACCCAAGAGGATAATCCGGGGTCAGTTAATTCACATAAGGAGTTTAAGGGGCCTTCGGGTTTGGAAGCGCTGAGGCTCGGCTAAGAAATCTCAGGAGGCGCCCGTCTGCCGGGCACATGCCGACTCCTGCCCACTTCTAGTGCAAAAAGGTCGTGTAGGTTACAGAGGAGTCCTGGAAACAGGTGAAGAGGAGAGGACTGAGGTGGAGGGGTGGTGGGGATCCAAACCCTCTTCCTTCTGAACTGAGACTCGAGGAGACTGCAGCGCAGGTCCACACTCAGCAAGCGGTGAAGACCAGGCTGGAGGTCCGCAGGGTGAGGTTCCCGACTTGTCACCGGGTGGTCACAGTCTGCAGGCGCAGAGACCTCTCAGCCTGGACAAGCCCCCGAGGTGCGCACTGGAGGTAGGTGTTGAGATTGGTTGCAGGGAAGACAGCGGCTCTCCACAAGCCCAGGGGACATCATCTCTGTTCCTTCTCCACGCCTGCACGCTCCACTGGACCTTCGGGCGGTGGCGAGCAGAGGCAACAAGGTGGAAGGACATGGGCCCCTCCCCTGGAAGACTAAAGAACCTGGGGATCTTTATAAATAGCTACATCGGTAATGTTTTCACCACTTTGAAACACACGGCAAGTTGAGTATTTATTTAAAAATAAATCTCAAAAATATCTATGTACAATACAGGAAGAGAAGGATGTGCAAACAACAGAAGGGGGGGTCAGGGCTGCAGTGCAAGGTCCACATGGCAGAGCGTGAGGGCCAAGTTCACAGACCCCACGGCGCCGCTGAGCTGTGGAGCCAACAGCATGACATTCAGTGAATCCTGGGCTCGGGTCACCGCTGACACGTAGAGGCAGGGAAGGCAGGCGGGGGATGCCGGCGGGGGTCCCGGTGTTTGGGGACGGCGGCGGAGGGATGAGCCAGTGGAGGAGGCCCAATGTGGCAGGAGGGCTCATTTCACAAGCCAACAGGCCTCTAGCTCACCGCTCCAGGTGCGCATCTGGAAGTGACCCAGGGGGCCCTTCCCAATCTAAGTTGGCCTCGCCGTGGGAGTGAGTGGTCGGCAAGAGTCCCAGAGATAGAAACCATCTTAAAGAAACAAACCCCCCACCCACCAAAAACAAACAAACAAACAGGAACAGGGAGTGGAGAGATTAGCAAAAAGGAATCCCAACGGAAGCGCCACCCTCTCTCCTGCCAGACGACAAAGCAGCCATCAGTTGAAATAATCTGAGTCGGTAAGGGAACTCCCACGTGGGGTGGCCGGCCCCAGGATCTCCCAACCACCCGGGCTCTGCTTCTGAGATCTATGCCTTAACACTGCTTCCCGGTGACACCAGAAAGGTCGGAGGTGTAGCCCTTGGAGCAGGGAGGCGCGGGGTGGCATCTATCTGTACACGAGATGGGAGAACTGGGTGGACTTGTAGTTCAGCTGGTTGTTGGGCATGAACTTGTGCAGCTCGCTCTTTTTGCAGCAGGGGTCGTAATGGTAGGCGCTGAGGCAGGCGTCGCAGGAGACTTTGGAACACTGGGTGCAGGTGTTGGCGGCCCCGGGGCGGTTGCAGAAGCCACAGCGGGAGGCGGCGGCGGCGGCCGGCGGCTTGGACTTGGAGTGGAGGTGCGGCGGCCGCTCGAGGCCCTGAGTCTGGCCCGCGTACTTCTCCCGCAGGGCGGCCCCGTGGGCCAGGCTGTCGTGGCCGGAGGCCTTGCCGGGGAAGGCGCTGGGCTTGGTGGCCGGGGAGCAGGCCAGCAGGCTGTCGCAGCGCGGGCAGAGGGCGGCGCCGCAGGCCAGGCCGCAGTTCTGGCACTTGGAGAGGGCGGACTCTTTGGCGGGGGGCGAGCGCTTGTGGTAGCCGGGGTGGGCGTCGTTTCTCAGCAGCCAGACATCGGGCCGCAGGGCGTCCTGCCTCCGGTAGGCAGCCCGGGGCTCCGCGTCTGTGTACAGATCCACGTCGTCCGGGCCGGGCAGGTAGGGGCCGCGGAGCAGGCCGAGCCCGTTGCTGGGAGCGGCGGCCGGCAGGTCGTCGGCGCCGCCGTGCGGGGAGCCGGCCACCGCCAGGAGCGAGGGTGGCGGGCGGACGATCTCGTCCTTGAGCTCGTCCCCGGGCTCGGCGGCCGGCGGCTCCTTCCGCAGGCTCAGCGAGGTCTTCAGGGGAGGCTTCCGGCTCTCCCAGTAGCTGTCGTAGGTGTCCACCGACCGCGAGGGCTTGGTCACGCGGGGCTTGTAGTAGTCCTTGGCCGCCCGCTCGCTGGCCGACTTCTGCAGGACCACGCGCGCCATCGAGGCCGACAGCGGCTCGCGGGCCTCGGCGCGCCGCCGCAAGGCCTCTGCGCACCCCCGCGCGTCCTCCGCGCTGCCCCGGCGCTCGCTCACCACGTCCAGCTCCGTGTAGCCCTTGTCCTTGACCTGCGAGTGGATCTCCAGCATCTGCTCGCACTCCACCTTGGCCAGAAAAAGTTCGAAGGTGACCATCTTCACTTGCAGTATCTCGACCAGCTCTTTGAGCCTGTAGGCGGCCCCCAGCTCGGGCACGTAGCCCATGTAGCTCAGGATGGCTTGGATGTCCTCCTCCAGTAACGTCGACTTGACGTAGTACACGAAGGGGCCCGTGTAGGTCTAGGGGGAGGGAGGGCAGAGGAGCAGAGGTGGGTTCTTCTCTCCCAGACACACCGCGGAGACTGTACCCACGCGGGGTGCACCCAGTCTGCACATGGGGAGCGGGGGTTGGGGCCATCTCAGGGCTGCAGGTGGAGGCTACTGCTCCCCCAAAACTCAAATGACCCCGGTTGGAAGGGGGGGGGCAAAGNTGGAGGAGGCCCAATGTGGCAGGAGGGCTCATTTCACAAGCCAACAGGCCTCTAGCTCACCGCTCCAGGTGCGCATCTGGAAGTGACCCAGGGGGCCCTTCCCAATCTAAGTTGGCCTCGCCGTGGGAGTGAGTGGTCGGCAAGAGTCCCAGAGATAGAAACCATCTTAAAGAAACAAACCCCCCACCCACCAAAAACAAACAAACAAACAGGAACAGGGAGTGGAGAGATTAGCAAAAAGGAATCCCAACGGAAGCGCCACCCTCTCTCCTGCCAGACGACAAAGCAGCCATCAGTTGAAATAATCTGAGTCGGTAAGGGAACTCCCACGTGGGGTGGCCGGCCCCAGGATCTCCCAACCACCCGGGCTCTGCTTCTGAGATCTATGCCTTAACACTGCTTCCCCGTGACACCAGAAAGGTCGGAGGTGTAGCCCTTGGAGCAGGGAGGCGCGGGGTGGCATCTATCTGTACACGAGATGGGAGAACTGGGTGGACTTGTAGTTCAGCTGGTTGTTGGGCATGAACTTGTGCAGCTCGCTCTTTTTGCAGCAGGGGTCGTAATGGTAGGCGCTGAGGCAGGCGTCGCAGGAGACTTTGGAACACTGGGTGCAGGTGTTGGCGGCCCCGGGGCGGTTGCAGAAGCCACAGCGGGAGGCGGCGGCGGCGGCCGGCGGCTTGGACTTGGAGTGGAGGTGCGGCGGCCGCTCGAGGCCCTGAGTCTGGCCCGCGTACTTCTCCCGCAGGGCGGCCCCGTGGGCCAGGCTGTCGTGGCCGGAGGCCTTGCCGGGGAAGGCGCTGGGCTTGGCGGCCGGGGAGCAGGCCAGCAGGCTGTCGCAGCGCGGGCAGAGGGCGGCGCCGCAGGCCAGGCCGCAGTTCTGGCACTTGGAGAGGGCGGACTCTTTGGCGGGGGGCGAGCGCTTGTGGTAGCCGGGGTGGGCGTCGTTTCTCAGCAGCCAGACATCGGGCCGCAGGGCGTCCTGCCTCCGGTAGGCAGCCCGGGGCTCCGCGTCTGTGTACAGATCCACGTCGTCCGGGCCGGGCAGGTAGGGGCCGCGGAGCAGGCCGAGCCCGTTGCTGGGAGCGGCGGCCGGCAGGTCGTCGGCGCCGCCGTGCGGGGAGCCGGCCACCGCCAGGAGCGAGGGTGGCGGGCGGACGATCTCGTCCTTGAGCTCGTCCCCGGGCTCGGCGGCCGGCGGCTCCTTCCGCAGGCTCAGCGAGGTCTTCAGGGGAGGCTTCCGGCTCTCCCAGTAGCTGTCGTAGGTGTCCACCGACCGCGAGGGCTTGGTCACGCGGGGCTTGTAGTAGTCCTTGGCCGCCCGCTCGCTGGCCGACTTCTGCAGGACCACGCGCGCCATCGAGGCCGACAGCGGCTCGCGGGCCTCGGCGCGCCGCCGCAAGGCCTCTGCGCACCCCCGCGCGTCCTCCGCGCTGCCCCGGCGCTCGCTCACCACGTCCAGCTCCGTGTAGCCCTTGTCCTTGACCTGCGAGTGGATCTCCAGCATCTGCTCGCACTCCACCTTGGCCAGAAAAAGTTCGAAGGTGACCATCTTCACTTGCAGTATCTCGACCAGCTCTTTGAGCCTGTAGGCGGCCCCCAGCTCGGGCACGTAGCCCATGTAGCTCAGGATGGCTTGGATGTCCTCCTCCAGTAACGTCGACTTGACGTAGTACACGAAGGGGCCCGTGTAGGTCTAGGGGGAGGGAGGGCAGAGGAGCAGAGGTGGATTCTTCTCTCCCAGACACACCGCGGAGACTGTACCCACGCGGGGTGCACCCAGTCTGCACATGGGGAGCGGGGGTTGGGGCCATCTCAGGGCTGCAGGTGGAGGCTACTGCTCCCCCAAAACTCAAATGACCCCGGTTGGAAGGGGGGGGGCAAAGCCACTGGCCTCCCACATGGGCTGCAGGGGCCCTGCTCCTTAGGGAGGCGCAGGGCAAACACTGATGGAGAAAGGGCATCGGGTCAGAGGCAGAAACACCCAGGAGCTACGCGAGTACCCTTTCTGGTATTTCCGTGAGACTTAGCCTGACCCGGGGGAAGCTCTCCTGAGCCACCACCGCCTTTGGAAAGATTCAGAACTCTTGGTCTCCAGTTCCTCCTCCCCCTCATCCCTGTCTCCCTCGCATGGCAGCCTGCTCAAGGCCTCCACACTGTCGACCTCCCATCCAACTGCCAGGAGTCGTCTTCTCCAGTGGAAACCAGATCCCAGCCCTGCCTGCTTCCCAGCCCCCTTAGAATAAATTCCAGCCCCTGCCCTGGGCTCCAAGGCCCTGTGTAACTGGGTGCTGCCCACCTTTCCAACCTCACGGTTTCAGATGTGAGCTGCCAGGGGCGGACAACCAGTGAAGAAGAAGGCGCTATGCAGGGAGGCCAGGTGGGCAATTCTGGTCCTCATCTCAGAGGCAGCCGGGAAGCCGGGAAGGCCCAAGCAGAGGTAGGAGATTACACGGGCACAAACCCTCTTCCCAAGATGGACAGCAAGGCACAGGAGGGGCGAGCAGCGTGCAGGGCCCGTCCCCAGACCTTACCTTGATGCTTCTGAACTCCTTCTTCCAGGGGCAGAGGAAGAGGTTGATGCCCACCGTCTCAAGCACACTGAAGGCGCAGCGCAGGGCCCGCAGGCTGGAGGAGCGGAGCGAGCGCAGGGAGCTCTCCACCACCTCATAGAACTGGATCAGCCGGAATCGATAAAAGGGGTCCACCTTGTGCAGGCTGAGCAGGGTGGAGGCTGCCGCCCGCAGGGACTCATCACTGCTGGGGGTGGTGTCCCCTTGGCCCTCGTGGAACTGCACATACTTCCGGAACAAGTCATCCTTGTATTTCGCATCCATTGAACTGGGCTTCCCCATCCAATCTGATCCAGGGACGGGGGCTACCTTATCTCCTCCATGACTTCTGGCTTAGAGGCAGGGACGTTGCCAGAAGCGTCGACATGCTGCCTGCCTGGACCCGCAGAATGCTCTGGAAGGGGAAGACCGAGAAGCACGTCATTCCTCGAAATGGCCCACGTCCCATCTGGTGGCTGCCGAGGCCAAACCAGAAGCCGAGCTGGCCCGAGCTACACTAGGGCTTCACACACTCACCGGACAGGAGGGGAACAGGACGGGCAAGGTCCTTGACGCTGCTGGAAAGCAAGATTAGGGGCATCAAGCCTGGTTTCACGGGGGTGGGGGAGGGTTAAAAAGCCCCTGAGAAAGTGAGGGTTAGACCCAGAGCGCGAGGTGCTGGCAGGTCCTGGGCTAACACTATGAGTGCCTGCCACACGCCAGGTGCCCACGCCTCCTAACTCATCCTGTCTTCAACAGCCCTAGGATGTCAGTGGCATCATTACCCCCATTTCACATATGGGAAAACTGAGACACGGACACACTAAGAAACGCGCCCAGAGTTACAGGACTATTAGGAAGCAGGGCTGAGGTGAGTGCCCAGGCAGGCTGCTACAAAGTCCATGCCCTTCACCACCACACCCCACTTTCCTGAGGCCAGAAAGAAGCTGGCACGTGAACAGCAAGTAGGCTAGGGAGGCTGAAGCAGAGAGAGGAGGGTCACAGGACACAAGGCTGCCCACACCAGCAGGATCCCAGCCCCAGGTCTCGCGTCAGACAGTTCATTCAAAGAGCCCCGTGAAGCCCCTGAAGGGTTCAAAGCAAGGGGGATAGGAGCACGATCACACCTGTAATCATTAAAAAAAAAAGGCTACTTTGGCTGTCGACTCTTGGAGAGTCCCTTGATCTGCCTTTGTTTTTCTGCTGCGGCTGGGGGGAGGTTTGGGCCGTGCCCTGTGGCTTCCGGGATATTAGTTCCCCGACAGGGATTGAACCTGCGCCCCCTGAAGTGGAGGCGTAAGTCCTAAGCACTGGACCACGAGGGAATCCCACTCCACCTTTGTTTTTACGGTTCCCTCTTGGGAGAGGACAGAACCTTCTAGGCTGGACGCACAGGATTCACACACTCTTGCCATCTTCCTGGCCTCTTGTTAGTAGAGTAGGCACCGATCCATCAGCATTCTTGGCGCTACGGTGCTGCAGCAAATCTGTGTTCATCGAGGGATACTGCCAGGGCCAGGGGAGGCAGCACAGCCCACAGGGTTACAGACAGATTTCAAAGCTGGACTGCCTGGCTGTGAACCCTGGATCTGCTTCTCCAGGTTACCTGGGCCAAGTACCCAACTCAGTTTTCTCATCTGAAAAAGGGGGTTAATAATTCTTACAGTCCAGAGCTGGTAGAAGGATTCTCTGCAGTCAGTACACAAAGTTCTTTAGGGACTTGCCCCGTTTCCAGTGCTGCCCTCCAGTGCTGGGGGCGAGGGATCCATCCCTGGTCAGGGAACTGCGACCCCAGACGCCCTGGGGTAACTAGGGCAGCCTGTGCACGGCCACAAAGAGCCCACACGTGGCAATGAAGCCCCAGTACAGCCAAGGGAAGGAGAGGAAAAGGACGCTCTCCGGAATGCCAGCTCAGAGTGGGCCCACGAGGCACTCAGCAGGCGTTCCCAGGGCCTGAAGGTGCGGCACCTGCCAAGCGTCCTCAGAGTGAGGTCAGAGCGAGCGCGGCAGACGCCGCCCACTGGGGTGGGCACGTGCTTTCACGCTCATCTGTCCTGCCCTTCCTGCCCACAAGCTCCACGGGTGCAGAGACTGTGACCAAGTGACTCAGGAAAGGCCACAGTGACAGGGCAGGGCACACGCTTCATAAAAGCCTGCCACTGTCTGAGTGTGTGTGTGTATGTGTGTGTGTGTGTGTGTTGGGGGGGCGGGGGGGTCCTGTTTGCTGTGGAAGATGGTGAGGGACCAAAAACAAGCAGCGGTGGGATGGGATGGACCTGCACAGTCCTGCAGCAGCTCTGAGTCTGGCTCNTGTGTGTGTGTGTGTGTGTGTGTGTTGGGGGGGCGGGGGGGTCCTGTTTGCTGTGGAAGATGGTGAGGGACCAAAAACAAGCAGCGGTGGGATGGGATGGACCTGCACAGTCCTGCAGCAGCTCTGAGTCTGGCTCAGAAGTCCTAAGTGCCCGTGAGCCTGACGACAATCAGGAAGTCCATAAAATCATGGGGGCGGTAATGAGACACTCCTCTGGCTTCTCCGGTTTTGGGGAGATGCCCGGGGTATAAGACATGCAGGAGAATTAGGGACACAGAGAGGCCACCTTCTCCCACCCACTGCCCTGCCAAGGAAGCCCAAGGCTCAGACCTGAGCAGCACACAGGTGCGCAGTGCCACTTGGGACCAGATTCTCCCTCTACCCAAGGTCGCTGCGGCCCTCAGAACAGCCATCCCTGCTCTTTAAGGCCCACCCACACAGGCCCTTCTGCCTGCTCCTCAAACACATCAAGCCCGTTTTGATCTCAGGACCTTTGCACATGTTGTTCCTTCTGCGTGTTCTTCCTGTTGCGGGCTCACTCTCATCATTCAGGTCTCAACTCAACCATCACTCCTCTGAGGCTCTCCCTGACCACCCCAGCTCAGTAAATCGCACCTGCCTGGCCCTTGTCATCCCATTATCCTGGGGTAATCACTATCTGAAATCATCAACTTTGGGCATCCTGGGTGGGCCAGTGGTTAAGACTCCACAGTTCACTGCAGGGGGCATGGGTTCGATCCCTAGTAGGGTAAGTTCTGCATGTTGCTGGGTGTGGCCAAAAAAAAAAAATACTCTGGGAAATTTTCAACTTTATTCATTTACTGTCTTCCTGTCTCCCCTCAATATCCAGTAAGCAGTCAACCCTGCAAAGGCAGGGACAATGTCTATTTTGTTCACCATGATGCCTAACACAGCACCTGGCACACAGTAGGTATTTGATAAAACAGGCAAAATGCATGATGCTAAGCACGTCAGCATTCACCATGCTCGTGTTTCTCATTTAGCTCTCCTTAGAATTCTGGAAGGCCAGCAGGAGCGGGAAGAAAGCAAGGCTCCATGACATGATCTGCCACAGGGTTATATAAGCTCAGGGTTAGGAAAAGGCGGACCCCAGCTTCCAAGCCTGGCCTGAGGACTCGAAAGCTGTGTTCCTCTCGCCACCCCATGATTCCTGAGCTCAGTGATATTCAGGCCTCCATGGTGCCAGGCCCCAGGCTGGTGCAGTGGGGGGGGACAGGGCGTAGGCAGGGGACAGGAGGGCACAGGGGTTGAGAAGACAGAGCTCTGCCCTGAATTCTAGCTGAACAGGCTTACCACTCAGAATCAAAGTATGTGTGTTCGCTTTAAAAATAAAACTGCATTGCAACCTGAGAGAAGACATCACTGTCCTTGCTAAAAAAACCCACATGCATTTACCATTTTTCTATTTATCCAAAAGAAGCTTCCATCCGGCCTCCGGCCCCAGGGACTGTTTTTTAGTACATCTGAGAACAATTTAGACAGAGCGACATCAAGCCTCCGAAACACTGCTATGATTTTTCTCCGAAGTCAGGCTTGAGCCAATAGACTGACTTAAAAAAAAAAACAAAAAACAGAGTCAGCCACCCTCAAGCTCAGCTCAGCAACCATACCACAGTCCCCACCCTTGTTTGTGGCTGGCAAATAAACAAGAAAAAGGACTGCAAACAGCCCAGTTGGTATTCAATGTCCTAAAGTGAAGGGCGAGAAACACATCTAAGGGGAACCCTGAACCAGCCTACACTGGTGAGGAAACAGGTGAAAGAAAATGCCATAAGATCCTTGAGGAAAGGCGAACAATGATCGTGGTCCTACTGTGTGCTAGGCCTCGGTCTTTCCACCTTAACTGCATCATCCAGTTTAATCCTCACAGTTCTATGAGGAGAGAGACCAAGGCTCTGCCATTAAACAACCTGCTCACAGAGCCTGAAAAGGCCAGAGCTGGAGTTGGAACCTGGGGTGGCCAGCCCCTGGCCTGGGGTCTTCCTCCTTTACTTCGCCCATCTGTGGGTACCATGAGTGCCATTCACCAAGGGATTAGCACAGAAGGGCCCTCTGCTAAGTGCCCCATGAAAATCAACGAAATCCACTCAACAACCCCAAGATTAAACAAGAAAAAACTGAGGCTCAGAGGGGCCAACTGGAGGAGAGAATGGCAACCCCCTCCAGTATTCCCACGGCCACGGAGAATCCCACGGCCAGAGGAGCCTGGCGGGCCACAGGCCACTGGCTCACAAAGAGTCTGACACAACTGAGCGACTCAGCGTGCATGTGTAGAGGAACCAAGTCACTCGCCCTGAGCCGTAACGACAGGGAGAAGGGGCTCAGGGATCCGAACCCGGGTCTGATGCCAAAACCCTGACTCAAGCTCTGAGCTGCACTGCTTTCAGGCACAGCCGTCCAGCTGCTGGACAGCTCTTCTCAGAAGGGCTTGACTAAGGCAGATGCCCTATGGCAGGGCCAGCAGAGCTGAGTTCTAAAAATTTCGGTGGCAGCAAGACTCCCATCTTCTCACAGGGACTGGAAGAACACAGATCTCTCTATGACGTAAGCTCGAGGGCTGAGAGGGGAGGCTGACCAGCGCCCGGCCAGTGGTAAAGCAGCTGACATCATCCCTCCTGAATTCATTTTCTGAGAATACAGGCTGCATTGTAGCTGGTCATAGCTGATGTCTCTTCTGAGCACAGAGCCAGCAATTTATTCCTAGCACTCTGCAAGAACAACAAAAAACACGCTCTCTGCAAAAACAACGTGGTTACAGGATACCAAGACAGCGCAGTGACAGAAGCCGTTAATTTCTCCAAGCAACCCAAGGACTGGAATGCCAAGACATGCCAGGCTGGTGGAAGAATTTAAAAAAAAAAAAAAAAAAAAGGATGGTACCATGAACATCTATAACAGAATCGGGTGGGTGTCCAAAGCCAAGAGACCTGGTCAGCACCTTCCTGCACCCACAATCTGGGCCCCTCTTTGAAGAGAGATATTGCAGTCAGGGCACGGGGGAGGGAGGTGGTGGTATTTTAATTATTTTTTAAACATCTCAGAGGAAAGCTGGATCTGCTTAAAACCTCACTCAGTGGAACTGAAATGATTCTGGATAGCAAAGGATGAGCTTGGCTTTACCTCAGCTGGCCCATTCANGGGGGGGGACAGGGCGTAGGCAGGGGACAGGAGGGCACAGGGGTTGAGAAGACAGAGCTCTGCCCTGAATTCTAGCTGAACAGGCTTACCACTCAGAATCAAAGTATGTGTGTTCGCTTTAAAAATAAAACTGCATTGCAACCTGAGAGAAGACATCACTGTCCTTGCTAAAAAAACCCACATGCATTTACCATTTTTCTATTTATCCAAAAGAAGCTTCCATCCGGCCTCCGGCCCCAGGGACTGTTTTTTAGTACATCTGAGAACAATTTAGACAGAGCGACATCAAGCCTCCGAAACACTGCTATGATTTTTCTCCGAAGTCAGGCTTGAGCCAATAGACTGACTTAAAAAAAAAAAACAAAAAACAGAGTCAGCCACCCTCAAGCTCAGCTCAGCAACCATACCACAGTCCCCACCCTTGTTTGTGGCTGGCAAATAAACAAGAAAAAGGACTGCAAACAGCCCAGTTGGTATTCAATGTCCTAAAGTGAAGGGCGAGAAACACATCTAAGGGGAACCCTGAACCAGCCTACACTGGTGAGGAAACAGGTGAAAGAAAATGCCATAAGATCCTTGAGGAAAGGCGAACAATGATCGTGGTCCTACTGTGTGCTAGGCCTCGGTCTTTCCACCTTAACTGCATCATCCAGTTTAATCCTCACAGTTCTATGAGGAGAGAGACCAAGGCTCTGCCATTAAACAACCTGCTCACAGAGCCTGAAAAGGCCAGAGCTGGAGTTGGAACCTGGGGTGGCCAGCCCCTGGCCTGGGGTCTTCCTCCTTTACTTCGCCCATCTGTGGGTACCATGAGTGCCATTCACCAAGGGATTAGCACAGAAGGGCCCTCTGCTAAGTGCCCCATGAAAATCAACGAAATCCACTCAACAACCCCAAGATTAAACAAGAAAAAACTGAGGCTCAGAGGGGCCAACTGGAGGAGAGAATGGCAACCCCCTCCAGTATTCCCACGGCCACGGAGAATCCCACGGCCAGAGGAGCCTGGCGGGCCACAGGCCACTGGCTCACAAAGAGTCTGACACAACTGAGCGACTCAGCGTGCATGTGTAGAGGAACCAAGTCACTCGCCCTGAGCCGTAACGACAGGGAGAAGGGGCTCAGGGATCCGAACCCGGGTCTGATGCCAAAACCCTGACTCAAGCTCTGAGCTGCACTGCTTTCAGGCACAGCCGTCCAGCTGCTGGACAGCTCTTCTCAGAAGGGCTTGACTAAGGCAGATGCCCTATGGCAGGGCCAGCAGAGCTGAGTTCTAAAAATTTCGGTGGCAGCAAGACTCCCATCTTCTCACAGGGACTGGAAGAACACAGATCTCTCTATGACGTAAGCTCGAGGGCTGAGAGGGGAGGCTGACCAGCGCCCGGCCAGTGGTAAAGCAGCTGACATCATCCCTCCTGAATTCATTTTCTGAGAATACAGGCTGCATTGTAGCTGGTCATAGCTGATGTCTCTTCTGAGCACAGAGCCAGCAATTTATTCCTAGCACTCTGCAAGAACAACAAAAAACACGCTCTCTGCAAAAACAACGTGGTTACAGGATACCAAGACAGCGCAGTGACAGAAGCCGTTAATTTCTCCAAGCAACCCAAGGACTGGAATGCCAAGACATGCCAGGCTGGTGGAAGAATTTAAAAAAAAAAAAAAAAAAAAGGCATGGTACCATGAACATCTCTAACAGAATTGGGTGGGTGTCCAAAGCCAAGAGACCTGGTCAGCACCTTCCTGCACCCACAATCTGGGCCCCTCTTTGAAGAGAGATATTGCAGTCAGGGCACGGGGGAGGGAGGTGGTGGTATTTTAATTATTTTTTAAACATCTCAGAGGAAAGCTGGATCTGCTTAAAACCTCACTCAGTGGAACTGAAATGATTCTGGATAGCAAAGGATGAGCTTGGCTTTACCTCAGCTGGCCCATTCAAGCAGAAACATTCCCCAAGCAGCATCTGAAGGCTTCCTCCTCCCCGCACAGGCAGAAGCTATTTTGGGCCCAGCACTGCCCCAGTCCACAGGTTTACAGATCCCTGGTCTAGCTTCAGGCCTCTCACAGTTCCCTGGGCCTCCAAACAGCAGCAAGGGGAGTGCCCATCAACCCCCTCCACCTCCGCACCCCACTCCTTGGCGCTCATCCTCAAGCCCCTGAGACACATCTGAGGCAACCTTCCACTGGCAGTGAAAACACCAGAGGGTCCCCACACCCCAACCCAATCCCAGAGAGATTCAGAGAGAGGGCTTCCCGACCTCTGAAAATAGCCTCAGCCATGCTGAAACTGGGCTTCCCCAGAGGCAGCTGCCGCTGGCAGAGGGGCTCTGGAGCAAGCAGGCTCCCCTCCCTGCAGCACACAGAAGCTGGCAGCTGCTATTCCCAGTCTGGTAATTCCTACAGCCTCTAAGCGCCACATCAGTTGTCCACAACACCCTAGTCCCAATCTCAGGCCCTCCCCAGGGACTGTGGCCGAATCGACAGCAGCTATCATTTACTGGAGGTGTGTGGGGGAGGGGGGGGCTTCCTTGGTGGTTCATGGGGTAAAGCATCCACCTGCAACGTAGGAGACCCGGGTTCCATCCCTGAGCTGGGAAGATCCACTGGAGGAGGGCATGGCAACCCACTCCAGCATCCTTGCCTGGAGAATCCTATGGACAGAGGAGCCTAGCGGGGCTACAGTCCTGTGGGATCGCACAGTCGGACACGACTGAAGCGACTGAGCACACACGCATCATTTATTGGACGCCTGCTGTATGCCAGAGGCTGTGCTTCGTACGCATCTTGCTTCATCCCCACCCCGGCCCCGAGCGGACAGGTTCACTCCCCATTGAACTAACCAGCCAACTGAGACTCAGACGATGGAGTGACTTGTCCAAGGTCACACAGTGAGTACAAACCCCCTTCTGCCACCGGAGCCCGGGCTCAGGACCAACTGCCCAGTAACTGCCTACGGCTGGAATCGGGTGTTCTGCTGCCGCGGCAGTCGCCGAACAGGGGGTGCTCCTCCTGAGCTGCCCCGAGCCTCCCACCGCCGATCCCCAGGAGGCTGCAAGGCAGCCCTCGGGGGGAGCGGGGATCCTGAGGAGCAGCTGGGCCCGCGGAGTGCCGGAAAAGCGGGCTCGCCCATCGCCCCCTCGCCGGCCGCGAAGGGACCCCGCTCCTGGGCCGACCGAGCCCCGCCGAATCGGGCGCCCCCTCCGCCCAGGGAAGCCCCAGCCGCCGTTTCCGCCCGCGGCCGAATCGCCCTTACCCCGGCACCGCCGCCGAGGACGCCCCGGCCGAGGTGAGCAGGAAGCAGCCGCGGCCGCCGCCGGAGCCGGGCCCGGCTGGGCGCTCGGAGCTCCGGCCGGCTGCAGGAGACCGAGACCAGTACCCTGGGGCCGCGGCGACCCGGAAGTACTCAGTCCGGAAGTGACGTATCGGAGGCAGGCCCAAAGGGAGGCCAGGCCGCGGCTGCGCGCTGGCCCGGGGAGAGGCCGACACTCGCCGGAGGCGGAGAAGAAGCTGGAGGCAGAAGGGTGAGCGACAAGCGGCGGCATCCCGCTTCGGAGCCTAGAGGCCCGCCGCCGCGGGGCTGGGGCTGGGACCCGGAAGTAAACGGGCCGGAAGTGACGCACGCCCTCTGTCCCAGGGTGGCGGCTGGCCGAGTTGTCATGGGAACCTGGCTGGAGCCTGGAGGTGGTAACTTGGAGCCGTGAGCTCAAATGGAGAGTTTCGCGGCTTCCACCTCCCGGTCTTCCCCGTTATCCATGCGATCTGACCATGAGCTCCCGACCGCGCCTGAGTAGAAGCTGACAGTTGGATCCCTCACCCCCATTTTACTGGTGGAAAATACCAAGGCTTAAAAAAAAGCAAATGAGATGCCCAGTGTCACGTGAGACTGAATCCAGCCTTGAGGGGACTTGCGATGTTACAGGCTGTGTCTAAGAGGGGGTGCCAGTTTTGCCTTTACCACTCACAAGCAACATAACCTTGGAATAGTTACTTCTCCGAGACTCGGCCTTTTCACCTGTAAATGCAATAATAATATACAGCCTCCTGGGATTCAAGTGAGTATGGAAGCCACTTACTAAAATTATTAAAGTAGTTGCAGTCAGTTCAGTTCAGTTGCTCAGCCGTGTCCGACTCTTTGCGACCCCATGGACTGCGGTGCATCAGAGTTCTCTGTCCTTCACTATCTCTTAGGGTTTGCTCAAATTCATGTCCATTGAGTCGGTGATGTCACCTAACCATCTCATCCTCTGTCCTCTCCTTCAATCGTTTCTTCTCCGCCTTCAGTCTTTCCCAGCATCAGGGGCTTTTCCAATGAGTCGGTTCTTCGCATCAGGTGGCCAAAGTTTGGAGCGTCAGCTTTCAGCATCAGTCCTTCCAGTGAATATTCAGGTCTGATCTCCTTTAGGATGGACTGGTTGGATCTCCTTGCCAGTCCAAGGGACTCTCAAGAGTCTTCTCCAACACCACAGTAGTTGCATTAGTGTAATAATCTAAATACACTGNGGGCTTTTCCAATGAGTCGGTTCTTCGCATCAGGTGGCCAAAGTCTGGAGCGTCAGCTTTCAGCATCAGTCCTTCCAGTGAATATTCAGGTCTGATCTCCTTCAGAATGGACTGGTGGGATCTCCTTGCCAGTCCAAGGGACTCTCAAGAGTCTTCTCCAGCACCACAGTAGTTGCATTAGTGTAATAATCTAAATACACGGTTTTAAAAATCTGGCTAAGTTGGTAATTCCTTGGTAGTCCAGTGTTTAGGTCTCCATGCTTTTACTGCTGAGCAACTGCGTCCAATGCCTGGTAAGTTCAGTTCAGTTCAGTCGCTCAGTCATGTCCGACTCTTTGCGACCCCATGAATCGCAGCACACCAGGCCTCCCTGTCCATCANGGGCTACACCCTTAGGGGGACAAAAAGTCAGACGTGCCTGAAGCAACTGAGCATGAGCCTGATAGGAGTCTAGAATTTAGAAAAGACTTATAAAAGAAGATAAACACTTTGAATATGTATAACATTTAAAGCCAAGAGACTGGATGAGAAAACAAATAGACAGTATAAATAGAGAAGAAAAGAAGAGTAAAGATTAAGTGATGAGACATGGAAAGATTTAGAGGTCAGCAAAAGAGACTAAATTTGCCAAGGAAGCTTAAAAGAAGCGCTGAGTGAAACAATGAAAAAAAAAATAATGAAGACCAGGATATCATGTTATTCTAGAAGCTAAGTGAAGAAAATAGTTCAAGGATAAGGGAATAAATAGGTAATCAAATGCTTCTCACAGATAAGATGAAAAAAATGTCTCAGAATTGACCAAAATTTTACAAATGTTAATGTCATAAATAAACTTGGCCAATTTTGGAACTGTAGAAAAAGAAGTATTCTCAGGGAAAATCAGATTAACAATCAGAAAATGTTTTAATGTATAAGTTGATGATGGTATAACAGATGATAGAGTTTTAAGAGTTGGGGGGTGTTGGGAGGAGATAAAATATGGGATATATAGAGACATAGATATTTTATCATACTGGAGAAGATGAGTAACATGAGAAACAGCCTTCTTGGAATGAAAACATAAACGGGGAAAACAATCAAAGTCAGATTAGACCTAATAGGCTCAAAGCTGGTGGTGAAGCTGCAAGTGTTAGGGAGGGAAGAAGGGGGTGGCTTCTGGGACATGCTCTTGATCTTTGTTATTTGAAGCAATAATTTTTAGGGCAGTATCATATTAGTCCTAGCACGCTTAGTCCTAGACCTCTATAGACACAGCAGAGAATTTCTGGGGAGGGCTAATGTTACCCCAAACACACAGGCCCCCTTTAATAAGCTAAAAGGCCTTCAGGAGATGTGCATTTATATGAAGATGGTAGAATTATTATCTGCAGATTTCCCTGCTCCCCACCTCCTAGCTCTATTTCTTAACCTGTGCATAGGAAGAGAGGAACAAAGAAGCCCACCTACACAAATACTAACAGACTTAGTAGTACAAAGGGACTTTCTGTGCAGTGCATACCTAACTTGTATCAGCTGCCACTGTAATAGAAAAATGAGTATAGTCTTACTTTAAAATTTTTCTTTCAGCTTTTCAATTCTAGTCACTTGAAAGCTTTTGACTGGGGCAGTCCTGATCTGAACTTGGTTCATTTTAATCAGGTACATAATTATGTATAAATTAAAAATTATCTCCCTGATCAATTCAAATGATTTTTACTATTAAAGATTCATCTGTGAAACCCAAGAGTACGGTAGGTAGTACAGTGAGAAGGACCAGTAAACAAAGATTATCTTGAATTGGATCCATATGTTCATTTCCAACCAAAGTTACTTTTCCATATTCTCTATGTATTTTAACAACAAATATCTTAGATAAGTCTAGAGAAATTGACAAGCAGTAGAATAATTCATCATCCTTCAAGAGGAAAAATACTGTATTTATAATGTGCATAGCTCTGAGCTTGGTTAAATAAGAAATAAAAAGCAAGCATACCATTGTTCTTGACCCTAAAACTGTCATGTTTGGGAAGATAAGACAAACACATATACTAACTAGAAAAAGTAGAAGTTACTGAGAAGCTGATAAAAACTGTCTGAGTATGATGACAAATGTCTTGAAATACTAGAACCCAGGTCTATCTACTTCAAAATTTATGCTTCTCCATCATACTTTTCTGCCTTTGCTAAGCTCCAATGCCTGATGTAATTTGCTTGTGTAAACATTTGAGGTAAAATTTAAAGATCTAATTCATTAAAATCATATTGAAATTGACTGCCAATGTTTATCGTTTACTAATAAACATACTGACTCATTTGAAAAGACCCTGATGCTGGGAAAGATTGAAGGTGGGAGGAGAAGGTGACGACAGAGGATAAGATGTTTGGATGGCAGCACCGACTCAATGGACATGAGTTTGAATAAACTCTGGGAGTTGGTGATGGACAGGGAGGCCTGGGGTGCTGCAGTCCATGGGGTTGCAAAAAGTTGGACATGACTGAGCAACTGAACTGAACTGAACTGATATTCACAGTTATATAAGCCAAAGAAAATTCTGATACTCTGAATCAGAATAAACTCTAGTTTTAATTTGTATCTGATTTATTTCTATTAATAAGTAAAAATTACAATATTCTTTCACACTCATTGCTTCCTTAATAACAATTATTTTAGATTAAGCTTACTTTTAAATTGTATTTTAAATTATAAAGAATTAGTAAGTAACACTTTATATGTATTATTCTCTTTGAAAACTCTTACTTTTACTTATTTGCATTTAGACAACTTCTCCATTGTACAATGTGACAAACATGAATGTGCCAACTGCAACTTGGAGTGGTGAAAGTGACTTGTTGGCTGATCCTGAAGATGTTAAAATTTTACTTTCTGAAATCACAAATCATATTTACCATAAAACTATTTCTTACTATAATCATGTAGACTTTTTGTTTGGATTAGATGTATATCATCAAGTTTACAGTGAGATCATTGATATTATCCAAGGCAACCCATAAAGAACCATGGTATTCTGTGTTGAAGGATTTATATAATTTCTATTAAAACCCAATTATTTTGTTCTTATTCTGTATGCTTTTCCAGTTATTTATATAAAGTCTGAAATTTTTTCCTCCTTTTTTGCATTGCCCCTAGGCCATCCATTCATAAAGTCAATGGCATTTATTACACTAGGGGTAATGGCAGATTATAATTCAGCCCAAAGCAGTCTGTTGAGTTTCTAAGTAGAATGTAAATAACTAAAAACAGAAGCAATAATCTTAAATATTTTCAATTACAGGAGAAGGCTTTTTGAGAAAGGTAGAATTTTTTTCCTTTAAGAAATATGAGAATATATGAATTTTTAGAAACATAAGAGTTTGGAAGAATAGTTGCTGATATGACAGCTAATTTTTCTGTAACCATGTAGGGCTTTTGGGGGCTTTCCCAGGACAGACCCTGCCCACCACCTCCCTGTCTTCTGGCTGCCTCATGTTTATAGAAATCTTTAGTGATCCAGGCCTGTCCTGCGTCACAAAAGGCTGGCTCAAGAATTAATGTTTAAAATAATGTGAATATGTAGCAGCAACAACAAAACAGCAGTTGGGCCAGGAGAACCCATAACAATTTAAACAATAAATCAACCATATAGTAGATTCTTTAGTTACTTCCTGAAGAACATAGTGTCTGATGCACACAACCTCTGATATGCAGATAACATCACCCTAATGCAGAAAGTGAAGAGGAGCTAAAGAATCTTGATGAAGGTGAAAGAGGAAAGTGGAAATGTGGCTTAAAATTCAACATTCAAAAAACTAAGATCATGGTATCTGGTCCCATCACTTTATGGCAAATAGATGAGGGGAAAATGGAAACAATGACAGTCTATTTTCTTGGGCTCCAAAATCACTGTGTACAGTGTCTGCAGCCATGAAATTAAGAGATGCTTGCTCCTTAAAAGAAAAGCTATGGCAAACTTAGACAGCATATGAAAAGTAGAGATGCATCCAGGTTCGATGCATGATACAGGATGCTCGGTGCTGGTGCATTGGGATGACCCATGGGATGGTATGGGGAGGGAGGTGGGAGGGGGGTTCCGAATGGGGAACACGTGTACACCCGTGGAGGATTCATGTCGATGTATGGCAAAACCAATACAATATGTACAGTAATTAGCCTCCAATTAAAATAAATATATATTAAAAAAAAGAAAAGTAGAAATATCATTTTGCTGACAAATATCTGTAGAGTCAAAGCCATGGTTTTTTCATTAGTCATGTACNGTCGATGTATGGCAAAACGAATACAATATTGTACAGTAATTAGCCTCCAATTAAAATAAATATATATTAAAAAAAGAAAAGTAGAAATATCATTTTGCTGACAAATATCTGTAGAGTCAAAGCCATGGTTTTTTCATTAGTCATGTACAAGTGTGAGAGTTGGTCCATAAAGCAGACTGAGTACAAAAAAAAATGACATTTTCAAACTGGTGCTGGAGAAGACTCTTGAGAGTCTCTTGGACAACAAAGATATCAATACAGTCAATTCTAAAGGAAATCAACCCTAAATATTCATTGAAAAGACTGATGTTGAAACTGAAGCTCCAATACTATGCCCACCTCCAATGGGAAGAGCCAATTCATTGGAAAAGACCCTGATGCTGGGAAAGACTGAGGGCAGGAGGAGAAGGGCGGGGACAGAGGATGAGATGGTTGGATGACATCACTGACTCAGTTCAGATCAGTTCAGTTCAGTCGCTCAGTTGTGTCCAACTCTTTGCAACCCCATAAATTGCAGTATGCAAGGCCTCCCTGTCTATCACCAACTCCCGGAGTTCACTCAGACTCACGTCCCTCTAGTCCATGATGCCATTCAGCCATCTCATCCTCTGTCGTTCCCTTCTCCTCCTGCCCCCAATCCCTCCCAGCACCAGAGTCTTTTCCAATGAGTCAACTCTTCGCATGAGGTGGCCAAAGTACTGGAGTTTCAGCTTTAGCATCATTCCTTTCAAAGAAATCCCAGGGCTGATCTTTAGAATGGACTGGTTGGATCTCCTTGCAGTCCATGGGACTCTCAAGAGTCTTCTCCAACACCACCTTCAAAAGCATCAATTCTTCAGCGCTCAGCCTTCTTCACAGTCCAACTCTCCCATACGTGACCACAGGAAAAACCATAGCCTTGACTAGACTGACCTTTGTTAGCAAAGTAGTGTCTCTGCTTTTGAATATGCTATCTAGGTTGGTCTATATTGACTTCCAACCAGTAAGCGTCTTTTCATTTCATGGCTGCGGTCACCATCTGCTGTGATTTTGGAGCCCCTCAAAATAAAATCTGACACTATTTCCACTGTTTCCCCATCTATTTCCCATGAAGTGATGGGACCAGATGCCATGATCTTCGTTTTCTGAATGTTGAGGTTTAGGCCAAACTTTTCACTCTCCTCTTTCACCTTCATCAAGAGGCTTTTTAGTTCCTCTTTACTTTCTTCCATAAGGATGGTGTCATCTGCATATCTGAGGTTATTGAGATTTCTCCTGGCAATCTTGATTCCAGCTTGTGCTTCTTCCAGTCCAGCGTTTCTCATGATGTACTCTGCATACAAGTTAAATAAGCAGAGTGACACTATTCAACCTTGACATACTCCTTTTCCTATTTGGAACCAGTCTATTGTTCCATGTCCATTTCTAACTGTTGCTTCCTGACCTGCATACAGGTTTCT
>SJYW01053144.1:409308-419396 GCA_006410735.1 Raphicerus campestris
AAGCAGAAATAGATGTTTTTCTGGAACTCTCTTGCTTTTTCCATGATCCAGCAGATGTTGGCAATTTGATCTCTGGTTCCTCTGCCTTTTCTAAAACCAGCTTGAACATCTGGAAGTTCACGGTTCACGTATTGCTGAAGTCTGGCTTGGAGAATTTTGAGCATTACTTTCCTAGCATGTGAGGTGAGTGCAATTGTGTGGTAGTCTGAGCATTCTTTGGCATTGCCTTTCTTTGGGATTGGAATGAAAACTGACCGTTTCCAGTCCTGTGGCCACTGCTCAGTTTTCCAAATTTGCTGGCATATTGAGTGCAGCACTTTCACAGCATCATCTTTCAGGATTTGAAATAGCTCTACTGGAATTCCATCACCTCCACTAGCTTTGTTCGTAGTGATGCTTTCTAAGGCCCACTTGACTTCACATTCCAGGATATCTGGCTCTAGATGAGTGATCACACAATCGTGATTATCCAGATCGTGAAGATCCTTTTTGTACAGTTCTTCCGTGTATTCTTGCCATCTCTTCTTAATATCTTCTGTTTCTGTTAGGTCCATACCATTTCTGTCCTTTATTGAGCCCATCTTTGCATGAAATGTTCCCTTGGTGTCTCTAATTTTCTTGAAGAGATCTCCAGTCTTTCCCATTCTGTTGTTTTCCTCTATTTCTTTGCATTGATCACTGAAGAAGGCTTTCTTATCTTTTGTTGCTATTCTTTGAAACTCTGCATTCAGATGCTTATATCTTTCCTTTTCTCCTTGGCTTTTCACTTCTCTTCACAACTATTTGTAAGGCTTCCGCAGACAGCCATTTTGCTTTTTTGCATTTCTTTTCCATGGGGATGGTCTTGATCCCTGTACAGTGTCACAAACCTCATTCCATTTCTCACTTCCACTGTATAATCATAAGGGATTATAAGGAACTTAAGATCCTGCAAGCTGCATGGCATGGCCAAAAAATCAATAAATAAACAATAAAATATAAAATAAAATCTGGGTAAGTCAAAGGAAATTACTTTTCTCAGCCCTCCACTTCCCTGAATGGAAACCAGCATTGAGGAAGACTAAGCCAAACACTGTCTCCTTGGCTTGTCACTTCACCAGACGCCTGCAGTGTAGACTACACCGGCATAAATTCTGGTGGCTTGTCACACTTCACTTCATGGATTTGTCTTCCACCCATCACTTGATGGTTTTCCCAGAGGTGGCTAGTGGTAAAGAACCCACCTACCAGTGCAGTGAGACTTAGGAGACTTGGATTTGATCCCTGTGTCGGGAAGATCCCTTGGAAGAGGAAATGGCATCCACTCAGTATTCTTGCCTGGAGAATGCCATGGACGGAGGAGCCTGGTGGGCTACAACCCACAGCGTTGCAAGGAGTCAGACAACTGAAGCTACTTAGCATACACACACACACCATGTTAACTGTGAACTTTGCTTTTGTGGTTCATCACTCACTGAACCCTTAGTGCTTGCAAAGTGTCCAGCACATATGCGAGACTTCGTTGAACACATTTGCCATTGAACCACTCTTTCTCTCTAACTCACCCCAGATACTTATGGAACTCTCAGGGCCCACAACATGCCAAGTTCTCTTTCTCCAGCGTGGTCTTGGCTCTCTGTACCTACCATATTCTTCTACCACGCGGGCCTCTGTGCCTGGATATGCTGTTCACCGGGTATGAATGTTCTTCCTTTCCTCCCTTCCTTGTGTTCTTGACTTCCAGCCCTAACTGAGTCGTCATATCCTTTCTGAAGCTTTCTCTGATTTCTTCAGGCAAAGACCCACCTTCCCCTGGTTTCCCACCCCACAACAACATCTCATAATTTTAAAAGTTTAAAAAATTTTTTTGGCCATGACATGTGCCACGTGGGAATCTTAGTTCCCCAACCAGGGATAGAACCCTTGCCCTCTACATTGGAAGTGTAGTCTTAGCCACTGGATTGCCAGAGAAGTCCCCTGTGTCTCGTAATATCTGTGTTTCCCGTGAGCTCTGCACATGTCTGATAGGAGCTGTCCAGCAGGTGCTGCATGAGTGCAGGATTCCCTCTCTAGGCCTTGGTGTCCCCAGCTAAAGTCAGTGCGTCCTGTCTCAGGAGTCAGTGACATGGTGCCTGGAGAGCATTTGGAGAACCAGCAACCTGCTATTCAGAGTAGCAATTACTGTATTTATCTGTTGCTGTCTGAGCATCGCTTTAGATCTTTGTGTATGTCTGCTGTTAGCAGCTCATGTTTAAGCTCCTGTCTTAATCACTCCTAAGGTGATGGTGTTTATAGGAAGTCCAGCTGAGGAAAACTGTCCCACCCAAACTCAGCCTTTGCAACAACTCAAAACTGTACTTTGGAAACCATTACAAGAGTGCATGAGGCTGTTAATAAGTCCCTTCCAGCTCTGTGGTTTTGTGACAGCCAAAAAGAAAACAAAAGTCTTAAGAAGGCTTTAGTGGTAGGAAACCCTGGTCACTGATTCTCAGTGACGTTTTGTATCAGAAAAATACCAAAATCTCTGAAGGGAGACATATTTCTCATCTTGAAAGCAGGGCTGGAGGCCTGAGATTTCTCTGCTTGGTGACGTGTAATCGCAGGAGCATCCTTAGCAGATTTTATTACATAATGGTTAGCGGATTATGTAACAGTCAGGTGACAGTGATCAGGCACCTCTACTTTCTAAAAGCCAGCAACATGAACCATCTACCTACTTCTTTCTATTTTTTAGCGTATTTAAATCACAAAAGTGCTGTATGAATTCTAATGACATAGGCATGTGTAGAACAAAAAAATGAAAAAGAAAAGCAAGCCTGTGACCCACCACTTTGATTTCCTGGAATCTACCAGAGAAAAAGCAGAAGTGCACAAAAAGACCTGTTGCATTGTTGTTTGTAACGCAAAAACAAAACCCAGAAACTTTCTAAGTGCCCTTCATTGGGGAACGGGGTAGCCACACTCATGACTACTCTCTGTCACTTTACAAGGGTGCTGTAACCCTACATAGCTCTGCAAGATATGTTCTGGAAGGAAAAAAGAGAGGTACCCTGAAATGGAAAAGACAACGTCAACCAACACTATATGTTTTCTAAGGGGGCGTATGTGTGGAGCCAGCTGGGGACAATAGTGCAAATAGAGATCATGTTTTTCAAATCAGCCAACAAATACAAATTATATGGTTTTTGAGAATATCTTTCTCCCCTAGAAGTCAGTTAACTCTCTGAGGACAAAACTACTATGTCTATTTTGCTTACTATTATATTACTACTCCATGCCATGCTACACTACACTGCACCCATTAGAGAGTTCAGCAGCAACTGTTTTTAACTGAAATTTTCATCGAATGCCTACAATGTGCCGGGACTGATGTTAGATTTAAGGACACAGACAGACCCAAGAAAGACAGATACAGTGCTTGCCCTCAAAGAGTGTGCCGTCTCCTTACCAGAAAGAGAAGAAGAAGAAGTCAGGAGTAAAAGAAAGAAGGTGAAGTCCCTCCGTCGTGTCCGACTCTTTGTGATCCCATGGACTGTAGCCTAGCACGCTCCTCTGTCCATGGGATCTTCCAGGCAAGAGCCCTGGAGTGGCATTTCTGAACTGAAAACCAGTGATTCAGGAGAGAAGGTGATGAATGTTGTGGGAAGGACAAAGAGCTTAGAGAATGGAGAAGTGACATCAGAGATGGCACACTGGGGACAGCCCCAAGGAGGAGGTGGCATTTGCATGGGTTTTGGATATGTAAGGGTATCCAGCTTTCCTTCCAGCTGGAGGGAAGAAAGTAGTTAAAAGCGAGGACTGCTGACATTCCACTGCCTACAAGTATATACAGTGGGCGTGACTAGCTACTAGAGTACTATCGTCTCATACTACATAGTGCTGGCACTTAGAAGAACTGTCATACAACCGAGTACCTGGCCCGCAGTAGGCATGCAACAAATGCTTCAGTGAGAAGACAAATGTTGCTGAACCCCTACCATCTGCCAGCTGATTATCATCAGTTTCCCAGCTGATCATGATCAGGCATTCAGGTTTCTGAGGAGAAGCTAGAAGTCCAGCTTTCTAAGTGAAATTTCTCAATTGTAAACACCATAGGTAACCATACTTCCTAGGGACTTCCCTGGTGGGCCAGTGGTTAAGAACAGAATCTGCCTGCCAATGCAGGGAACATGGGTCCAATCCCTGGTATGGGAGGATTCGACATGGCACGGGGCAACTGAGCCCATTCGCCAAAACTGCTGAAACCTGCATGGCCTAGGGCCTGTGCTCCACAACAAGAGAAACCACAGCAAGCAGAAGCTTGTGGATCACCATTAGAGAGTAGCCCCCACTTAAAATATATATATTTTTTAATATTTATATTTTATATTTATATATTTATAAATATATATTTATTATATTTTATATTTATATATATATATATATACACACACACATACTTCCTAGTTCTGCCAANATGAGAAATGACACCACTGCAAAAAAAAAAAAGGAATCCCTGGAGTTTGAGTGGTTAGGACTCTGCTTCCACTGCAGGAGCACAGGTTTGATCCCTGGTCAGGGAACTAAGATCCCGCATGCCACGTGGTGCCGCCAAAAAGAAATCAAACAACAATAAAGTGCAAACAACCCAAGTGAAATCGTTGAGTAGCTAAATGTGTCTGACTCTTTGCAACCCCGTGGACTGTAGCCTGCCAGGCTCCTCTGTCCACGGAATTCTCCAGGCAAGAATACTGGAGCGGGTAGCCATTTCCTTCTCCAGAGGATGTTCCGGACCCAGGGATTGAACCCGGTTTCCCACACTGCAGTCTGAGCCACCAGGGAGGCCCCAAGTGTCGATCAACTTATGAGTGGATATACCAAATGTGGTATTTCCACACAATGGGATATTACTCAGCCATTAAAAAGGAATGANTCCTCTGTCCACGGAATTCTCCAGGCAAGAATACTGGAGTGGGTAGCCATTTCCTTTTCCAGAGGATGTTCCGGACCCAGGGATTGAACCCGGTTTCCCACACTGCAGTCTGAGCCACCAGGGAGGCCCCAAATGTCGATCAACTTATGAGTGGATATACCAAATGTGGTATTTCCACACAATGGGATATTACTCAGCCATTAAAAAGGAATGAAGTTCTGATGAATGCTACACCATGAATTAACCTTGAAAACATTGTGCTAAGTGAAAGAAGCAAGTCACAGAAGGACAAACATTGTTTGATTCCACTTACCAGAAATGCCTATTATAGGCAAATTCAAAGAGACAGAGTAGAATAGACATTCCCAGGGGCAACCATAATATCCACTTTTCAGTTATAGTCATTATCAGATCTTGCTAGGTTATTGTTGTTTGTACTTCATTACAGGGCTTGATATATAATACAAATTGCAAAATGCTGTGCAAAAGTGGTGAGCTGGTGGAGTGACTGATGAACAACAATATTCTGGAAGCAGCCTTTTTATGTGGTCATCCTCCTGTGTCTTTCCTTTTTATAGCTGAATCATTCACTGCCCAAATTCCACCACCTCTCAGGATACCTGACACACATAAGTTATTGGTTAAATAGACATTTACATACCAGTGTCACTCATGTTAAAAGTCCTTGCAATCCAAGACTGTGTGTGTGTTTTTAATGTTTATTTATTGTACTGTGCCAGGTCTTAGTCACAGCATGTTCGATCTAGTTTCCTGACCAGGGATTGAACCCAGGCCCCTCTGCATTGGGAGCTCTGAGTCTTAGCCACTGGACCACCAGGGAAGTCCCTGTTCTTTTGTTGTTGTTGTTGTTTTTCCAGTATTTTTTTTCTTTTGGTTCTTACTTCCATCCTAAGTTGTTTCTGTTCAGTTGCTCAGTCATGTCTGACTCTCTGCGGCCCCATGGACTGCAGTATGTCAGAGGCCCTGTGCCTCACTGTCTCCTGGAGTTTGCTCAGATGCATGTCCATTGAGTTGGTGATGCCATCCAACCATCTCATCCTCTGTCATCTCTTTCTCCTCCTGCCTCCAATGTTTGCCAGCATCAGGGTCTTTTTCAATGAGTCAGTTCCTTGCATCAGATGGCCAAAGTATTGGAGCTTCAGCTTCAGCATCAGTCCTTCCACTGAATATTCAGGGTCGATTTCCTTTAGGATTGACTGGTTTGATCTCCTTGCTGTCCAAGTGATTCTCAAGAGTCTTCTCCAGCACTACAGTTCAAAAGGATCAATTCTCTGGTGCTCAGCCTTCTTTATGGTCCAGCTCTCACATCCGTACATGACTACTGTCTAGACAGACCTTTGTAGCAAAGTGATGTCTCTGCTTTTTAACACTCTGTCTAGGTTTGTCATAGCTTTTCTTCCAAGGAGCAGGCATCTTTAATTTCATGGCCGCAGTCACCATCCACAGTGATTTTGGAGCCTTAAGAAAATAAAGTCTGTCACTGCTTCCATTTTCCCCCCCATCTATTTGCCATGAGTAAGCTATAGGGATAGGGGTAGTCAACATTTAAGCAACTGGGAAGATTTAAGAACAAGGGAAGCCTTGTTCCTCCTAGTTGGGCCAGGAGTGGCGAGCCTGTGAAATACTCGTTTGCCCCCTAGTGGTGCATGTGGGAATTCCTACAGCTTTCTGTTAGCAATTTGGCAGTCTTGAAGAACTGCTGACATTGAGATGAAATTATCTACCCATAGATTAATAAATGTATAAATGCATAATGGTGTAAGTTCTACCTACTTCAGATAAGTATAGTAATAAATACATTTTACATGTGACCTGAGGTTGAGAGATAAGACTCTGAGAGTTACTTGATTTGAGGGCTAGGAACCACCTGTGCTAGATTCTCAGCTGGCTTAGCAATAAAGAAGCTGCCTGCCAACGCAGGAGACACAAGAGACATGGGTTTGATCTCTGGGTCAGGAAGATCCCCTGGAGCAGGAAAATGACAACCCACTCTAGTACTCTTGCCTGGAAAATCCCATGGACAGAGGAGCCTGGTGGACTACAGGGTCCCATGAGTCCATGGGGTCCCAAAGAGTCGGACACAAGTGAGCAACAACAGAAACATTGACCGGGGCGGGGTGTGGGGTATAATGTAGGCTGCTGCTGCTAAGTCGCTTCAGTCGTGTCCGACTCTGTGCGACCCCACAGACGGCAGCCCACCAGGCTCCCCCGTCCCTGGGATTCTCCAGGCAAGAGTACTGGAGTGGGCTGCCATTGCCTTCTCTGATAATGTAGGTTAATGGTTCGCAAAGTGCAGCTCCGACCAGCAGCACCTGGAGAAAATGTTAGAAAGGCAGATCCTTGGGCCACGCTCTAGATTTACTGACCAGCTGAATGCGAAACTCTGGCTGGCTGCCCCCAGCAACTCTTATTTTCAGAATCTCCCCCAGGTGACTCCGATGTATACTAGAGTTTGAGAGCAACTGGCACTCCTTTTTGGTTGCTTTTTACTTTTTAAAATTTTTAGCCCCACCCTGTGGTATATGGGCCTTTAGTTCCCCTTGGTCCCACTGCATTGGAAGTTTAGCCACTGGATTGGCAGGGAAAATCCTGCCTCCAGTGTTCCATCTGTGTTAAAAGGTGATGTAATACCTCTGTGCGTCTATTTGCATGATTGTAAAATTGGCTTCCCAGATAGCCTAGTGGTAAAGAATCCCCCTGCTGAGGCAGGAGACACAGGAGACGCTGGTTCTATGCCTGGATCAGGAAGATTCCCTGAAGGAGGAAATGGCAACCCACTCCAGTGTTCTTGCCTGGGAAATCCCATGGACAGAGGAGCCTGGGGGGCTACAGTCCATGGGGTCTCTGAGTTGGACGAGACTAAGCACACACACAAAATGCAAACAGTAGAACCTGTCATAGCTTGCTGTGAGGATTCATGTAAAGCGCTTAAAAGCACCCCCAAAGTTCACCATTAATATACTGTTATTTCAGTCCTGTCCTCTTCTCTTTCACTGTTGTAGTTCAGTCACTCAGTCGTGTCCAGCTCTCTGCGACCCCATGGACTGCAGACACACCAGGCTTCTCTGTCCTTCACTACCTCCCGGAGCTTGCTCAAATTCATGTCCATCGAGTTGGTGATGCCATCCAACCATCTCATCCTCTGTCACCTCCTTCTCCTCCTGCCTTCAACCTTTCCCAGCATCAGGGTCTTTTCTTTGCATCAGATAGCCAAAGTATTGGAGCTTCAGCATCAGTCCTTCTACTGAATATTCAGGGTCGATTTCCTTTAGGATTGACTGGTTTGATCTTCTTGCTGTCCAAGGGACTCTCAAGAGTCTTCTCCAGCACTACAGTTCAAAAGCATCAATTCTCTGGTGCTCAGCCTTCTTTACGGTCCAACTCTCACATCCGTACATGACTACTGAAAAAACCATAGCTTTTACTATGCAGACCTTTGTCAGCAAAATAATGTCTCTGCTTTTTAATACTCTGTCTAGGTTTGTCATAGCTTTTCTTCCAAGGAGTAAGCATCTTTTAAGTTCATGGCTGCAGTCACTGTCCTCAGTGATCTTGGGGCCCAGTGATCTTGGGGCCCACCGTTTCCATTTTTCCCCTTTTTGCCATGAAGTGATGGGGCCAGATGCCATGATCTTCATTTTTTGAATGTGGAGTTTTAAGCCAGCTTTTTCACTCTCTTTCACCTTCATCAGGAGATTCTTTAGTTCCTCTTTGTTTTCTGCCATTAGGGTGGTATAATGTGCACATCTGAGGTTATTGGTATTTCTCCCAGCAATACTGATTCCAGCTTGTGCTTCATGCAGCCCAGCATTTCACATGATGTACTCTGTGTATGTTAAATAAGCAGGGTAACACTGAACAGCCTTGATGTACTCCTTTCCCAATTTTGAACCAGTCCGTTGTTCTATACCCAGCTCTAACTCTACAGGTTTCTCAAGAGGCATGTAAGGTATGTATGAGTTCATGGAAAGTTCATTTCAAGAGCGCAAACTGGAGGTGCTCAGTGGATTTGAAGCCCGAGTCTGGGACTCCCCTTCCCTCACCACCCTCTCTGCTCACAGCACAGGGTCTGGCGGCAGTTACAAGGCCAAAACAAAAGCTTATAAATACCTACAACACATCTCTGCCACCACAGAAGCACCCCCATTCCTGAAGGGGAGACAGAACGCTTTTGGGCTGGGGAGATTTCAGATGCACAGTGCCTGGCATCGGAACAAGAAAAAGAAATGGTAAAATGGAAGCATTGGCTCTCGTGGGCTGCTGCCTACACACCAAGTTACTGGTTAGTGAAAAGATGGCCCACATGGCTAGTTAAAAATAATCCTCCTGCTGCCAGCAGGTCAAGCAGAATCAATTCAGAGGACTGGGAACGGCCCAAATGAGGTGCAAATTTGCATTCAGTTAACCCGGTTTAGCAAACTGATTTATTTGTCTTGTGCAGACTCCTTAATGTGAGGCCTCTGTGGCCTTATAGGGTAGAGTTTAATTGATCATTGACTTTCCTGGTTAAGAAAACCACATAGACCTGTTAGCAAAGCCGGCCTTAAAAAAAAAATGTAGCTTCTCTTATAACAGGCTGTATATGAGAGCCAACTGGGTACAGTGGGAAGTAAAGGAAGATGAGATTCAAAACGTCTGGGTTCTAGGCCTGCTTCTCTCAAGACTGAGGTTTAGTCTATCTCTTCAAACCCCAGGCTCCCCATCTTCCACAGAGCTGGAGTTGGACCCCATGGCCAGGAGGCACGTGAAGACAATACTGAATAATTTTATTACTTCTGCTTTCACTAGGAAGTCTCAGTGTAGTGATAGCCTGTCTTCAACACCTCTCTAATCACGCTTAATCTCCCTTTTCTGCGTCAACAGCATCCGGCACGAATTCATAAGACTATACTCTTTCTACTGTATTTGTTCCCCGTGCTTTGTGGAAATAAGTGGTGTTGATTTTCTATTTGTAGGTTGGGAGTGCTACCAAATCTCCCTGTAAAATTTGTTTGCTGAAACTCGACTGAAGAGAAAGATTAAGGAATAGTGCATACGTAAATATTAAGTGATAGTAAAAACCATTTAAATTTTGGGCAAAAGTGGCTGAAGCACAAACCCTCCTCCCCTCATACCAGTCTCGGGATCCGGGATCCTGGTCTGCCCTTTTCTCTAGCGTCTGCGGGGCCGGGAGGAG
>SJYW01053144.1:420177-434895 GCA_006410735.1 Raphicerus campestris
AGGGATAGGGGTAGTCAACATTTAAGCAACTGGGAAGATTTAAGAACAAGGGAAGCCTTGTTCCTCCTAGTTGGGCCAGGAGTGGCGAGCCTGTGAAATACTCGTTTGCCCCCTAGTGGTGCATGTGGGAATTCCTACAGCTTTCTGTTAGCAATTTGGCAGTCTTGAAGAACTGCTGACATTGAGATGAAATTATCTACCCATAGATTAATAAATGTATAAATGCATAATGGTGTAAGTTCTACCTACTTCAGATAAGTATAGTAATAAATACATTTTACATGTGACCTGAGGTTGAGAGATAAGACTCTGAGAGTTACTTGATTTGAGGGCTAGGAACCACCTGTGCTAGATTCTCAGCTGGCTTAGCAATAAAGAAGCTGCCTGCCAACGCAGGAGACACAAGAGACATGGGTTTGATCTCTGGGTCAGGAAGATCCCCTGGAGCAGGAAAATGACAACCCACTCTAGTACTCTTGCCTGGAAAATCCCATGGACAGAGGAGCCTGGTGGACTACAGGGTCCCATGAGTCCATGGGGTCCCAAAGAGTCGGACACAAGTGAGCAACAACAGAAACATTGACCGGGGCGGGGTGTGGGGTATAATGTAGGCTGCTGCTGCTAAGTCGCTTCAGTCGTGTCCGACTCTGTGCGACCCCACAGACGGCAGCCCACCAGGCTCCCCCGTCCCTGGGATTCTCCAGGCAAGAGTACTGGAGTGGGCTGCCATTGCCTTCTCTGATAATGTAGGTTAATGGTTCGCAAAGTGCAGCTCCGACCAGCAGCACCTGGAGAAAATGTTAGAAAGGCAGATCCTTGGGCCACGCTCTAGATTTACTGACCAGCTGAATGTGAAACTCTGGCTGGCTGCCCCCAGCAACTCTTATTTTCAGAATCTCCCCCAGGTGACTCCGATGTATACTAGAGTTTGAGAGCAACTGGCACTCCTTTTTGGTTGCTTTTTACTTTTTAAAATTTTTAGCCCCACCCTGTGGCATATGGGCCTTTAGTTCCCCTTGGTCCCACTGCATTGGAAGTTTAGCCACTGGATTGGCAGGGAAAATCCTGCCTCCAGTGTTCCATCTGTGTTAAAAGGTGATGTAATACCTCTGTGCGTCTATTTGCATGATTGTAAAATTGGCTTCCCAGATAGCCTAGTGGTAAAGAATCCCCCTGCTGAGGCAGGAGACACAGGAGACGCTGGTTCTATGCCTGGATCAGGAAGATTCCCTGAAGGAGGAAATGGCAACCCACTCCAGTGTTCTTGCCTGGGAAATCCCATGGACAGAGGAGCCTGGGGGGCTACAGTCCATGGGGTCTCTGAGTTGGACGAGACTAAGCACACACACAAAATGCAAACAGTAGAACCTGTCATAGCTTGCTGTGAGGATTCATGTAAAGCGCTTAGAATAAGAAGCACCCCAAAGTTCACCATTAATATACTGTTATTTCAGTCCTGTCCTCTTCTCTTTCACTGTTGTAGTTCAGTCACTCAGTCATGTCCAGCTCTCTGCGACCCCATGGACTGCAGACACACCAGGCTTCTCTGTCCTTCACTACCTCCCGGAGCTTGCTCAAATTCATGTCCATCGAGTTGGTGATGCCATCCAACCATCTCATCCTCTGTCACCCCCTTCTCCTCCTGCCTTCAACCTTTCCCAGCATCAGGGTCTTTTCTTCGCATCAGATAGCCAAAGTATTGGAGCTTCAGCATCAGTCCTTCTACTGAATATTCAGGGTCGATTTCCTTTAGGATTGACTGGTTTGATCTTCTTGCTGTCCAAGGGACTCTCAAGAGTCTTCTCCAGCACTACAGTTCAAAAGCATCAATTCTCTGGTGCTCAGCCTTCTTTACGGTCCAACTCTCACATCCGTACATGACTACTGAAAAAACCATAGCTTTTACTATGCAGACCTTTGTCAGCAAAATAATGTCTCTGCTTTTTAATACTCTGTCTAGGTTTGTCATAGCTTTTCTTCCAAGGAGTAAGCATCTTTTAAGTTCATGGCTGCAGTCACTGTCCTCAGTGATCTTGGGGCCCAGTGATCTTGGGGCCCACCGTTTCCATTTTTCCCCTTTTTGCCATGAAGTGATGGGGCCAGATGCCATGATCTTCATTTTTTGAATGTGGAGTTTTAAGCCAGCTTTTTCACTCTCTTTCACCTTCATCAGGAGATTCTTTAGTTCCTCTTTGTTTTCTGCCATTAGGGTGGTATAATGTGCACATCTGAGGTTATTGGTATTTCTCCCAGCAATACTGATTCCAGCTTGTGCTTCATGCAGCCCAGCATTTCACATGATGTACTCTGTGTATGTTAAATAAGCAGGGTAACACTGAACAGCCTTGATGTACTCCTTTCCCAATTTTGAACCAGTCCGTTGTTCTATACCCAGCTCTAACTCTACAGGTTTCTCAAGAGGCATGTAAGGTATGTATGAGTTCATGGAAAGTTCATTTCAAGAGCGCAAACTGGAGGTGCTCAGTGGATTTGAAGCCCGAGTCTGGGACTCCCCTTCCCTCACCACCCTCTCTGCTCACAGCACAGGGTCTGGCGGCAGTTACAAGGCCAAAACAAAAGCTTATAAATACCTACAACACATCTCTGCCACCACAGAAGCACCCCCATTCCTGAAGGGGAGACAGAGCGCTTTTGGGCTGGGGAGATTTCAGATGCACAGTGCCTGGCATCGGAACAAGAAAAAGAAATGGTAAAATGGAAGCATTGGCTCTCGTGGGCTGCTGCCTACACACCAAGTTACTGGTTAGTGAAAAGATGGCCCACATGGCTAGTTAAAAATAATCCTCCTGCTGCCAGCAGGTCAAGCAGAATCAATTCAGAGGACTGGGAACGGCCCAAATGAGGTGCAAATTTGCATTCAGTTAACCCGGTTTAGCAAACTGATTTATTTGTCTTGTGCAGACTCCTTAATGTGAGGCCTCTGTGGCCTTATAGGGTAGAGTTTAATTGATCATTGACTTTCCTGGTTAAGAAAACCACATAGACCTGTTAGCAAAGCCGGCCTTAAAAAAAAAATGTAGCTTCTCTTATAACAGGCTGTATATGAGAGCCAACTGGGTACAGTGGGAAGTAAAGGAAGATGAGATTCAAAACGTCTGGGTTCTAGGCCTGCTTCTCTCAAGACTGAGGTTTAGTCTATCTCTTCAAACCCCAGGCTCCCCATCTTCCACAGAGCTGGAGTTGGACCCCATGGCCAGGAAGCACGTGAAGACAATACTGAATAATTTTATTACTTCTGCTTTCACTAGGAAGTCTCAGTGTAGTGATGGCCTGTCTTCAACAACTCTCTAATCACGCTTAATCTCTCTTTTCTGCGTCAACAGCATCCGGCACGAATTCATAAGACTATACTCTTTCTACTGTATTTGTTCCCCGTGCTTTGTGGAAATAAGTGGTGTTGATTTTCTATTTGTAGGTTGGGAGTGCTACCAAATCTCCCTGTAAAATTTGTTTGCTGAAACTCGACTGAAGAGAAAGATTAAGGAATAGTGCATACGTAAATATTAAGTAATAGTAAAAACCATTTAAATTTTGGGCAAAAGTGGCTGAAGCACAAACCCTCCTCCCCTCATACCAGTCTCGGGATCCGGGATCCTGGTCTGCCCTTTTCTCTAGCGTCTGCGGGGCCGGGAGGAGCGAGCCGGGAGGTGTGGCCCGCCCTGGCCCCGCCCCCAGCCTGTCNCAAACCCTCCTCCCCTCATACCAGTCTCGGGATCCGGGATCCTGGTCTGCCCTTTTCTCTAGCGTCTGCGGGGCCGGGAGGAGTGAGCCGGGAGGTGTGGCCCGCCCTGGCCCCGCCCCCATCCCGACGTACGCTCCATAAGCCACGCCCCGAGCGGCCCTCACGGCTGTCGCTCCGCCCCTCCGCCTCCTCCTCGGCCGCTGAGGCGCGGCGCTCCGCGGCGGCAAGATGGCGGCCCAGGCCCAGACCCAGGCCCAGGCCCAGGCCCGTGATGGTGGTGCGCAGCTGGCGGGACCCGCGGCGGAGGCCGACCCCCTGGGCCGCTTCACGTGTCCCGTGTGCCTGGAGGTGTACGAGAAGCCGGTGCAGGTGCCCTGCGGACACGTGTAAGCGGCGGGCTGGGGCCCGATCGGGGCGGTGGTGGGCCGGCGGGTGGAAAATGGAGCTGAGGAGTGAGGCCCCAGCAGGAAGGGTCTCCGGCGGGAGCGGGAGGCCTGGCCTCGAGGCGCGCCTCCGCGGGCTCCCGGGGGCCCGTGGACGCCGGCGGGGCGCTCTTCGCCTCCGCCCCGCTTCCTGCCCAGCGTCCGGCTCTTCCGTGGAGCGTCCGCTGGGTCCCGGGCCCCCTCCGACGCGTGACGGCGGAGCGGCGCCCCGCTGGGGGCGTGGAGGAGCCCGAGCCCCGCCGGGTCCCGCGCACCGGCTGCCCGCGGCCCCTCGGGTGTGCCGGGCCCTGCGTCCGGCTCTGCCGGCAGTTCAGTGTGCTCGGAAGCTGGAGGCACGCTCGACTGGGCCGAAAGGACGGGGCTCCTGAAGGCGACCTGACCCGTCTGCCCTTCACCGGGAGGGGCGGGGGCGGGCGGGCAGCGGGGTCCGCACTCCCACCGGCGTGCGGGGCGTGATGCGCTGTTTGAAATCCAGAGCCTCCATGCTGCTAGTAGACTGCTTGTGAGGACGGAAGGAGCGTGTGCGCGCAGGTCCAGTAACAGGCTCTGGGGTGGGCTCTGAGGGGGGCCAGATGTGAATGGAAGCCTTGCTCCGTCAGACCCGCGAAACGGCTGAGTGGGAAGAATCGTCGCCTCCTGCCGCCGGGGCTTGGATTTTGCCCTGTGGCCTCCCGCAGCGCTTACCCCGCGGGCGTCGCCTGGGTTGGTGTTAGGACCCTCAGGAGGCACAGAAGGCACCCGCTGGGCGTTCTTGCTCCTGAAGCAGTCCTGTGGGGGCAGAGACGTGGCAGCCATTTTGCAGGCTGAGGGCACCGAGGCTCCCTCGGGGCCGGCTCCCCACTGCCTGCCCTCCCCCGATGGACCGGGTGTCTCTCTGCCTGCCCAGAGAACCGCGGGCGCCTGGCACGGGCTCCTCAGCCACCCGGAGGCTCTATCCAGCTTCAGGCTGTTCCTGCTTGCAGTTCGGTTAGCCTGGAAGTCTCCTTGCCCCTTCAGCCCCTCTCCCGTCACCTACCCCAAATCCTTTCCAGACTTCAAGGCCCAGTTCTAGTAACCTCCCTTGTCACTCTCCCCGTTTCAGTTACCTCCCTGCTTCTCTCCGGGGACTCCTCCTGCCTTTCAGAGAGTAAAACTTAGGGCTCATGAGGGCACTGTTTTGCACCTCTTTCTGTCCCAAGTGCCCAGTGTAGTGTTTGAGCAACTATCTTCCAATCTTATATTCAACTAGCTAAAAATACTTGTATACACACTATGTGCCAGGTTGGGGAACATCCTAAGAAACAAGGTGATTCTACCCTCAGAGTTCACAGTCCACTGAATTGATGATAAATAAGTACTAGCAGTGTTCAGACTCTTGTCAAACTCTGTCCACTGGGAAGGTATCACAGAGATAAAGCCCGTGTGAGTGGGGGATGGGGGAGTGATCGGGTAAAGGCCGCACAAAGAAACTGGTGAAGGCACACTTTGTGAGAGTTGAAGTTGCCCCTAGGTAGCTTTCCAGTTGAATTCTCTTCTCTGTGAATCAGCCCTCATTAGGTTTACCTAATTTTAGATTACTTCACTGGATTTAATTTACATTTAACACTTATAAAGAGGCTTGACCCAGTCCAGTTTACCAACTAAAGAGCAGCAAAATTTGAGGTTTCCTTGAGACAGGTGGACCTTTCCAAGGTCAGAGGTCAAGGGGCAGTACTGATATGCAAACCTTGGCTCTTGTCTATACTCACCATACTAGCTCCACGTGTTCATCAGTTCGATGCTGATTGAAAACAGATGGCGGCTAAAAAGAGATTAAAACAAGAAAGAAAAACAAAAACAAAAAAAAACAGATGGCGGGATCTCTGTGAGGGCCCCCACATCTCCCTTAACTCCCACCGAGTGCGTTTTGCTCTGCCTGGTTGCTTTTTGCTAGCTTTTGTGCTTGAAAACAGCATCACTGCAGCTCTAGCCGCACAGGCCATTGGGTTCTTATAAAACTTGTTTCAGGCCCTGACTTTTACATCCCTCTCCACGTTAGTGGAACATCTGGGGGCTGGCAGGTGGCTGGGTGCCTAGGAGGACTTGTCTGGGGAGAATTATAACAGGAATGGTGGGGCATCTAGAAGACTGAAAAAGGCCCATCAGTAGGAAATGGAAACTGAAAGCTAGACCAACACCGTTCACTCTCTAAGTCATGTGCGACTCTGCGACCGTATAGACTGCAGCCCGCCAGGCTCCTCTGTCCATGGAGTTTCCCAGGCAAGAGTACTGGAGTGAGTTGCCATTTCCTTCTCTAGGTGATCTTCCCAACCCAGGGACTGAACCTGTGTCTCCTGGATTGGCAGGCAGATTCTTTACCACTGAGCCACCAGGGAATTCTGTCCAAGATANCCAGGAGGACTTGTCTGGGGAGAATTATAACAGGGAGGGTGGGGCATCTAGAAGACTGAAAAAGGCCCATCAGTAGGAAATGGAAACTGAAAGCCAGACCAACACCGTTCACTCTCTAAGTCATGTGCGACTCTGCGACCGTACAGACTGGAGCCCGCCAGGCCCCTCTGTCCATGGAGGTTCCCAGGCAAGAGTACTGGAGTGAGTTGCCATTTCCTTCTCTAGGTGATCTTCCCAACCCAGGGATTGAACCTGTGTCTCCTGGATTGGCAGGCAGATTTTTTACCACTGAGCCACCAGGGAATTCTGTCCAAGATACAGGGGCCGTTTAAAAGCAGGCTTGTTTGTTAGGCATGACAGGCACAGAGTGGCTTGTGAACATTGATCTCTGAGTCACAGCTATAAAAAGCAGCATTGACGCCTAGCTAAAGGACAAAAAGAAAAATGTTAGAGACAGTAAAAAAACAAACGTGCAGATTACCTTGGATTACATGTCCAGAGCTCTTCCCGGCAGATTTTGCTGTCTTGCTTTAGATCTCTGAGGTTGTAAATGCAGCTGGGGTACTTGCCTGCCTCATTCTCATTATTCCTTCTTTCTCTGTACCTTATCTCAGCATTACCACCTGTCTAGGCTTCTGATATACAGAAAGTTGGTCATCTTTAACTTTTCTTTTCCAAATTTAGTAAATGGCTAAGTCCTCCTGAATCCATCCCCAAATCATTTCCTGAATTCTTTACTGCCTCAGTCAGGCCCTCATGATCTCTTGCCTTCGGCCATCTATTTGGTTTCTTTTCTCATCTGAAAAAAAAAAAGAAATTAAAACTGACAACTCTATTGTCCATGCTAATGCCAGAATTATTTCTCTACAACTCGATTTTGGTTTGGTTGGCACCTTGCTTTAAGAGCCTGGGGCTTATGAGGCAGAGTGGCAAACATGCACAACGCACGTAAGGAAATGGAAGTCTAGGGGCCTGGAGTGCTCTTGCCCTCCTCTGCCACTGAAGTCTCCTAAGCTCTTTTGTGCGTGCTGTGCAGTCTACCCACTGCTGCCTTTCTCGGGTCACGGCTGGCTGCTCTTGACTCTGTGTTTCCGTAGTGCCCTGCATCTACCTCTGTTGATGGCTGCTCCTGCTTATGGTGCATTTCATCCGTGCTAGACACTGTCCTCAGAGTCCACTGTGCGTAACCCATCCTCCCTAGGTTCTAGACGCAGGCACTGCGGTCTCCACTTCACAGAAGAGAAGCTGAAGTTCGGGAAACCCCAGCAGGATCCCTGGTGGCCAGGGCTAAGGACTGAAGCCTGTGCCATGGCACCTTCTGCCACGTGTCGTGGTAGTTTACATTCATTTCTGTCGTTGGACCTGTGTGTCCTTTGCAAGGAACACTGCCTGCCTCCCCCTACCCTGCCACCCTACCGCCACCATTCTTCTTGCCCAGAAGGACTGAATCAAGAGCAGAGAGAGAGCAGTTTTTAATTCATTATCCATTGATGTCATTTTGAAAAGTTTATCCATTCTTGTTGTCTTGTCTCCACGATGCATGACGCAGGTTCTCTGTATGTCTTGTTCTAGCTTTTGCTCTGCATGCCTGCAGGAATGTCTGAAGCCGAAGAAGCCTGTCTGTGGCGTGTGTCGCAGCGCTCTGGCGCCTGGCGTCCGAGCCGTGGAGCTCGAGCGGCAGATTGACAGCACAGAGACTTCCTGCCACGGCTGCCGTAAAAATGTATGTGGGCGTGGGGCGGAGCAGTCGGCCTCTGTAAGACGGGTAGCGCAGAGCTTGCCGCCTTGTTTCGGACTTAGAGCGTGGCTGAGTGACGAGCAGCACGTGTGCATGCTGGCTGGCTGAGGCCGAGCTGTTGCATTTTGGTAACATGATTGGTTTTGTGGTTTGGTTTTTTTATTTTAAAGAATTGGTTTAGCATATTATATCGCTTAGCTTTGGAAACCATAGAAATCAGTTATCCCAAAATGAAGTCAGTGCCTCAAAGTTACCTGCTGCAGTGAGTTTGAGGGGAAATTCTGTGATGCATTTTGCTACAGATGTAAACTTGCTGAGCTTTTGCATTTGGCAAGGAGGGATTACAGTGCAGAGGCCAGTGTGAGGACATTTGACAGCGCCGTCCAGCATTGGACATGCACCCATGTTCCCATGTATGCCCATACTGGAGGCAAGAATAGCTGCTTTAAAATAACTATAACTGCACAGGAGAGATACTGTTGTTTTAACAGCACAGAAATATAAATTAATATAGGCTTGTTCCCCACTCCAGAGATTACCTTTTTAAAAATACTTCAGTTTAGAAGGCTACAAAACAGTTTTCCTGCTCTTTGACAAACACAGGTGTGGGTTTTATACAAACATAGATGTAGGATTTTTACAAAATAAGATCCTACTATAATATATATTTCTACAGCTTCTTTGCACTTTCAAAAAATTTTTTTCATTCCATGACTTGCCGGACACCCTTGCATGTCAGTTTCTTTACTTTACACCTTAGTGTGAGCAGCCATGGACTGGGTGTCCCTTCACTCTTCCTCCTTTCAGAGGATTTGGCCCTGAGGGTACACAGTGGCTGTAGTTCTGAGTAGAGCTAGTTCCCATCCCCTTTAACTGGGAGCTCTTTGACTGGCAGCTTCAAGTCAAGTTCTTTAGCGATAAGACAGAAGCATCATGGTAAGCCAGAGCGCAAGTACTGAAACCTATTTTTCCTTCCAGTTTCTTTTGATTTAGAGACTCAAGATATTGAAAGTAAAATTTTGTCTTTCTGTCTTGCAAAGACTTAGAGTTTATTAATTAGGTAGAATTCAGAATCTGATTTTTTTTTTTTTTGGTAAGTTCATTTATCACAATCTGGTGACAGAATATTATTATTTAACTAGGATTACTGGCCTTTATCCCTTTTATGTAAATCATCACTTTTCTCTGCTGCACTTAGAATATGGTTCTTGGCATGCTGAAAGGAGACTAATTTTAAGTGCTGGGGTAGAAAACTTTAGACACTTCACTGGGTTTGGAGTGTCTCTGTGAGCAGAGAGCATATCATGAATAAAACAAACCTCTCCAAGAGTGATTTTAGAATAGAAGCAGCTATCCTGCTTTGCTGAAGTTAAACATCAGCCTTGATGCCAGTAGAAACCCTGCAAAAAGGCAGTTTCAGTCCCTCCAGTGGAGCCAGGAGGCTCGAGAGGCTCTTTGCCTCCCCAGGGAGGTATAGGTCTAGTTCACATCTTGCCTTTGCTTTGGCACTGTGTTGGATTGGGTACAAGATCCCAGCTAACTTGTGGGCTCTGATATTTCCCACCTAAGTTCTTCCTGTCCAAGATCCGGGCACATGTGGCTACCTGTTCCAAATATCAGAATTACATCATGGAAGGTGTGAAGGCTACCACCAAGGACGCGTCTCATCAGCCAAGGTAAATGGTTCTGTCACTCTCTCCAGTCGATGTCTGTCTTCGTGAGTTTTGGAAATCAGAGGTGTAGTTGTTAGGCTGGCTAAAGCTTGTGTAAGTTTTTGTTTTCGGGTGGTTATGGAGGACTTGCATGTTCACTTCAAATGCGGGCTAGACTGTTATTTTCAAAGCATTTGACCTGACTCAGAAGTGGTCACCAGAATCCCTGTCCTAACGCATTGAGTAAACTTTGCTCCTTTGGGGAGGGGATGGTGGTTGAAATTGTGTGGAAAGGTGCTTACAGAGAAGTTTCTTCTTTTTTCCTGCCTTCATCTTCCAGAAGTGTCCCAAACCGGTATACTTTCCCTTGTCCTTACTGTCCTGAGAAGAATTTTGATCAAGAAGGACTTGTGGAACACTGCAAGTTATCCCATAGCACGGACACCAAATCTGTGGTAAGAGAAACTGGAGTTTTTTTGTTTTGTGGGTTTTGTTGTTTCAATTCTTATGAGGGAAAAGTCAGACTTTACAAAAAGTTACAGGATTAGTTAATGAACTCTAATGTACCCTTCACCTGGACTCACAGATTAAGATTTTACCATATTCGCTTAACCATACTCTGTATACATATCTTGTGCTAGCCATTTGAGAGTAGATTACAGATACGGTGATCCTTTGCCCCTAAATACTGCAACACATATCTCCTAGGAAGAAGTATATCTTCTTAGAAAACCACATTTTTTTGTGTGTTTTAATTTTCACACTCAGGAATTGTCACATTGATACAAGCTAATACTTGATCTGTAATTCGCATTTAAATTTTAACAGTTGAAATGTCCTTCAAGGCAGTTTTCCCCAGCCCGTAGATCCTGGATCTGTGTTATATTTGAATCTTAAGTCCCTTTAGTCTTCAGTTTTTCTTTCTTTCATGACCTTGACATTTTTTAAAGAGGATGGGCCACTTGTTTTGTAGCTTATCCTTCAATTTCGGTTTGTCTGTTTCTTCATGATTACATACGCGAATGCTCTATGCTTTGCATACGCATCAGGGGAGTCAAGTGACGTCCGTTGCTGGTACATTGCTGGTAATGTTAATTTGGATCTCCTGGTGTCTACCAAGTTTCTCCATGAAGTTGCTGTTTTCCATTTGAATAGCTTCTTCATAGTTGTGGAGAAAGAGAATTTAGATGGAATTATTAGGAAAGTGCTTATCAGTCTTTGACATTTAATTTAAATATCAAGGCTGATGTGGTTCTCTTAAAAAAAAAAGTTGGAATTTGGTCCATCTCAGCACTGTTACCCTACCTTCTTAATGTGATTGACAGATGGGGTCTTAATACAACTTTCTCTCTAGTTTCACTTCTATTTTCCCGTTTATCTTAAACGCCAAAGCCAGGTTTGCGGCTGCTGCTTCAAGATGTTGTAGTTACAGTCCTTAATAACTAATTACTGATTGAAAGAGTNTGTGATTGACAGATGGGGTCTTAATACAACTTTCTCTCTAGTTTCATTTCTATTTTCCCGTTTATCTTACACGCCAAAGCCAGGTTTGCGGCTGCTGCTTCAAGATGTTGTAGTTACAGTCCTTAATAACTAATTACTGATTGAAAGAGTGCGTGAGCTTAGACACAGAGGCAGACAGCCGCCGCCACCTGCCCCCGCTACCCATTTTCATTTTAAAGTTAGCCAGGTAAACTTACCTATGTTGTTAGTTATGAAAACTCAAACAGATGTTAAATGACAGAGATACTTTCGTTCATTTCCTGCCACCATCTTCCCTGCACTCATTTCTGGAAGCCTACAAATGGTACCCACGCTAAGTGGATGAAGCTGGTTAATGCAAAATCAATGTTGGAACCCGGCAGTATCCTGGCACTTAAACCAGCTCTGTCTTCAAGGCATCAGAGGCACCTCTGTGGGCTGCCCATTGGCCTCTGAGTAGTGCTCACTCTGTGTGTGGAAAGTATAAAGTGTGTCACCCAGGGACATTTCTAGCTTTCGATGGGAAGTATTCATGCATGTCCTCCTTTTCTTGCCCCCCTTTTGATGCCGCCGACAGCGCGTTCAGCGCTCTGTAACCGGCGCCGCGGACATTGATTTCATGTCAGTACCTGTGGACTGGATTCTTTTCTTTAATGAGCTGCCAGTTTCCATTACTGGTCTGTACCATGGTTTTAACTGGTCCCTTATTGACAGATGTCAGTGATAGGGTTACTTCTGACAGTATCTAAACATCTAAGGACTGGTTATTAATTGCTACTAAAAAATGGTTGATTTGATTGGTGAGATAATAAGTAATATTATAAAGGGAAACACATTTTTAGGACTGTTCTAAGGGTGAATTGTTGTATCTTATTTTTAAATGCTTCATTTATTGCTGAAGAAAGTGTGCCACACTTTAATCTAGGCACTGGGGATAAGGAATAGTTTATTAAATTATTATTTCCTAGTGTTGTGAAGTTTTTCATGATGCGTTTGAAAAGACTGCCATGGATTTTGACATACCTTCGCCTGTATTTTTTTTTTCGTCTGTGAAGCAAAGTCTTGCACTGACGCCAGCCAAGCTGCCTGGGCCCCTCTCCCCGGGGCCTGGCATGCAGTGGCCTCAGAGAGCACCCCCCCTGGTAGTGTGCAGCCTGTTGCCTGGATGGGTCGCCCTCAAGGGCCTTGGAGACAGGCTTTTTCCACAGACATTCCTGTCTGGCCTCATGCTGTTCCCAGTCTAGGCTCCAGACAGGTATGTAGGGTGCCTTTGGAAAGCCTCAAGGCACAGTGGCCTGGGCCCACATTGGCCAAGTCATAACGTCCATCTGCACCAAGCTGCTGAACAAAGAGCTTGTGATTGAGGCCCTTTTCAAGGCCAAGTTCAGGTTCCCCTGGCCACCAGAAGATCTATATCTTCAGGAATTAGGGATTTGCTAAGTTTAATGCAGATGAATTTGAAAACCTGGGGGCTGAAAAGTGGGCCCATCCCAGATGGCTCTAGGGTCAGCTTCATCCCTAATCATGGCCCCTGGACAAGGCCTTGTCCCTTCCTCAGTCAAGGCCATCAGTCAATTNCTTCAGGAATTAGGGATTTGCTAAGTTTAATGCAGATGAATTTGAAAACCTGGGGGCTGAAAAGTGGGCCCATCCCAGATGGCTCTAGGGTCAGCTTCATCCCTAATCATGGCCCCTGGACAAGGCCTTGTCCCTTCCTCAGTCAAGGCCATCAGTCAATTCTACTTCCTGACCAAAAAATAATTATTCTTAGTAAAGTCTTAGATATGGATTAATTTGGTCAAAGGTTAACTATCTTCATAATCTTGATAGGTATTGCTAAACTCCTCTGTGGTGTCTGATACTACAGCTTAGTTTTCTCTCCTTTTCCCCCTTCCTTTGGCTTCCTGAAATCCCTCTGATTACTTTGTTTCCTTAAAGCCCCTGCCCCTCCCCATTCTGCCCTCCTTCTGCAGAACTCCGTAAGGGTAAGTGTTTGAGCCCTGCCCTTCGGAAGTCTCCTCCTCAGACTCTGGTCCTGACCATGCTCTGCTCCACAGCACCAGCTCTTCCACTCGAGGAGCTCCCCATCATGTCGCATTCTTCTCATGTCAACCCCCTCTGTCACCATATCTTGCTTGTAAATGGTGACGTGCCATCGCCAGTCCAGCCCACTTAGGCCTTGGTCTCCCTGTTTCCCCTCCTCTTGGCCTCTCTCCAGGAATTTTCCACTCTAGCTACACTGATTGGCTGTTTGCCATGTACTCTTTGTCTTTCCAATACCTCTGACTCTTCAAAGCCGGAATCAGCCTCTTGTGTGAAGGCTTTTCCCCCTGAGCCCCTTCATCTGAACATTTACTTTATAAAAATAGCATGTAAGACTGTGTTTCTTCCTTGGAACGTTGCTCACCTGTCATTTCCTTGGTTTTCTTTGTGCTTTTATTATCATTTTGCCCACTGGGTTGGAAGGCTCTGTCTGAGCCCCTCCTGGTCTGACACCCTGTTCTCTCCTCAGTAGGGGATTAGAAATGGGTGGTATCATGGCTTAAGCCTTGACCCACCACCCACACCCTGCCCTGCCTGTCCGTTCTGTCAGTAGAAGACTGATGTCTTCCGGGATGTGGATGTGCCCTTGAGGGTGTGACCAGGTGCTGGGCCAGGAGTCAGGAAAGGTGGCCAGACACAGTCCCCCAAGGGCTGGGGTCTACTCAGGCACCGAGTACCTGAGCCATCCCTGACCCCATGCTTCTGTGCCGGAAGGTGTGTCCCATATGCGCCTCGATGCCCTGGGGAGACCCCAACTACCGCAGCGCCAACTTCATCGAGCACCTCCAGCGCCGGCACCAGTTCTCCTACGACACCTTTGTGGTGAGTCTGCAGCCTGGGCGATGATTCCTGGCTACTGCCCCTGACCCCTACCCCACCCCACCCGGCGGGCCACACGGCTCCCTCCCTCCCCTCACCCGAGAACTGCCGGCCCTGGGGGTGATGTGCTCCCTGGAATGACAGCTCTGTGGTCTTTAAGGAGGGGGACTGGCCAGCCATCGAGACTGAGACAGAGTGAGCTTCCTTTTATGTTTTCCAAGATTTTTATCCACTTTCTTTCATATGTGGCTTCTGGCTGTTACAGAACCTGGTTTGGGATCCTTAAGCTCAGAAGCCCATGGGTCCAGGCAAGTCATGGAAGTGATTGTCCTGGGGAGTTGCAAGCTGGACAGTGTATACGACTCATCATGCTGCCAGCGGCTCCAGCTGATGGTGGCGGAGCCAGGCACTGTGTCGCCAGGTCCTTCCTGCCCCAGTACCAAGGAGCTGCAAATGCAGAATTTCATG
>SJYW01053144.1:435408-452066 GCA_006410735.1 Raphicerus campestris
GGATGTGGATGTGCCCTTGAGGGTGTGACCAGGTGCTGGGCCAGGAGTCAGGAAAGGTGGCCAGACACAGTCCCCCAAGGGCTGGGGTCTACTCAGGCACCGAGTACCTGAGCCATCCCTGACCCCATGCTTCTGTGCCGGAAGGTGTGTCCCATATGCGCCTCGATGCCCTGGGGAGACCCCAACTACCGCAGCGCCAACTTCATCGAGCACCTCCAGCGCCGGCACCAGTTCTCCTACGACACCTTTGTGGTGAGTCTGCAGCCTGGGCGATGATTCCTGGCTACTGCCCCCCACCCCTACCCCACCCCACCCGGCGGGCCACACGGCTCCCTCCCTCCCCTCACCCGAGAACTGCCGGCCCCGGGGGTGTGTTGCTGACGTGATGTGCTCCCTGGAATGACAGCTCTGTGGCCTTTGAGGAGGGGGACTGGCCAGCCATCGAGACTGAGACAGAGTGAGCTTCCTTTTATGTTTTCCAAGATTTTTATCCACTTTCTTTCATATGTGGCTTCTGGCTGTAACAACCTGGTTTGGGATCCTTAAGCTCAGAAGCCCATGGGTCCAGGCAAGTCATGGAAGTGATTGTCCTGGGGAGTTGCAAGCTGGACAGTGTATACGACTCATCATGCTGCCAGCGGCTCCAGCTGATGGTGGCGGAGCCAGGCACTGTGTCGCCAGGTCCTTCCTGCCCCAGTACCAAGGAGCTGCAAATGCAGAATTTCATGTGATGTGTCCCATGTTTATTTCTTAAAGTACTTCAGGTAAAATCAAATACTCTGGGACTTCCCTAGGAGTCCAGTGGCTAAGACTCCATGCTCCCAATACAGGGGGCCTGGGTTTGATCCCTGTTCAGGGAACTAGATCTCTCATGTCACAGCTGAATACTCTGTATGCCATAATGAAGACCTGGTGCAGCCATTTTTTTTTTTTTTTTCCAATTAAAACAAAAGCCAAAGGTGGTCATCAAGTTTGTATCCTCCCCCTGGAGCTGAGTGGTTTGAAGGGCACCCTTGTCTTGGCATTATGGTGGCAGATCCAGCTAGTTGTCTCAGGTAAACCTTTTATTTACACATATAGGTGTCAGGGATTTGAGAACAGCATCCCGTCTCAATGGTGTGTTTCAGGACCTAAGGTGGAGAGCACGACTCTTACCTGAGTTGTCCTAAAGAGCAATTTACTCTTGTCCTGATGAGAGTATCTTAAATTCAGACTTCAAAATTAGCATCTTTTTGTTAAAGATGAATACAGTTGCCAAGACAAGCCCAAGTAGATAGCCTTGCCTCATTGAATCAGAGAGGCTGTTTTCACCCCGGGCACTCCAGCTCTGAGTACCTGGTCTGTGCCAGGCTTCATGCAGGTGCCCACCCATCTGAGAGCACCGTGGGCATCTTCATGGTCCGGGTGAGGCAGCTGAGGCATGGAAATCAAGCAGCTGCCCAGGGTGAGGCAGCTAGCGTCACAGACCGTGCAGCTGGCCCCTGGCCCTCCTCCAGAGCTCTGCTGAGGCGCCCTGCTTCTCCGCCCCACAGTGAGCCCCTCCGCTGCACGCGGTAGCTGAGCGTCTGTGTTGTCCGCAGGATTACGACGTGGATGAGGAGGACATGATAAACCAGGTGCTGCAGCGCTCCATCATCGACCAGTGAGCAGGCGCCCAGGCTGCGCCCGGCCTCGGCTCCGTGTGGAGAATGGGACTCTCCCCCCGAGTGTGCAGCAGGCCTGGGAGCGGGCCTGGTGTTAGGGCAGGGTCACTCGCACAGGGAACAGGCCCACCCTCCTTGGGGGCTCTGCTCACCTGCGTGTCTCCCGTCTGCTCTCGTCCTGCTCCTCAGCCGCCCCGCGGAGCCTCTGTCCCATCTCTGGAAGGGAGCCCAGCTGCCCTCCATCCATGCGCCACGCTCGCGCCTCCTGTCCTATCCCGTGTTGATCTCTCAGGTCCTCCGAGCCAGCCAGGACCTTTTCTGGGTCATGACTAGCACAGGTGAGCCCAGCGTCTCCTCTCCTGCTGCTGATGGGTGTGGGCTCTGGCGTGAGGCATCTCGTGGGTGATGGAGCTGTTCCCTTGCTGTGCGAGTTCCTGTTGGCCGTTGGCAGCAGCCGCCGGAAGCTGGAGTCACCTTGTGAGACGGTTCGCAAGTCCCATGGGAGTGGGTGTCCTGAGCTTACTGTGGTCTGATGCTGGAAGTTTTGATGAGTGTTGTTTCCCTCCCATTCCTGCACATCCTTAGGATTAACTGGTTCAACTTTAAATGCCTGCGTGGTGCCTTCTTAGGGTAAGGTGTAACCATATATTTTTAGTGAAAAGAAGTGTTTCTGACTAGGAAACTTAAAACTCCATTTATTCCTAAGCAAGGAGATGGGTCAACAAGTGAGGTGGGAGGGCCACAGCTTTGGGTTCTGATTTTTTTCAAACTAGCGAGTTATTTTCCAATGACTTACTCGTGTTTGCCTCTCTGTGTGGAAACCTGCTTACATTCTTGTCCTCAAAGCACAAAGAGGGGTCCTCAGATGAGTAAGAAGTTCTGGGGCCCCAGTGGGTACTAGTTCTTTCATCTCTTACTTAGCAGCTTAGATTAACCTGAGGGTTGCTTTCCTATCACAAATTTTTTCATTATAAAACTGGTTTCAACACATAAATCAGTGCGAAGACCTGCCTTCTGAGGTGGAGGGGTTAGGGGAAGTCCAGCCTCCGCACCTGCTGTCTCTCTAACAAGACCCGCAGGTCAGGAGGTACAGCACACCTCTGGGCGCAGCTAGTCATGGAAACTCCGCCAGAAACTTGCTTTGCTAACAGCTCAAGAAGCTTGAAGTTCACCATGTTTCACCAATGTTAATAAATAAGGCCATGAGCTGGCTGTCTCATATGGAGAAGCAGAGCCTCTGGTAGACCAGAAGTCCCCCTATTTAGGTTCATTTTTCCCTGTTAGACGTCCTGTCTGAATAGGGATATTTTTGTTGGTTAGTGGCTGAAGTTGCAGGTGACCCAGGGCTCTGGGCCCAAACACCGCTGCTGGGGGCCTCACCCTCCCTGCCGCTGAGATCGGATGTGTTCAGGAACCGGCAGGGACTGGGTCCTGTGGGGCAGAGTAACTGTCTCTAACGTGCTGTTGCTTGGGAGGGCCCGGGTGTTGTTAACAGCTTCTTCACTGTAATTTCTGGAAAAAGTTCGCTCTGACCCCCCTGAATTGAGATCATCTCAGCCTAGGTTTAGAGGGAAATTTAACAAAACCTTCATTTGAAGAAGCCCGATGGTGGTCTCACAGTGGTACCAAGAAACAAATTTCATTGTATTAAGTGCACTTCATGTATTTCTAATAAGATGACTTTCCAGAAAGTGACATTTGTTATGTTCTGGCTTTTAAAGTGAAATATAAATAAATCTCATGATTTATCCAACTGGTACCCTGTAATGCCTGTTTTTATTAACCTCAGTTTGCTGAAGCCTGGGCTTGGGGAGCCCCTGGAAGACTGTTGTGCTTTTTAAGGGGAAGTTCTTATCTGTCACGAGTGAGTCCCATCTGGCTCTGATCTCAGCTCTGACCCTTCACCAGCTGGCCTTACCGGGCCTGTCTTCTCTGGAGAACAGACCCACCTCCCTGCCACCCCTGTACCCCTGTCCTCCACCACAGACACACATGTTTGGGAGCTCCAGTGAGGCAAGAAGTGACCCTGTTCCATGAAACAAGACCTCAGGTGCCTTGGCAACAGCCCTGAAACATGGCAGTAGCGGGTTCCACACGCGGAGATCTGAGGCCATGGGCCTGTCGCGGTTCTGCACTCTGCCTCTGGCTGTGGGACATCTGGAAAGTACTTCCCCTTCTGAGTTAAATAGATTTATGTAGGATCCTGCATGTGGCTCTGCTGGTGGCTCAGTTAAAGAAGGTGCCTGTGGTGCAGGAGACCTGGGTTCCATCCCTGGATCAGGAAGATCCCCTGGAGGAGGGCATGGCAACCCACTCCAGTTTACTTGCCTGGAGAATCCTATGGACGAGGAACCTGGTGAGTTATGGTCCATGGGGTTGCAAAGAGATTGCAAGCAGATTCTTTACTGCGTGAGCCACCAGGGAAGCCATCCTTAGGTGAGTGTAGGAACTTCTATCTTGTAAGACAGGCTAGTCTTACAACACATCTATTGTATGATAGCTGGTGTAGGCAGCCGCTCCATTGTTGGTTAGAATTGGGTGGGCAAGCTCAGTTCTTACAGGTCGCAAGACTTTAATGATACCTTTTCTGCTTATAAAAATCATCTAGACTGTTTGGTCTCAAATGATCACCCCTCAAATTATTTACAAAGGGAAAATCACTAACTTTGGGACTTCCCTGGTACTCCAGTGCTTAAGACTCCACGCTCCCAACGCAGGCAGCGCAGGTTCGATCCCTGGTCAGGGAACCAGATCCCAAACGCCACAACTAAAGATCCTGTGTGCCACAACTAAGACGGCACAGCAAAATAAGTAAAAGTAAATACTGCAAATGAGTAGCTTTGCAGTGGAGAGACCTAGCAGGCTGCTCCTTACCAAGGGATCAGAATTAACATCACTGATAATGGGACACACGAGAATGCAGCACTTCTGAGAGTCCCAACAGAAAAACGCTAACTAGAGTCTAATTGTAAGGGACAGCTTTCCAAGTGGCACTGGTGGTAAAGAATCCTCCCGCCAATGCAGGAGACCCAGGTTTGATCCCTGGATCAGGAAGATCGCCTGGAGAAGGAAATGGCAGCCCATTCCAGTGTTCTTGCCTGGAGAATCCCATGGACAGAGGAGCCGGGCGGGTTACGATCCTTGGAGTCGCAGAGTCACATGACTGAGCCCACACACAGACCGTTGTAAGGAAACATCAGGCAACTCATCCAAACTGAGAGACAGGCTACGAAACAGCTCCACCTCTTCCAAAATGCCAAGGTCGAAGAATAGCAGAGAGGCTGCAACCAGCTGCAAAGCTGCCTGATCCCGGCTCGGATCCTTGATGTTACAGGGGTTGCTCTAAAGGGTGTTCATGGACCAATTGCTAACAGTTGAGTAAGGATTGTGGAACAAGTAACAGTATTTTATCAGTGTGAGATTTCCTAAGTTTGAGTTACACCACAGTCGCATAAGAGAATGTCCTTGTTCTTAGGAGATAGACGTGGAAGAGTTTAAAGGACCTGATGGGACTTCCCTGGTGGTCCAGGGGTCAAGACTCCTTGCTTCCACTGCATGGGGCATGGGTTCAGTCCCTGGTCAGGGAACTAGGATCCTGCATGCCACGAGGAGCAGCCGCCCCAAAATTATATATAAGTAAAGGACATGATGTCTCCAAGTTACTCTCAGATGGCTCAGGAAAAAATCGTGTGCCCCTGTGTATAAATACATAAAATGATAAAGAGTAGGTATGTACGATGTTAAAAACTATAACGCGTGCTCAGTCGCTTCAGTTGTGTCTGACAGTTTGTGACCTGAGGGACGGTAGCCCGCCAGGGTCCTCTGTCCATGGGATTCTCCAGGCAAGAATGCTGGAGAGGGTTGCCATGCCCGCCTCCAGGGCATCTTCCTGACCCAGGGACTGAACCTGCATCTCCAGCATCTCCTGCGTTGCAGGCAGATTCTTAACCGCTGAGTCACCAGGGTCCCCTCAAACAACTATAATGCTTATTCTTTAGAAAATAGCAGAAGACAGATAAAGCAGAAAAATATAAAAAAGTGGAAACCACTCCTCATCCCACCCCACAATCAGTGATCATTTAATAATGAAATACATATCCTTGGCTCATATTTTTGGTTGAATCTTAAAACAGGTGAATGCTTTACTTGTCTATATTATAACCTGCATTTTTCACTCCAGGATTTATCTCTCAACATCTTTCCTGTCATTGTGGTGGTATTTTTAATGATTGCCTGACCCTCCTAGTGAGGATGGACCTGACTTGTATTTATCAATGAGTATTTAGGTTTCCAGTTTGACTCTGTTAACCTAAAGCGATAACACAATTGGTGGTTATTGTTTTTAACCAATAAAATGAGTTTCTTCAGGAACAGCAAAGAATTTCAACTCAGGACATGCACAGGTGGCAAACTCAATGTAAGTCCGGTAAAATAAGGGGGAGGAAGCTCTTGCAGAGGAGAAGGGGAAGCTGGGAGAGGCTGTCATAAACATGAAGGCCCTTGGAGGAAACCGGGAGTTTGAAGGACAGGGCCTTCTCATTGGCTGCATCGTGACAGTCTCAGTGGCCAAGCTGTTGACAAGTAAGGAGGAAATTTTTCTCATTCCTGCTGGCAGTAGTAAAATAATGTCCCTTCCTACCGCAGATGCGAGGGACGCCTCCTCTCGGTCTGGGTTGACTTCTAGTGGTATATTCGTGAGAGCTCCCCTTTCTGGCCGCCCAATTACATTTTAGTGAGGTTTGGCCAACTGACGTGAAGAGCCAGCTCATTGGGGAAAACCTCGATGCTGGGAAAGATTGAAGGCAAAAGGAGAAGAGGGCGGCAGAGGAGGAGATGGTTAGACAGTATCACTGACTCAATGGACATAAACTTGAGCAAACCCCAGGAGATAGCGCAGGACGGAGAAGCCTGGTGCGCTGCAGTCCATGAAGCTGCAAAGAGACTAAACCAATCAGATTTAGCAACTGAACAATAACCCTTTATTAATTTTCACAACTATGTTATGGGCCATGCTACAGCAAACATCCTTCCAAATACATCTTTGCCCACCCATCTAAGTACTTTATACTTATATACAGGACTTCCCCGGCTGTCCAGTGGTTAAGAATTGACCTGTTGATGCAGGGGGACACAGGTTGGATCCCTCATCAGGGAACTCAGATCCCACATGCCGTGGAGCAGCTAAACCCTCACACCGAAACGAGAGAGTTCAGGGGCCACAACAGAAAGATCTTGTATGCAACAAAGATTCCACGAGCCGCAACTAAGACCCGATGCAGCCAAATTCATTTTATAATTCAAAGCTTTGCATGAAGCAGGGCACCAAAGCCGGTGCTCTGGGACAACCCTGGGGGTCAGGGTGAGGAGGGGAGTTGGGGGTGGTTTCAGGATGGGAGGACACGTGTGTCATGTTGATGTATGACAAAAATCATCGCAATATCGTCAAGTAATCCTCCAGTTAAAACATTAATTTTAAAAAATAAACAATTGTTTTAATTCCCTTATAAAAAATTCAAAACTTCTAAGTATTTTATAGAGAGAGGTGCTGTGTCAAATGAAGAGAAGTTGTGAGAGGCAGAAATACAGAGAAAGATTAGGAGAGACAGACAGAGTCCAGGGAGACAGAAAAATAGANCGCCAATGCAGGAGACCCAGGTTTGATCCCTGGATCAGGAAGATCGCCTGGAGAAGGAAATGGCAGCCCATTCCAGTGTTCTTGCCTGGAGAATCCCATGGACAGAGGAGCCGGGCGGGTTACGATCCTTGGAGTCGCAGAGTCACATGACTGAGCCCACACACAGACCGTTGTAAGGAAACATCAGGCAACTCATCCAAACTGAGAGACAGGCTACGAAACAGCTCCACCTCTTCCAAAATGCCAAGGTCGAAGAATAGCAGAGAGGCTGCAACCAGCTGCAAAGCTGCCTGATCCCGGCTCGGATCCTTGATGTTACAGGGGTTGCTCTAAAGGGTGTTCATGGACCAATTGCTAACAGTTGAGTAAGGATTGTGGAACAAGTAACAGTATTTTATCAGTGTGAGATTTCCTAAGTTTGAGTTACACCACAGTCGCATAAGAGAATGTCCTTGTTCTTAGGAGATAGACGTGGAAGAGTTTAAAGGACCTGATGGGACTTCCCTGGTGGTCCAGGGGTCAAGACTCCTTGCTTCCACTGCATGGGGCATGGGTTCAGTCCCTGGTCAGGGAACTAGGATCCTGCATGCCACGAGGAGCAGCCGCCCCAAAATTATATATAAGTAAAGGACATGATGTCTCCAAGTTACTCTCAGATGGCTCAGGAAAAAATCGTGTGCCCCTGTGTATAAATACATAAAATGATAAAGAGCAGGTATGTACGATGTTAAAAACTATAACGCGTGCTCAGTCGCTTCAGTTGTGTCTGACAGTTTGTGACCTGAGGGACGGTAGCCCGCCAGGGTCCTCTGTCCATGGGATTCTCCAGGCAAGAATGCTGGAGAGGGTTGCCATGCCCGCCTCCAGGGCATCTTCCTGACCCAGGGACTGAACCTGCATCTCCAGCATCTCCTGCGTTGCAGGCAGATTCTTAACCGCTGAGTCACCAGGGTCCCCTCAAACAACTATAATGCTTATTCTTTAGAAAATAGCAGAAGACAGATAAAGCAGAAAAATATAAAAAAGTGGAAACCACTCCTCATCCCACCCCACAATCAGTGATCATTTAATAATGAAATTCATATCCTTGGGTCATATTTTTGGTTGAATCTTAAAACAGGTGAATGCTTTACTTGTCTATATTATAACCTGCATTTTTCACTCCAGGATTTATCTCTCAACATCTTTCCTGTCATTGTGGTGGTATTTTTAATGATTGCCTGACCCTCCTAGTGAGGATGGACCTGACTTGTATTTATCAATGAGTATTTAGGTTTCCAGTTTGACTGTTAACCTAAAGCGATAACACAATTGGTGGTTATTGTTTTTAACCAATAAAATGAGTTTCTTCAGGAACAGCAAAGAATTTCAACTCAGGACATGCACAGGTGGCAAACTCAATGTAAGTCCGGTAAAATAAGGGGGAGGAAGCTCTTGCAGAGGAGAAGGGGAAGCTGGGAGAGGCTGTCATAAACATGAAGGCCCTTGGAGGAAACCGGGAGTTTGAAGGACAGGGCCTTCTCATTGGCTGCATCGTGACAGTCTCAGTGGCCAAGCTGTTGACAAGTAAGGAGGAAATTTTTCTCATTCCTGCTGGCAGTAGTAAAATAATGTCCCTTCCTACCGCAGATGCGAGGGACGCCTCCTCTCGGTCTGGGTTGACTTCTAGTGGTATATTCGTGAGAGCTCCCCTTTCTGGCCGCCCAATTACATTTTAGTGAGGTTTGGCCAACTGACGTGAAGAGCCAGCTCATTGGGGAAAACCTCGATGCTGGGAAAGATTGAAGGCAAAAGGAGAAGAGGGCGGCAGAGGAGGAGATGGTTAGACAGTATCACTGACTCAATGGACATAAACTTGAGCAAACCCCAGGAGATAGCGCAGGACGGAGAAGCCTGGTGCGCTGCAGTCCATGAAGCTGCAAAGAGACTAAACCAATCAGATTTAGCAACTGAACAATAACCCTTTATTAATTTTCACAACTATGTTATGGGCCATGCTACAGCAAACATCCTTCCAAATACATCTTTGCCCACCCATCTAAGTACTTTATACTTATATACAGGACTTCCCCGGCTGTCCAGTGGTTAAGAATTGACCTGTTGATGCAGGGGGACACAGGTTGGATCCCTCATCAGGGAACTCAGATCCCACATGCCGTGGAGCAGCTAAACCCTCACACCGAAACGAGAGAGTTCAGGGGCCACAACAGAAAGATCTTGTATGCAACAAAGATTCCACGAGCCGCAACTAAGACCCGATGCAGCCAAATTCATTTTATAATTCAAAGCTTTGCATGAAGCAGGGCACCAAAGCCGGTGCTCTGGGACAACCCTGGGGGTCAGGGTGAGGAGGGGAGTTGGGGGTGGTTTCAGGATGGGAGGACACGTGTGTCATGTTGATGTATGACAAAAATCATCGCAATATCGTCAAGTAATCCTCCAGTTAAAACATTAATTTTAAAAAATAAACAATTGTTTTAATTCCCTTATAAAAAATTCAAAACTTCTAAGTATTTTATAGAGAGAGGTGCTGTGTCAAATGAAGAGAAGTTGTGAGAGGCAGAAATACAGAGAAAGATTAGGAGAGACAGACAGAGTCCAGGGAGACAGAAAAATAGAAGAGTCAGAGACACCCAGAGAGAGAGTGAGAGAGATGGAGAGAGACAAGGAGAAAGAGCAAGGTCGAGGGATAGCCTGAGAGAAGGTGGCTGCTGTCGGGGGAGACAGGGAGCGGGCTTGGAATCCAGGCAGAGTGACTAAGCGACTTTGAGGAACACACCCTATAGATACAATTGTAGATGAGGTCAGTGCCCTTTGTGCAAGGATTTTCCTGGGACTGTCGTTCCTGGTAAGCAGAAGATGAGCAGTAACATTGCCCATCACCAGTGGGGGACTGGTTAGGACTGTACTCTTGAGTGCTGGAGCGCCAGTCTCTAGGTGGGGCTGCCAGATTTAGCAAATAAAAATGCGAGCCCTTTGTGCATGTGATGCGCATGCTCAGCTGTGTCTGACTCTTTGCAGCCCCGTGGACTCTAGCCCACCAGGCCCCTCTGTCCATGAGATTTCCCAGGCGAGAATACTGGAGTGGGCAGTCATTCCCTTCTCCAGGGATCCTCCCGACCCGGGGACTGAACTCAGCTCTTCTGTGTCTCCTGCATTGCAGGCTCATATTACCACTGAGCTATCGGGGAAGCCCTAAAATCCTGGAAAGCCAGTTAATTTTGAATTTCAGATAAAGAGGTCTGTCCCGTGCAGTCTGATACTAAAAGTTTATTGTAGTTATGTGAGATTCTTTTTTTTTTTTTTCNTTGTCTATATTATAACCTGCATTTTTCACTCCAGGATTTATCTCTCAACATCTTTCCTGTCATTGTGGTGGTATTTTTAATGATTGCCTGACCCTCCTAGTGAGGATGGACCTGACTTGTATTTATCAATGAGTATTTAGGTTTCCAGTTTGACTGTTAACCTAAAGCGATAACACAATTGGTGGTTATTGTTTTTAACCAATAAAATGAGTTTCTTCAGGAACAGCAAAGAATTTCAACTCAGGACATGCACAGGTGGCAAACTCAATGTAAGTCCGGTAAAATAAGGGGGAGGAAGCTCTTGCAGAGGAGAAGGGGAAGCTGGGAGAGGCTGTCATAAACATGAAGGCCCTTGGAGGAAACCGGGAGTTTGAAGGACAGGGCCTTCTCATTGGCTGCATCGTGACAGTCTCAGTGGCCAAGCTGTTGACAAGTAAGGAGGAAATTTTTCTCATTCCTGCTGGCAGTAGTAAAATAATGTCCCTTCCTACCGCAGATGCGAGGGACGCCTCCTCTCGGTCTGGGTTGACTTCTAGTGGTATATTCGTGAGAGCTCCCCTTTCTGGCCGCCCAATTACATTTTAGTGAGGTTTGGCCAACTGACGTGAAGAGCCAGCTCATTGGGGAAAACCTCGATGCTGGGAAAGATTGAAGGCAAAAGGAGAAGAGGGCGGCAGAGGAGGAGATGGTTAGACAGTATCACTGACTCAATGGACATAAACTTGAGCAAACCCCAGGAGATAGCGCAGGACGGAGAAGCCTGGTGCGCTGCAGTCCATGAAGCTGCAAAGAGACTAAACCAATCAGATTTAGCAACTGAACAATAACCCTTTATTAATTTTCACAACTATGTTATGGGCCATGCTACAGCAAACATCCTTCCAAATACATCTTTGCCCACCCATCTAAGTACTTTATACTTATATACAGGACTTCCCCGGCTGTCCAGTGGTTAAGAATTGACCTGTTGATGCAGGGGGACACAGGTTGGATCCCTCATCAGGGAACTCAGATCCCACATGCCGTGGAGCAGCTAAACCCTCACACCGAAACGAGAGAGTTCAGGGGCCACAACAGAAAGATCTTGTATGCAACAAAGATTCCACGAGCCGCAACTAAGACCCGATGCAGCCAAATTCATTTTATAATTCAAAGCTTTGCATGAAGCAGGGCACCAAAGCCGGTGCTCTGGGACAACCCTGGGGGTCAGGGTGAGGAGGGGAGTTGGGGGTGGTTTCAGGATGGGAGGACACGTGTGTCATGTTGATGTATGACAAAAATCATCGCAATATCGTCAAGTAATCCTCCAGTTAAAACATTAATTTTAAAAAATAAACAATTGTTTTAATTCCCTTATAAAAAATTCAAAACTTCTAAGTATTTTATAGAGAGAGGTGCTGTGTCAAATGAAGAGAAGTTGTGAGAGGCAGAAATACAGAGAAAGATTAGGAGAGACAGACAGAGTCCAGGGAGACAGAAAAATAGAAGAGTCAGAGACACCCAGAGAGAGAGTGAGAGAGATGGAGAGAGACAAGGAGAAAGAGCAAGGTCGAGGGATAGCCTGAGAGAAGGTGGCTGCTGTCGGGGGAGACAGGGAGCGGGCTTGGAATCCAGGCAGAGTGACTAAGCGACTTTGAGGAACACACCCTATAGATACAATTGTAGATGAGGTCAGTGCCCTTTGTGCAAGGATTTTCCTGGGACTGTCGTTCCTGGTAAGCAGAAGATGAGCAGTAACATTGCCCATCACCAGTGGGGGACTGGTTAGGACTGTACTCTTGAGTGCTGGAGCGCCAGTCTCTAGGTGGGGCTGCCAGATTTAGCAAATAAAAATGCGAGCCCTTTGTGCATGTGATGCGCATGCTCAGCTGTGTCTGACTCTTTGCAGCCCCGTGGACTCTAGCCCACCAGGCCCCTCTGTCCATGAGATTTCCCAGGCGAGAATACTGGAGTGGGCAGTCATTCCCTTCTCCAGGGATCCTCCCGACCCGGGGACTGAACTCAGCTCTTCTGTGTCTCCTGCATTGCAGGCTCATATTACCACTGAGCTATCGGGGAAGCCCTTAAATCCTGGAAAGCCAGTTAATTTTGAATTTCAGATAAAGAGGTGTGTCCCGTGCAGTCTGATACTAAAAGTTTATTGTAGTTATGTGAGATTCTTTTTTTTTTTTCACACTTAGAACTTTTTATTTTGATTGGGGTAAAGCTGATTAGCAATGTTGTGATAGTTGCCGATGAACATCGAAGGGCCTCAGCCATACATGTACACGTATCTGTTAGGTAGGTAGAATAGGGAAACGGAGTCCAAAATGGCGGTGGCTAAAAGACAAGGAAGGGAAAAGCCCGTGAAAATAGAACAAAAGAAAGTCCGAGGACCAGAATGAAGACTTCAGGTAGAACAAACAGCACTCCTGGCTAAGCCCAATTTGCATAGGGTGGGCCCAGGTGGAAGAAAACGTATAAAAGGAAGAACCAAAGCGCTGTCTCGCTCGCTTTCTTTCTTTCTTTTTCTTTCTTTCTCTTTCTCTCCCGCATGCGTGCGCTCTTTCTCTCTCTCTCCCATTTTCCTGCTATCTTCTAAATAAACTAGAGCTGTAACACTGATTTGCCTAAGAGCTGTAACACGGTTTGTCCAAGACCTGAGAGCTGTGACACGCCAAGGGCTCTAATGTCCGTTGCTCCAAATCTTTGTTGTGATGAGACAAAGAACCGGGGAACATACACTCGCGTGATATATCCATTCTCCCCCAGACCCTTCTCCCATCCAGGCTGCCATTTAACATTGAGCAGATTCTGTTTGGTATACAGTAGGTCCTTGTAATTTATCCATTTTGATTATAGCAGTGTGTGCATAACCATCCTGCTGCTGCTGCTGCTGCTAAGTCACTTCAGTCATGTCCGACTCTGTGCGACCCCATAGATGGCAGCCCACCAGGCGCCCCCGTCCCTGGGATTCTCCAGGCAAGAACACTGGAGTGGGTTGCCATTTCCTTCTCCAATGCATGAAAGTGAAAAGTGAAAGTGAAGTCACTCAGTCGTGTCCGACTCTTCACGACCCCATGGACTGCAGCCCACCAGGCTCCTCCGTCCATTGGATTTTCCAGGCAAGAGTACTGGAGTGGGGTGCCATTGCCTTCTCCGGCATAACCATCCTAGACCCCCTAAATTCTGGTTTCAGTGGATATCTGTATTTTGTTTGGCAACCCTATCTATAGAATCAGTGAGAACAGCAAGGGGAAGTCGAGACAGAGGGTGTGTGTGTGTCTGTGTACACGTGCCTTCGAGGAGGGCTTCTGAGACGGCTTGTTCAGGTTTTAGCTCCCGGTCTACATAGTGGTTGTAGTTCTAAAGAAGGGATATATTCAGGATTATACAGTCACAGGTGGTAGGGCTAGGCAGGACCCTAGCTTTGTGCCCTGCAGAGATTTGTGTATATGTCTTTAAAGTGTTAACATATTAAACACAAACATTAGACAACAGTTTTTTTCTAAGTATTTATTTGCACCAGGTCTTAGTTGCAACACGCAGGATTGTCAGTCTTCATGGCAGCACACAAACTTAGTTGCGGCGTGAGGGATCTGGTTCCCTGACCAGGGGTGGAACCTGGGCATTGGGAGCGGAGCATCTCGGCTACTGGACCACTGGGGAAGTCCCCAGACCACGTTTGGACATTTCTAATTTTAAAAAATTGGCAATCTCAAGAACTGCCGGGGCCACGTGTGGGGAAGTTATTTACAGAATGGGAATAACACATGCAAAGCTGCTGAGGCTGAGCGTGCCTGCTCTGGCCCACGGTGGCTGGAGCCGCCTGGGGGAGTGGGCCCAAGGGGCCTGGGGCTCTCAGCGAGGAGCTTCTGCCACCTGAACTACTCTCACATCCTGGAGCACTCAGCTGCCCCCAGGCTTCTTAGTCACGGTGGTCAGCAGTCTCTGCTGCTGGGACTGTCTCCTCACTTCCCTCTCTCACTTGTCCATCCCTGTGACCTCAGTGTGGGGTCCCTCGGGGTCTCACTCCTCTGACTCACCTGGGTTCCTCAGACTGGCAGATTCCTCCCTCACCTGTGGGCTTCACGGGCACAGGAGCTTGTTTGTGTCTGGCTGGTTTATTATAAAATCCTAACCCACTAAGCCAGGGACATTCCATTGCTTGCTCACTGTAACTTGAGCATGTTGGCATGTCACCTCTCTGAGCCTCGGTTTCTTTATCTGTAAAATGGGGTTGATAATCTTGACTGTTTTACAGAAGAGGATGAGATGGTTAGACAGCCTCACAGACTCAGTGGACATGACTTTGAGCAAACTCCTGGAGATAGTGAAGGACAGAGGAGCCTGGCGGGCTGCAGTCTATGGGGTCGCAAAGAATCAGACATGACTTAGTGACCTGAACAACAACAACCTCGCCTAGCATTCAGGGCTTGCTGGAGCGTCCAGATGGGCCAGCGTGGCAGCAGTGGCAAAGGGCGATGACAGGAGCATTTCTGAGGTGACGGATGAGCTGGAAACGGCTCTAGGAAGAGCCGACAAAGGGCATTCTGGGCAGAGGGAAGAGCAGAAGCCAAGGCCTGCTGTGGGACAGAACCTGCGTGAAGAGGGAGCAGGAAGGCCACCGAGGCTGGAGCAGGTGAGAAGAGTGGGGAGAGGGGAGATGAGCCCAGGCGAGGTAGCATCTTGTGACAGCCTTTGACCTAAGCACATGGCTGTTCTCACTTTCCCCTCCTTGGCAGTATCTCCCACACATCTTTGTCCAGAGATGCACAAAGGTCTCCAGGTGGGCGCAGGTGGCGGGAGAGGAGGCCCTGGGGCTTTTCCTGGAAGCAGGTTCAGCCGTCTGCCTGGAAGTGGAGATAACAGGGCGCTATCAGCAGGCCGAGGGGCGAGGCTGCCAAGGCAAATCAGTGCTCCAGATACTCCGTGAGATAATGCGTGGCCACCCCCGTGGCAAATGCACGGAGATTAGCCGGGCAAGGAGCGCACTGCACCTTTGCGAGATCCCAGGGCCCCGTGTTGGGTCTGGAGCATCAGTGGACCTCCAGGTACGACGCTGGCCCAGCAGGTGTGGGCCCCACCCAGTCCCCACACATCCACCTGCCACCCTCAAGGCTTTGGACGACTGCCTTCTCTTTCTGCTTGCCCAGGAACATCCCAGAACTTCTGCAGCCCTGGGAAAGTGGGGCCGGCTGGTCACCCTACTTACTATCCACATTCACTAGATGAAGAAACCAGGTCTCAGCGGCAGACAGTTAAATTTTGCCTGGGATTTGTAGTTGGATTTTTTTCATTAAAATGTATTTTATTTAAAATGGTGACATGCATCTGAAATAGACATTGAATCTACAGCCATACCACCCTGAATCTGCCTGATCTTGTCTGAAATAAAACATTCATACCGTTCAGAAATGGAGGGATTGGTCCAGCGGTTAAGACTCCATGCTTCCAACACAGGGGTCGCAGTTTCAGTCCCTGATCAGAGAACATGTCTCATGGCATGGCCAAAAAAAAAAAATAAGATAAATAAAATAACAATAAGAATGATAAAATAATTTAAAAAAAAAACAAAACAGTTTGCAGAAAAAGAAGTCTCCTTCCCACCCCTGTCTGCTTTCCTCCTCAGCAGTAACCAGATTCTTGGGTCTAATTGTACAGTCTGGGCCTACATGTAGATATTATTTATTAACTTCTGCACAACAGGCAGCCTATGAGATATTCTGATCACGTGAAGGTTTTGTTTTCACTTAAAAAGTTATATGGGTTCATTCATTCATTCAGCTAATATTTATTGTGCACCTACTGTAAACCAGGCCAAGGTCACAGCCGTGAACCAAACAGATACTTCCTGCCTGGGTAGAGAGCTTCCTTTCCTCAAACTGATAAAATGTTTGTCTGTAAAAGCTGTTCGTGGACCTCCCTGGGTGTCCAGTGGTTTCTTTTCTTTTCTTTCTTTTTTTTTTTCAAGCTATTTGTAGCTCAAGGGGCATAGAAAAATAAACCACAGGTTGAATCTGGCCTGGGGGCTATTGTTTGCCAACCTCTGGTCTGAAGAATAATCAGCAAAATAAATAAAATACACACGGT
>SJYW01053144.1:454624-481477 GCA_006410735.1 Raphicerus campestris
GCTCAAGATAGTGCATCAGGTCAGGTCAGCAGGTGGAGGGCCGTGGTGAAGAATCGGCTTCTGCTCTGCGTGAGATAGGGACCCGGGAGGTTTGGAGCAGGACACGGCATTACTCCTCCCTCTGGATGTAGATGGAAAATCACGATGGGAAGTAAACAGACGTACAGGAGGCCATATTCTTCGTAGTGACTGTGTGTGGCCTGTCCCCTCCGCCTCCCCTCCTCCCCAGCTAGAACAGGGAAAGGTTGATTGTTTTGTTCACAGCACCTAAGGATCCAGACAGTTGTCCCTGCTCTCATGCGGGTGGTGAGTGGAGGGACTTAGCAGGTTTCCACAGGTGGAAACAAGTTGGAGAGACCTTCGGATTTAGGCCTGTGCCCCATCCCCAGTCCAGGACAGGCGTGGCCCCTGTCTCTTATACACATCTAGATGTGTATAAGAGACAGGGGTAGAGGGGATGGCACGGTGCCAGAGGAGACGTCCCTGAGGTGAGGTGAGCCGGGTGCCCGACTCCAGGGGAGATACTCCACAGAAAGGGATTGTCGAGTGCCAAGTGGCTGAGGCTGGCGTGGTCCACTGTGAGTTCAGAGGGGCCACGAGGGGCCCGGTTCCACAGAGCCTCACGGTATCGTGAGCATTTTGGCTTTTTCTGTGAGAGAGATGGGAGCCTGGGAGGCTCTATATACTCTTAGACAGGATTTGAGATTTTGCCAGCTGCAAAGTATTCCATTGATTGGACTGATGTATTTAACAGATCATCTGTGATGGACAACTTTTGCTACCCTATTAAAAATTGATGAGGTTAATACTTGCAAGTGATTTAAACATGTTTTAAGACACAGGAAAGGGCATGCAACAGATCATCTTCTCCCACTCCTGCCTGGTTGCCACTCAGATCCCCTCCTCAGAGACAATCCCGGAGACCAGTTTCCAGTCCTCCTGCCAATGGCTGTTTCTGTGTTTCTAAGAAATACTCACATATCTCTCCCTCTTTTATGCAAATGCCATCACATTGTACATGCTGTTCTGCACCTGGCTTTTTATCACTTCATGTCTTGATATGATTCCACTTCATTACATCTAGAGTTTTCTCCTTTCTGACAGATGGCTAATCTGTCTGCATTGTAACGTATTAACTGTTCCCCAAGAGTGTCAAATACCACTTGGGGATGCTAACGGGACACCTATGCGGATGAAGCTCCCGCACAAAACTTGGCACACAGCAGGCCCTCAGCAAACGGGAACAAAAAATGCTCATCCATCTTGGAGTCCCCAGCTCTGGCCACGCCCAACAGACTTGGACCCAGAAACTTCCCTTGAAACCCTTTTGTATTCTGAGATGGTGACTTTTGATTCTCAGAGGGACTTCTGAGTGAGGCCCAGGGCTGAATCACTGTGTCCAGGCAGGTGGGAGACACTCAAGAGGTTTTGTTTTTTTAAATCAAGGGTAAGGGTGGAGGTTGAACCTTGATTCATTCATTAAACTTTTCGTGGGCAATGTCTTCTTCCCGGCAGAGATGAACTCTCTGATTGATCCACTCAGCAGTTAGTGATCTAATCAACAGGGTCAGCTAGCCTAATACACAAAGAGTTTTTANGGGTAGAGGGGATGGCACGGTGCCAGAGGAGACGTCCCTGAGGTGAGGTGAGCCGGGTGCCCGACTCCAGGGGAGATACTCCACAGAAAGGGATTGTCGAGTGCCAAGTGGCTGAGGCTGGCGTGGTCCACTGTGAGTTCAGAGGGGCCACGAGGGGCCCGGTTCCACAGAGCCTCACGGTATCGTGAGCATTTTGGCTTTTTCTGTGAGAGAGATGGGAGCCTGGGAGGCTCTATATACTCTTAGACAGGATTTGAGATTTTGCCAGCTGCAAAGTATTCCATTGATTGGACTGATGTATTTAACAGATCATCTGTGATGGACAACTTTTGCTACCCTATTAAAAATTGATGAGGTTAATACTTGCAAGTGATTTAAACATGTTTTAAGACACAGGAAAGGGCATGCAACAGATCATCTTCTCCCACTCCTGCCTGGTTGCCACTCAGATCCCCTCCTCAGAGACAATCCCGGAGACCAGTTTCCAGTCCTCCTGCCAATGGCTGTTTCTGTGTTTCTAAGAAATACTCACATATCTCTCCCTCTTTTATGCAAATGCCATCACATTGTACATGCTGTTCTGCACCTGGCTTTTTATCACTTCATGTCTTGATATGATTCCACTTCATTACATCTAGAGTTTTCTCCTTTCTGACAGATGGCTAATCTGTCTGCATTGTAACGTATTAACTGTTCCCCAAGAGTGTCAAATACCACTTGGGGATGCTAACAGGACACCTATGCGGATGAAGCTCCCGCACAAAACTTGGCACACAGCAGGCCCTCAGCAAACGGGAACAAAAAATGCTCATCCATCTTGGAGTCCCCAGCTCTGGCCACGCCCAACAGACTTGGACCCAGAAACTTCCCTTGAAACCCTTTTGTATTCTGAGATGGTGACTTTTGATTCTCAGAGGGACTTCTGAGTCAGGCCCAGGGCTGAATCACTGTGTCCAGGCAGGTGGGAGACACTCAAGAGGTTTTGTTTTTTTAAATCAAGGGTAAGGGTGGAGGTTGAACCTTGATTCATTCATTAAACTTTTCGTGGGCAATGTCTTCTTCCCAGCAGAGATGAACTCTCTGATTGATCCACTCAGCAGTTAGTGATCTAATCAACAGGGTCAGCTAGCCTAATATACAAAGAGTTTTTATTGATTAAGAAGTTCATCAAATCAGTGACCAAAGGACAGAGATGCAGTTCAGGACACTGAGAAAAGGAAAAGGACACAGGCTGTGAAAACTGCTCCACCCCAATCATGTAGATGCAAACTGTAAACAGGAGACCTCACTTTCCCTTATCAGATGGGGAAGATTAAAAAAAATAAAGCTGACAACACCCGGCCTCCGCCAGGTTTTGAAAATGGCCCCCAACTCCCTGCTGGTGGAAGTATAATTTAGTTTAACCTTGTGAGAGGACGTTTGGACAAATGTATCAACTTTTTTTGCCATGTCAAATGACTTGCAGGATCTCAGTTTCCTGACCAGGAATTGAACCCAGACCCTCAGGGCAATGAGAGCAAAGAGTCCTAACCACTGCCAAGGAATTCCCTCAATATTTTTTATAAGATATCTTTGCACTTCAGGTCAAAGATATGTGTACAAGACATTCACTGAAATTGCCCCCTTGTTTGTAGTAGCAAAAACTTATATTCTAATCTAAATGCCTATCACAAGTCCCCTTGTAAGATAAATTGTGTGATTATGGTATAATCCATACAATGAAAGAGTCTGCAGCCCTGCAAGGGGTTACAGGAGCTACGTGTCTAGAGATATGGAACAACTTTCAAGATACGCAGTATCTTGAGGTAAAAGCAAGTAGGCTAAAGTATAGGCTCTCATTGGTGTTAAATATATATCTCTCCTTGTCTCTATACAGACTGTCTCTAGAAGGTCATACAAGACGCTGGTAAAAATAACTGCCTTTGCTGAGGGAAATGGATTTTACAGGCAAGAATACTGTAACAGGGGATCTGCCTGATGGAATCCGTATCTCCTGCCTTGGCAGAATAGGCTTTTTCTTTCTTTCCCCCCCCTCTTAAAAACCACAAGCACCACTTGGGAAGCCCCAGCTAAAGGCAATCATGGAAACCACAAAGCCGACGAGGATGGGATTCGAACCCACGCGTGCAGAGCACAATGGATTAGCAGTCCATCGCCTTAACCACTCGGCCACCTCGTCCTAACACTTGGAGATATTCCCAAACTGATCTTCAAGGCAGCTGGACCAGTTTTCATCCCCATCCACGGCGTGCGCGTCCAGCCCCACACGACAGCCAGCAGAGGGCGCCGCAGGGCCGCGGCCCCGGGCGCAGGGCGCGGGGTGGGGTGGGGCGGGGGGCAGAGCCGGTCCATTTCCGGGAGGACCTGACGCCGCAGCGTCTCAAGTGTCGTCCGGGCCCGCACCCCCGGGAGCTGACCTGCAGCCCCTGGGCTTCGCCTCGCCCAAAGCTCCCTCCCACGTCGCCGTTTCTGGGAGGGAGGGGTGTGTGGGCGAACCGGCAGGACAAAGCGCCCGGACAGTTCAGTCGGAAGGGAAGGGACTGCCAGATGGAGAAAGGCCCCGCCACCGGCACCTTACACCTCCTCCAGGCGCCGGTGTCCGCCCGCAGGAAAGAGAGAGCAGGAGGCCCAGGCAACGGCATTCGAGGACCAGCCGCCTCCGGCCACTACCCACCCGGCATCGCAGGGAGACAGGACGCTCACCTTGTACAGATGAGGAAACTGAGGCTCAGAGAGGCTGAGTGACTTGCATGAGGTGACTAGGAGAAGGTCTAGCCAGTAATCATTCACCAAACACTTGTTTGAGCCCCTACTAAGTGCTTTGAAGAAAATTGCACGGGGTAAATGGAATAAAAGGGCTTCGCCGGTGACTCTGTGGTCAGGAATCCGCCTGCCAGTGCAAGAGACACAAGCTCCATCCCTGGGTGGGGAAGATCCCCTGGAGGAGGAAACGGCAACCCACTCTACGTGGGAAATCCCATGGACAGAGGAGCCTGGCGGACTACTCCATGGGGTCGCGGAGAATCCGACATGACTGAGCATGCGGGCAATGGAATAAAAAAAGATATGTTGTAAGGCAGGATCCTACTTTGGCTAGCATCTTCAGAGACGCTTCCCTTCAGGTGACTTAAAATATGCGTTAAATATACCATTCTTAGCAACAGTGTCTAAATTGCCTATTGTACAGTTTCAAGACTAATAATAACATCTTTCTGTGCTTAAAATAGAACATTATCTGGGATGGATTTGGAGATTGGGGTTGACATCCATATGTATAAAATATCTATGTATAAAATAGATAACCAATAATGAGAACCAAGGAACTCTGTTCAATGCTCCGTGGTGACCTCAGTGGGAAGGAAATCCAAAGAACAATGATATCTGTATGTTTCTGGCTGATTGCTTTGCTGTTACATGGTAAAGCAACTCCATTTTAAAAATGTTTTAACCCCCTCAAAAAAAAAAAAAAAACCAAAACATTATCAAAACCTCTCTAGAAGCACCTCCGCCCCCAACTAACCACCCTCCAGAATTTTGCAGTAAATATTTCCTTGCTTTTCTTTATAGTTTTACCACCTGCATATAGATTCCTAGACAATAAAGGTTTCATTTACCTGCTTTTGAACCTGTGTAAATCCAACTAACCGTATTTGAGTTGGTCCTTTTTGCTTACCACCATGTTTTTAGATTTATCCCTGTTGTTGCATGGAGTTTTAGTTTGTTTTTCTCACTGTATAGTATCCCATTATAGTAGTGTAATTTACTAATTACAGTTTATTAATCCTTTCTACTGTTGATAAACATTTGGGTTGTTTCCAGTTTGTTTGTTTGGTTGGTTTTTTTTTCCTATTATGAATGAGGGTGCAAGAAATAGTCTCATTTCTTCTGGGTTTAGAGCTGGGCAGCAGTTTTCAACCTTGGCTGCTCACTAGAATCACCTGAGGAGTTTTCAAAAATGCTACTACCAAAGGGTCCCACCCAGAGTAATTGAAAGAGAAGGGCTGCAAGGGTGGGGCCCAGGCTTTGGTGTTCCCTGAGGGGATCTGCCGCCAGGGCTAAGAACCTCTGGGATGCAGCAGGCCTGGGAGTAGAATGCTAGGAGAGTCACCTGTTGTTCTCGGATGCTAAACTTTACCAAAATGGCTCATAGCCAGGACACTCTCCCCGGCACGGAACCAAAGTCCTCCTGCCCTCACATCCTCAACACTTGCCATGACCAAATTTTAACTTATCTTTCTGATGGGCGTGAAATGGTATCTCATTGTGGTTTTAATTTGCATTTCTCTCCTTACTAAATGAGGCTGAACAGTTGAGAAGTTCCTGCTGAAACAAAGACAGAAAGAGACTCTCTGGTAAAGATCCTGCGGAAGAGAGATTTCGGGGGTCGGGGAAGATGAACGGCAGGTGCCAAGGGCTGGGATGTGGAGGAACAGAAAGAAGGCGGTGGATCTCTGTGCAGGGGGAGGGGCAGAGCGGCTCAAGATAGTGCATCAGGTCAGGTCAGCAGGTGGAGGGCCGTGGTGAAGAATCGGCTTCTGCTCTGCGTGAGATAGGGACCCGGGAGGTTTGGAGCAGGACACGGCATTACTCCTCCCTCTGGATGTAGATGGAAAATCACGATGGGAAGTAAACAGACGTACAGGAGGCCATATTCTTCGTAGTGACTGTGTGTGGCCTGTCCCCTCCGCCTCCCCTCCTCCCCAGCTAGAACAGGGAAAGGTTGATTGTTTTGTTCACAGCACCTAAGGATCCAGACAGTTGTCCCTGCTCTCATGCGGGTGGTGAGTGGAGGGACTTAGCAGGTTTCCACAGGTGGAAACAAGTTGGAGAGACCTTCGGATTTAGGCCTGTGCCCCATCCCCAGTCCAGGACAGGCGTGGCCCTCACAGTCAGTGGGCTCAGAGGGGAGCTGGGGCTGAAGTCTGTCCCTCCCCTGGGCCCAGCCCACAGCTGAATCAGTCAGTGACACCCCCGCCCCCCGCCCCGCCTCACCGGTGGAGCCTAGCCTCGGGTCCTTTAGACACGGTTTCAATGACCCCAGACGAGTGAGGCAACTACCTGAGCTCCGCCCTTCCCCACTTCTTTCTCCCACCTGCCCAGAGTAATCTTTCTCAACTAAAATCCAAACAGGTCCCTCCTCGGCTCTCCAGGGCCCCTGGAGCAAAGTCCAGACTCCTCCAGGCCCTGACCCCGCCGCCCTGCCCACCCCACCCCCATCCTGAGAGAGGCTCTCAATGGCTCTGAGATGGTTACTGCCTCTAACCTCGGGCCTTTCCCCTCGGCAGTTTTCTTCACTTCCTCTGGGAAGCTGCCCCGACCCTTGGTCAAGTGACCCGCCCCTTGACTGTCACAGTGCCCTCTGGTCCCCACCCCACCCCCCATCGAAATACACTTCCCTCTGCATTGGAACTGCCTGTTGACTTCGCCTGTCTCCCCCACTTGACTGGGCGAGAGACCCTTCAGCAGAGACCCCGAGTGTTTTGTTCAGGGTTATATCCCCCCAGCGCCGGGAGGGTTGCCTGGTTCGTTAGTGGGCACACAGTCAGTATGTGCGTGTTTGTAGCCGATGCCCATTTGCTTTGCAAAAAAAAAAAAAAAAGGCTGTGGCATTGCACACTGTCAGCAGCCACGTGGAGGAATCCATTGCTTCTCTCCGCCCCCGAACTGTGTGCTGCGCCTGGTCAACCCCACGCTCTCTGCGAGGCACCCTACGGGCGAAGGCACCCCCTGCCCCGTTCCGACACCCGAGGAGGTGGCGGTCTCCGAAAGTCAGGTGCCCAGAGCCACGGCGCGCGGCGCCAGAGGGCGCCAGAGGCGGGAGAGCGTGCCGCGCCGAGCCGGCCCGGGCGCCCGAGTCCCGAAGAGGGGTCCCGCCTCGTCCAGGGGTTCCCAGCGCCCCGCCCCCGGCAGCCCGCCGCCCGGCGCCCATGCACGCGCCCGAGGCCCGGCGTCCGCCCGGCCCCGCCCGGCTCCCAGCGCCACGCGGCGCGAGCCCCGCCAGCCCCCAGCGCACCTGCTCGGGGCGGGGCCGCTGGCGAAGGCGCGTCTCGATTGGCGCGGAGGTGACAAAGGGGCGTGACCGGGAAGGGCCACGCCCACCAGCGACTGGCATACTTAAGGGAATCGGCGGCCCGTCTTCACTCAGAGCGCAGCTGCGCGGCGTCGTGGGTGGAGGGTTTTACGATCCCGGCGCGACCCGGCGAGAGACCCCCCCCCCCACCACCCGCTGCTTCGGCCACCATGCCGCGCTCTTTCCTCGTCAGGAAGTCTGCGAGCTCCCGCCGGAGACCCAACTACAGTGAGCTGCACGACTCTTCTCCAGGTGAGGGGACCGGACCCCTGGGGAGTTTTGGGGAGGCAAGCGAAGACTGCATGGGGAGAGCACTTGGAGGAGCAGGGGGCTTGGGGACGAAGTCGAGGGGCCAGAGTCGAGTCAAAGAATACAGCCTGGGTGCAGATAAGCTCGGGTCAGGTGGATCCGGGAGGTGTGGAGAGGGTTTTTGGAGGGCGGTGGTCCTGGGCTGAGGAAACGGAAACTTAGCAGTCGCAGAGAAGAGGGGCGCCCCTCCCAAAAATGAGAAGAGGAGGCTTATGTCTGGACAGACGCTGGGCCGAGGGCTCCGAAAGAGCCCAGGGGATTTGGGGGAGGGTGTGGGAGAAGAAATGTGTATGGAAGGGGGCCTGGGACAGGGGTGTGGTGCCTTGGCAGCTGAGGAGATGAGGGGCCAGGATGCTAGGGTCTGGCCTCAAGCTGGGTACTTGGGTACCTCAGGAGGATGGAGACGAGGAAATGACCCCTTGAGTCTGAGCTAGGGAAGGGGGATTCTTCCCGGCAGAGGGAGAACCAGGTGACCTGGGTGAAGAGGGGCTCAGACTGCCGGTCCTAGTAGTGAATCTGGTATTCATCTGATAAGCCCTGAGTGCTAGCCCCATTCAGCTCCTGGCCCACATCAGGCTGATGTCTGCTAGCTGACTGAGCTCACGCCTGACCTTGCCCTCTTCTCTGTCCCCTGCTCAGAGCTCACTTTCCAGCAGCCCTACGACCAGGCCCACCTGCTGGCAGCCATCCCGCCGCCCGAGGTCCTCAATCCCACCGCCTCCTTGCCGACACTCATCTGGGACTCTCTCTTGGCGCCCCAAGCCCAGCCCATCAGCTGGGCTTCTCTCCTGCCCCAGGAGATCCCCAAGGCTGGTGAGCTGACCTCCCTGTCCGACGAGGACAGCGGGAAAGGCTCCCAGCCCCCCAGCCCGCCCTCGCCAGCTCCTTCGTCCTTCTCGTCCACTTCAGCCTCCTCCTTGGANATCCTGAGAGAGGCTCTCAATGGCTCTGAGATGGTTACTGCCTCTAACCTCGGGCCTTTCCCCTCGGCAGTTTTCTTCACTTCCTCTGGGAAGCTGCCCCGACCCTTGGTCAAGTGACCCGCCCCTTGACTGTCACAGTGCCCTCTGGTCCCCACCCCACCCCCCATCGAAATACACTTCCCTCTGCATTGGAACTGCCTGTTGACTTCGCCTGTCTCCCCCACTTGACTGGGCGAGAGACCCTTCAGCAGAGACCCCGAGTGTTTTGTTCAGGGTTATATCCCCCCAGCGCCGGGAGGGTTGCCTGGTTCGTTAGTGGGCACACAGTCAGTATGTGCGTGTTTGTAGCCGATGCCCATTTGCTTTGCAAAAAAAAAAAGGCTGTGGCATTGCACACTGTCAGCAGCCACGTGGAGGAATCCATTGCTTCTCTCCGCCCTCGAACTGTGTGCTGCGCCTGGTCAACCCCACGCTCTCTGCGAGGCACCCTACGGGCGAAGGCACCCCCTGCCCCGTTCCGACACCCGAGGAGGTGGCGGTCTCCGAAAGTCAGGTGCCCAGAGCCACGGCGCGCGGCGCCAGAGGGCGCCAGAGGCGGGAGAGCGTGCCGCGCCGAGCCGGCCCGGGCGCCCGAGTCCCGAAGAGGGGTCCCGCCTCGTCCAGGGGTTCCCAGCGCCCCGCCCCCGGCAGCCCGCCGCCCGGCGCCCCTGCACGCGCCCGAGGCCCGGCGTCCGCCCGGCCCCGCCCGGCTCCCAGCGCCACGCGGCGCGAGCCCCGCCAGCCCCCAGCGCACCTGCTCGGGGCGGGGCCGCTGGCGAAGGCGCGTCTCGATTGGCGCGGAGGTGACAAAGGGGCGTGACCGGGACGGGCCACGCCCACCAGCGACTGGCGTACTTAAGGGAATCGGCGGCCCGTCTTCACTCAGAGCGCAGCTGCGCGGCGTCGTGGGTGGAGGGTTTTACGATCCCGGCGCGACCCGGCGAGAGACCCCCCCCCCCACCACCCGCTGCTTCGGCCACCATGCCGCGCTCTTTCCTCGTCAGGAAGTCTGCGAGCTCCCGCCGGAGACCCAACTACAGTGAGCTGCACGACTCTTCTCCAGGTGAGGGGACCGGACCCCTGGGGAGTTTTGGGGAGGCAAGCGAAGACTGCATGGGGAGAGCACTTGGAGGAGCAGGGGGCTTGGGGACGAAGTCGAGGGGCCAGAGTCGAGTCAAAGAATACAGCCTGGGTGCAAATAAGCTCGGGTCAGGTGGATCCGGGAGGTGTGGAGAGGGTTTTTGGAGGGCGGTGGTCCTGGGCTGAGGAAACGGAAACTTAGCAGTCGCAGAGAAGAGGGGCGCCCCTCCCAAAAATGAGAAGAGGAGGCTTATGTCTGGACAGACGCTGGGCCGAGGGCTCCGAAAGAGCCCAGGGGATTTGGGGGAGGGTGTGGGAGAAGAAATGTGTATGGAAGGGGGCCTGGGACAGGGGTGTGGTGCCTTGGCAGCTGAGGAGATGAGGGGCCAGGATGCTAGGGTCTGGCCTCAAGCTGGGTACTTGGGTACCTCAGGAGGATGGAGACGAGGAAATGACCCCTTGAGTCTGAGCTAGGGAAGGGGGATTCTTCCCGGCAGAGGGAGAACCAGGTGACCTGGGTGAAGAGGGGCTCAGACTGCCGGTCCTAGTAGTGAATCTGGTATTCATCTGATAAGCCCTGAGTGCTAGCCCCATTCAGCTCCTGGCCCACATCAGGCTGATGTCTGCTAGCTGACTGAGCTCACGCCTGACCTTGCCCTCTTCTCTGTCCCCTGCTCAGAGCTCACTTTCCAGCAGCCCTACGACCAGGCCCACCTGCTGGCAGCCATCCCGCCGCCCGAGGTCCTCAATCCCACCGCCTCCTTGCCGACACTCATCTGGGACTCTCTCTTGGCGCCCCAAGCCCAGCCCATCAGCTGGGCTTCTCTCCTGCCCCAGGAGATCCCCAAGGCTGGTGAGCTGACCTCCCTGTCCGACGAGGACAGCGGGAAAGGCTCCCAGCCCCCCAGCCCGCCCTCGCCAGCTCCTTCGTCCTTCTCGTCCACTTCAGCCTCCTCCTTGGAGGCTGAGGGCTATGCTGCCTTCCCAGGCTTGGGCCAGTTGCCCAAGCAGCTGACCGNAAAATCCCCTGGCAGCTTCCCACGGCTTAGGATAAGATCCAAACACCTGGCCCACAATGCCCTGCGGGGTCGGTCCCTGCCCGCCTCCCACGCCCTCTCCCATCTCTCTCCCTTCCAGCCACACTGAACCACATCATGAACATACCAAGCACGTTCTGACCCCAGGGCCTTTGCACTGGCAGTTCCTTCCACTGCACCTTCCTCTTCCCACTCAAGTTCTCTTTGCCTGGCTCACTCCTCTTCTCTGCCATCTTGGGACGCCTCCCTAAATACCCCCACGCCCCTAAGCTGGCACCCGCCCATGGCACCCTGCACCCTTTCACTCCCTTCCCTTAACTGTCAGCTCCCTGAGAGTTGCCTCCCTGAGAGGCAAGCAGCCTCTCTGTTTGCTTCTGCAGCAGGAGCGCCTGGGACCAGCCCTGGCGCACAGTAGGTGCTCTGTGCAGGCAGGACCGAGTTCTAGTCGCAGGGGCTGGTGCCTGAAGCTCCAGACCTTCTGCGGACCTGTCCTCTGCTGAGAGAAGAGACCCAGATGGCAGTCAGAGCTGAGGCCCACTGGACATTCCAGCCTCTACGCCCCAAGGCGGTGGGCCCCACCAGCATAAATCACCCTGGCCTTGGGGCAGGGCTGACCTCGGTTCAAATCCTGGTGCCTAAGCAGAATTGCCACATGATCCCAAACCCCCTTACTTCCCAAGAGATTAATTTATCAAAGGTATACTTTATCTTTGGCAGTTTATCATATATCAGTTGCATATCAGTTACACACATACACACATTTATGCACTAAAGTGGCAAAAATAACAAATGTACGTGTGCTCAGTCATTTCAGTCATGTCTGACTCTTTGCAACCCCGTGGACTGTAGCCTGAGAAGCTCCTCTGTCCATGGGATTCTCCAAACAAGAATGCCGGAGTGGGTTGCCATGCCCTCCTCCAGGGGATCTTCCCCACCCAGGGATCGAACCCGAATCTCCCATAACTTTTGCACTGCAGGCAGATTCTTTACCACTGAGCCACTGGGGAAGCCAAAATAACAAACAGAACCAGTAATAAGAAAACGCTGGTGAGGATGTGGTACAGCTTGAACTCTCCCATAGATTGCTGTGGTCCACACAAGACCTGCTCGGGAATGTTCACAGCAGCCCTCTTCGTTGGAGCCCCAAAGTGGAGACAACCCATATCCATCCAGCAGACGAATGGATAATCAATATGTGGTGTATCCATCAGTGGAATTTTCAGTTCAGTTCAGTCACTAAGTCGTGTCCAACTCTGCGACCCCATGGACTGCAGCACGCCAGGCTTCCCTGTCCATCATCAACTCCCGGAGCTTGCTCAAACTCATGGCCATCGAGTGGAATATATTTCACTGGGCCGTGAAAAGAATGAAATACTGACGCGATGCAGCATGGATCAACCTCAGGAACGGTCTGCTAAATGAAAAGAGCCAGTCATGAAAGGACACATGCTTATTTGCATGGTCCATCTGTATGTGTCCAGACTAGGCCATAGACACAGAGAACAGATTAGTGGTCGCCAGAGGCCAGGGGAGGGGGAAACGGGGAGTGGCTGTTTCTTTTTCCAGTGATGAAATGCTCTGGAATTAGAGGGTGGGTTTAGTTGCACAATTTAGTGCATGTACTAAAAACCGATGAATTGTACCCCTTCGTGGATGAATTGCATGGTAAGTGAGTTGCGTCTCTATAAAGCCGTGGCAAAAAGAAAATCCTGGTGCCGCCAGTGTCTCACAGCTGTATGTCTTTGGGAAAGTCCCTTGTGCTTCCTGAGCCCAGGTTCTGCCTCTCAGTCAAAGGACTGACCAACTCACGGCCAGTAAACAGCCATGCAGGGTAACCATCCACGGGGAACAACACCCCCACTGGGGCTGGAGGATGGGCTGCCCATAGACACACAGGATACGTTCAGCCCACGGGCAGTGCCCGGGACAGGTGATGGCACTTAGCATCACCCTGCAGCCCTCAAGTAAGTGACAAGGTGGATGGGACCACCAAGCGTGACTTCCTTCACCCCGGGGACATCGCCAACTCTTGAGTGCCGTTCTTCTGTGTGTGGGTGTGTGTGTTTCTGTTCAGAAAGAAAAACACATGCTCATTATAGAAAATTCTGAGATCTGTGAAGAAGGGAATTGAAACCCCAGCAAACCTGCCATCCTCAGAGAACCACCATTGACCCCCAGAGCACATCCGTCCTTCTCTATGAAGGCAAAGACGGAAAAAGATGAAGGAACATTTTTATGCATCGGCTCCTTTTCAAATCAACTTGTGAACATCTAGTTTATTTGTGAAAATTTTGATCGATTGATTGATTGTAAATCAGGGGTCTTCCCTAGTGGTCCAGTGGCTAAGACTCCACGTTTTCAATTCAGGAAGCCTGGTTTGATCCCTGGTCAGGGAACTAGACCCCACAGGGTGCAACTAAGACCCAGCACAACCAAATAAATAATTACTGAAAAGAGAGAGAGAGATGCTCACCAGGGAAACAACGATAACACTGCAGTGGAAAAGGTTAAAAATTATGTGAAATAAAATGCCCTCCTCTTCTCCAGCACTTCAACCTACCTGCAGAGATCGTGGGTGCACCCGCGATCACTCTGGGTCGTGGGTGCATGTCTTGCAGATCCTTCTTTTTCTTTTCTTTCTCTCCTTCCTATCAACAGTTAGTGAGAACTAACCACCCATGCATTTATTCATCTCATCATTCAAGAAATATTTAAAGTGCTTGTCAGATGTCAGACATTTGTCTTTCTCAGTCCACACGCTACCTACACAAAGTGTTAATTGTTCAGTCATATCCGACACTTTGCGACCCCATGGGATTCTCCAGGCAAGAATTCTGGAGTGGGTAAGCCGTTCCCATCTCCAGGGGATCTTCCCGACCCAGGGATAGAACCCAGGTCTCCTGCATTTCAAGCAGATTCTTTACCTTCTGAGCAGCTCAGGAAGCCCCACCTGCACAATATCTATTTCAAAGGTTGCATGGACATTTATAAAGCAGCTGCAGAGTTCTCAGGATGCCACACGGGCCCCTTGAGCTGGGCACTGGGGTTGTTTGCGGTGTCCCGCTCTTCTGCAAAGTGCAGGTGGAGGATGTTCCTGTCCTTTTTATTTTATGATTGGGCCAAGACTTGAGCACGTTTTGCTGATGTGCAAAGGGAGAGCTCGCAAGGGCAAAGACTCATCTAGAATCACAGAGTGAGGCCTTGATGGCACTCAGACCCACAAGGGCAAGGATTGAGCTCCTTAGGAAACCCCCTGCCCAGCCCCAGGTCATTTCCCCAAGGTAAAAATGGGTTTCCTTGGGGGATTCCTGCCCCAAGCACACCCCTTAAGTGATAGCTGGCGCTCCTTTCTCCTTGCTGTTGCCTCTTCAGTGCCACTAAAGTGTTTATTTCAGGCCATGTGTGTGTGTGTGCTTGGCCGTTGTGGTAACCCTTTGCAACCCCATGTACAGTAGCCCACCAGGTTTGTCTGTCCATGGGGTTTTCCAGGTAAGAATATACGAGTGGGTTGCCATTTCCTCTTCTGGGGGACCTTCCTGACCCAGGGGTTGAACCAATGTCTCCTGCATTGGCAGGCAGATTCTTTACCACTGGGCCACCTGGGAAGCCCATTTAAGGCCAGCTGCTGCTGCTGCTGCTACTGCTAAGTCACTTCAGTCGTGTCCAACTCTGTGCGACCCCATAGACAGCAGCCCACCAGGCTCCCCCGTCCCTGGGATTCTCCAGGTAAGAACACTGGAGTGGGTTGCCATTTCCTTCTCTAATGCATGAAAGTGAAAAGTGAAAGTGAAGTTGTTCAGTCATGTCTGACTCTTAGCCATGGACTGCCGCCCACCAGGCAGTCGCTCCTCTGCCCATGGGATCTTCCAGGCAAGAGCACTGGAGTGGGGTGCCATTGCCTTCTCCGATAGCACCAGCTACATAGAGTCAGATTTGATAGCACCTGTTGCCCTCACCGCTTCCCTTGTGGCTCACCTGAGGCCCTTGCTGATTGTCCCACAGCGGGGCAGGGGACACAAGATTCCACAGGTCTTCCGCTCTGCTGGACCCTGCCTCCTGGCCACTCCAGGCTCCAGACGACACCAGATGCCAGACCCTGGGAGTCAGGCCTCAGACTTCAATAAGGGCCAGGAGACACAAAAGAGCCAGCATCATTAGGATGATCCTCTATGTGACCTTTGGAAAATACTATTTTGGAGCCTCAATTGCTCTGTCTGTAAAATGGTCATAATAATAGCCAGTGTTTACAGAGGCCTTCCTCTCTGCCAGGCCCCAGGCCAAGCAATTTATAAGTATTCATTCATTTAATCTGTTCAACAGCCCCCAGAAGGAGGGGCTGTTCTTCAGATGAGGAAAGATGACACAGAGAGGTTGAGCAATATGCTCCAGGTCACACAGCAGGCAGACCATGGGGGAGACTTGTGAACCCAGGCAGTCTGGCTCTAGAACCTTACACCTGTATGGCCTAGGGTTGTGCAGATGAAACCAGGTAACCTGTGCAAAACAGACAGTGAACCATCATGAGATGTTTGCTGGTGTTATTATTACCGTTGTTATTATTTGCCTGACTGGTTGCTCGTTGCCTCTCTGAGTCTTGTTTCCCTCAGTTGCTGAAAAGTCTAGACAAGGCCTGTCCCAGCCCCTCCCCATCCCAAGTGTCTCCCCTTTGCACCTGTTCCTCGGCCTCATGTACGCCCTCTCCAGAGGGCTGGCGCTACCAGCTTTGCTCCTATACAACTTCCCATGGGATCTTCCCAGAGAATATATCCACTCAGGCTTCTCCCCTGCTCAAACCCTCCCATGCCCTCAGGATAAGCCCCAAATTCCCTACCTGGCCTTGGCCCTAATCCCAGCAGACCCCTCCCTCCTAGCTCCTAGCTCCTCTCATACTTCTGAGACCAGGGGAGAGCAGAATTTTTGTCTAAAGACTTCTATTTTCCAAGAACCACAGAGACAAAAATCCAGCTCCCCAAATCTCCTCCTTAGGGTCCCGTTTTGCCATGCCAGTTTCCCAGCTCTCCCTCTGAGTTCGTTGGTTGAATAATAAAAAGTTTTCAGATCCATTCCAGGCCCTGAAAAAAACTGGCCACACCCTTAGCTGTAATCACCTGTCAGGAGTTAAACTGTGTCCACTCTCCACCAAAAAAAAAAAAAAGAGAGAGAGAGAGATTTAAGTCCCCCCCCCCTCGACCCCCCCAGACCTGTAAATATGACCTTATTTGGAAATAAGACTCTCCACGTGGCTCAGATAGTAAAGACGGCCTGCAATGCAGGAGACCCAGGTTCGGTCCCTGGAGAAGGGAGTGGCAACCCACTCCAGTACTCTTGCCTGGGAAATCCCACGGACAGATGAGCCTGGCAGGCTACAGTCTGGGGTCGCAGAATCGAACACGACTGAGTGACTAACACTTTCACTTCTTTATTAAGTGGATGTAATGAAACTAAGATGATGTCGTACTGGGTTAGGGGTGGCTTTACCTCCAGTGACTGATGCCCTCAGAAGAAGGGGCGCGGCACACCCTCAAAGAAATAAAGGCACAGAAGTCCACGTGAAGAAGGAGGCAGAAATCACAGCCGTGCAAGGAGCCGAGTGCCAGAACTACCAGGAGCCTCCCTCTAGACGCTGGAAGAGGCGAGGAAGGACATAGTCCCTCTAGAGCCTTTGGGATTCCCTGACGGCTCAGTGATAAAGACCCCGCCTGTCAATGCAGAAGACCCGGGCTTGATTCCTGGGTCAGGAAGATCTCCTGGAGGAGGAAATGGCAACCCACTCCAGTATTCTTCCCTGGGAAATCCCATTGCTAGACGAGTCTTGTGGGCTATAGTCTATGGGGTCACAAAAGAGTCAGACATGACTTAGTGACTAAATGGCAGGAGCCTTTGGAGGTAGCATAGCCCGGGTGACACTTGACTTTGGGCTTCTAGCCTCTAGAACTGTGGCAGAATCAACTTCTGTGTTCCCCTTGGGCCCAGGGCATCCCACACAGTATGTGGGATCTTAATTTCCCAGCCAGGAAGCACAGAATCTTAACCACTGGACCACCTAGGAAGTCCCAAATTTCTGTTCTTTTTAAACCACCCAATTTGTGGTAATTTTTTATGGCAGCCGTGCAAGCTCAGGTGTGTCCGACTTTGCCACCCCATGGGCCCTGCAGCCCACCAGGCTCTTCTGTCCATGGGCTTCCCAGGCAAGAATATTGGAGTGGGTTGCCATTTCCTCCTCCAGGGGATCTTCCCCACCCTGGGAGCGAACTCACCTCTCCTGTGTCTCCTGCACTGGCAGGGGGATTCTTTACCACTGAGCCCCCTGGGAACTGTACGGCAGCTGTAGGCAACTAATACATCACCCAAGTGTGGGCACAAAGAGTGGGTCTCAGGCCCAGGGTACTGAAGGAGTCTGCGCAAATAACCTCTTGCCAAGTGGGTGGTCCTGCCCTCATGGAGTCTGGAAATTTTCCTAGTCCTCAGGGACCACACAGCATACCTCACCTCACAGGGCCGTGTGGAGACTGAACTCTCTCTTCCTGGTCCTAACCCGTGCCCCCATCTACACACACCTCCGGCTATCTACCTGGCTGGAGATGGATGTTGAGGTTTCTATTAACAGAAGACTGGTTGAAGCACAGAATGGGACCGTCTATTCGAGACAGTCTAGACAGGCAAGTGTAGTGAGTAGAGACCCAGATTATGTTCCACTTCCATTTAAAAAGTTGTAGTTGCACCCACCTAAAGGGAGAAGGAACAAAATGACCACGATAATAAAAGAACTCAGCGTTTGGGATTTCCCTGGTGGTCCAATGAGTAAGACTCTGAGCTCCCAGAGCAGGGGGCGTGGGTTCGATCCTTGGTCAGGGAGCTGGACCTAACACACAGCAGTTGGACCTGCACGCCACAGCAAAGGTGGGAGGTCCTGTGAGCCACAGCCAGGACCCAGCGCAGCAGGCCAAACACACACAAAACCAACACTAAAAAAAATTGTTTCAAAAAGAAAAGGAATCAGGATGTCAATCCGAGCTCTGCCATCTGCTTGCTGTGTGACCCTGGACAAGTTACTTAACCTCTCTGGGTCTTGGTTTCCTTTTTCTCAAGTCTGACGTGAAGGTTTAAGGAGTCAGTCTATACAAGGTACTCAGCACAGGGTCATAGAAGTGCCCCATAAGGATGGTGGCAATGATGTATTTCCTAGGGACACACACATGTTCATCACTCACTCAGCAAGGTTTCACTGGCTGTGCTCCTCCTGTGAGAGAGACTGAACAATGAGCTAAGCAGAAACCATTTTCACTTGCACGGAGCTAATATTCTGGTGGGGGAGACACTCAAAAGAGAGCAGTGACGAGTGAAATATTTGGGTGAGCGCGATGGCGACAAATGCTACGGAGAAAAACGAAAGCAGGGCCCGGGGCTGGAATGTGAGAGGAGCAGGGCGGGGCACGGGGACCAGCTGTGTGGCTTCTCTGGGGGCTGAGTCTTCCTGGCAGAGGAATAGCAAGTGCAAAGGCCCTGGGGTGCCAGAGGGTCCCTCATGGCTAGAAGGAGGGGGGTGTGGGAGGGGAGGGTCTAGGAGGTGCAGTCCCCCCTTGTGGGCCGAGGCGAGGGCTTTGGCTTTTCCTGTGAGTGAGACTGGAGCCATACGTGCATGTGAATATATGTGTTTATTTGTTTAACCTAGAAAGATGTCACCTAGGCGCTTCACAGAGTCATGATGGAGCCAGTGAGGGCATCAGGGTGGGGTTTGTGGGTCACACATCCCTTGAGCCTCATATCTACTCTTTTCATTTTTTTTTTAATGAAAGAATAAATCCCCATAACATTTGTGCAATTGACCATTTGAAAGCAAAAAAGGGCAAGGACCCAGATCTCTGTTCACCAGAGCACGCCCCCATCCCAGCTCAAGGGACATCCATGAGAAAGCCACTGGGCTACTAATGGGGCCCAGATGTGCCCAGAGGTGGCCCTGGCTCCAGACCTGCCTGCCTGGACACTCGCATGGAGTTCGGCTTTACAGCCAGTTTATTTCCTGGACTTGTTTTAAAGAAAAACCCAGGGGAGGATCTAAGGGCCTGGCCAGCCCTTTCTCTTCCCCACCCAAGCTCTCCCAACCCACAGCTCTGAGCTGCTGCCCAGAGGAGGGCAGTTCTTCCCTACAGTAGAAAGCTAACCAGCAAAAATAGAAGGAATGATGGAGCTAGAAAAATTGCCATTTGGCAACCACCATAGTAATAATTGATTTAGGCAGAAATCACCAGCGAGGGCTAAACCTCGTGGGAGGAAGTTTGAGGAGTAACAAGATATTCACATGGTCCTGGAATGTCTTCCCGCAAGATACAGATTAAATACAAAAAGGGAGAAAGAGGAACTTTATCTACCTTAACCAGGTGACGTCACCAGGAATGGGACAGGCTGACGTCATGTGCTGCGTGATAACTTGCCCTGGGAAGGGCATGGCCCGACCACTGTGGTTCTGCCCACAGCGCACAACCCAGATTTTAACCATGGGGAAGCATCAGGAAAGTCCAAACTGGGGGACATTCCATGAAAAGACCTGGCCTGAACTCTTCAAAAATGTCAGTCACAAAAGACCAAGGAAGGAGTTGTTCCAGAATAAAAGAGACTGGAGAGACAAGGCAAGGAAACCTCACGCGTGATCTGGATCGCTCCCCACCCCCACCCACGAAAGCGCTACGGAGAAGATCACTAGGACAGATGGGGAAGCTTGATTGTGACTGTGGATTGAATAATAGCGTTGCACCAATGCTGAGTTTCCCAATTTTGATCATTAAACTGTGGTCATAGGAAAGAATGTTCCTGTCCTTAAGAAATACCCACTTACATAGTTAGTGGCAAAAGAGCATCGCTTCTACTGCTTCCTCTCAAGTGGTTAAAAAAAAAAAAGTGGGACTGAATACCTGTGTAGACAGAGAAAATGCAAACTTGATGTTATTCTGAAGAATCTGATGGAAAGATTCTAGTTTATTGTACTTGCCTTGCAACTTTTCTGTCAGGTTGAAATTATTTCAAAATAAAAAGTTTTAAAGAAATCTAAAACACCTGTCTCCCTTCTCTCTTACAGTCTCTATCCGCCCCATTTCACCCCTACACTCCCCTAGAGACCTCGGCTTTGATTGCCTTATTATAAATCCTCCCAGAGTTTCTGTAGGCAAATACAAACAAGAATCAAGACCATGCTCAATTCCACCCTTCTTCCCACAAAAAGGAGCATGGCCTGCATGTCATTTTTTTCCCTTAGCTAAATGTGGTTGAGTGGGGCGGGTCCACATGAGGACAGAAGAACCATCAACCGTTTGATCCCCACTCCCGCCACCCAGTCCAACATCTTTTAAAAAAAACCCTAGGAACTTGCACCCACCAGCACTCAGGTATGCTTGGCACAGGCCTAGAGGCTCAGCCGTCGCACATTCTTCAACCCAACCTTCCCCGAGGCCTCCACCCCTCTGGGCCGGCTCAGCGGCATCCCTCTTGCCTTGGGCCTTTCCCTGGCTCCCAGCTCTGGTTTCTTTTCCTCTTCTGACTTGGCTAACTCCATTCTCCACCAGGATGGGAGGAATCTGTGTAAAAGAAAAGCAGGCCTCGTGGCTCCTCGCTTAAAAGGCTCTGTGCCTGCCCTGGGGCTCAACCAGAGTCTGATTCCTCCTTGCCACCCACCCAAGCGCTGCAGGACATGGACCCTCTCATCCACCCCACCGGGTCCCTCCAGCCCCTCTCGGCAGGGGGACGAGCTCATTCCAGCCTCGGAGCCTCTGCACTTGCTGCTGAGCTCTCGCCTCCTCCAGGTCTCCACTGGAACGAGCTCTGGGCTCTGGCTCTCCCGGCCTTATCAGAGGGCGCCCCACCCCATCGCTCCGAAGCACATGCTTGCTTTAATTCCATCTTGGCCCGTCACTGTAGGAGAGCAGCTTGTTTATTTAGTCACTTGCTTGTTTTCTGTCTCCCCCGCTAAAACATGAGTTCCCTGAGCCCAAGGACTGTCTGTCTGTTCAAGGCTGTAACCCCGGGGCCTCGAACACGCGGGTCTCACCCAAACCGACTGCATGGACATCCTTTTCTCTCAGGGGAGGAAGGCACCATCATCACCCTGTTCCAGAGGCAGAAAGTGGAGTGTCCAGGGGTCTGAGAGGGGGAGAGCTTTGCTCCAGGGCTTGCGAGCCAAGGGAGTGTGAGCCTGGTTCTTGACTCCTGGGATAGGGGAGTCTGGTACACCCTGGTTGAATGCCGGCTGGGGGTTCCCATGAGGCCCAGCCCTTGGGGAGTGTGTGAGAGCGATTCTTCATCCCCCACGTGTCAGCACCTACTGTGGGTAGGTGGGTGCCCCCCAGGGACCTGGGGCACAGTAGGCCCTCAGCACACTGATGCCCACCCCTCACCCACCCCCAACTCGCTGACTTCCCTTCAGGGAGGCCAGCTACAATTTGGCGATTGTTAGAGAACTTTTTTTTTTTTTCTTTTGGGAGGAAAGCTGCAAGTCATTAAGGGCTGCTCCTGGCCTGCGGGTCACCATTTCCTGTTTAGAAGAAAGAATCATCTCTCCTTTGGAACACGAAGCTCCCCCACCCCCGGCCTGGCTCTGGGGCTCCGGGGCGCCTGCGAAGCCCGCCCGCTCAGCTCCCCGCAGGAAACTGGCACCTTCAGCACCTTTTGTGCTCAAAAAGGACACTCATTTTCTCCCGGCCCCAGGAGGGCCCCCGAGGTGAGGTCACCGTGCGAGCCAGAGGGGAGTGAATTATCTCAGTCCCGGGACGCAGTGCTGACCGCCTTCCCGTCCTGTCTTCGAGCAGGAAGTAGAATGACCCCTACCCTTTGGCCCGGCTTCTCACCCTCCCGGCTCCAGCCAGCCAATTTCCTCGCATCAAAGGCCATTTGGTACCCAGCAGTCAGACGGAGGTGTGGGCCTGCCAGGGAGGCCGGAGCGGGGCCCGGAGCCCTTGGAAACAGGAAGGACATCCTCTGTCCCTCCTGGCTCACCGCATTCCACTCTCATCTGGAGCAGCAGCCGCACCCTCTCCAGAAGACCTGCCGGGCTGGGGAAGGCCCCACAGCAGGCCTGCTTGATAAGACCTGGGAGCCAGCTTCCTTCCCCATGAGCCTGGTCGGCTTGAGAACAGGAGGGCCACAGAGAGGATAAGGAACCTGCGTGCACAGCCCTACCGCCCATTGGCCCGCAGGTGTTTCCCGACCTCTGCATCGGACAGGACGTCCACGCTCCGAGGAAAACCCACCTGCACAAACAAGGTCCCCCGGCAAACCCAGAGGGCCAAAGCCAAGACTACGGGCCGTTGGGAGACCTCGAGCTCCCTGCCTCCCTGCCCCGTCCTTCTTCCCTGAAGGCCACTGAAAATACCCCTGCGGTGATAAAACCAGGTAGACTTTTTCTATATAAATTATATATAATTTATAAAACTAAGTAGACTTTTTATATATAAATTAACCACTTTATTGAATATCAATAAACCGTACATATAACTATACAAAACGTTTCCTTAGTACAAAATGTCGCTTGCGATATAAATACCAGTGTACCTTTAAAAAATTGTAAACATCTTCCTCCCGGGCCCACCTGTTGGGCCCCGAAAATAGTTCTGGGAGACACAGTGGTGGGGCCGGAGTGCCCCACTCGGGCCCCCGACAAGGGAAGGCAATTATTCACAGTCCCTTTGGAGACATCGTTAAATTGCCCGTGAAACAGGTGCCACCATGACACACAGGAGGCTGAAATAGCTGCCCGGGCCTGGGGGCATCCTGGGGTCCAGACGCAGTCCTGGCATCAGGGGGCACTGCCGCGGGGCACCTGGGGGTGGCCGCTTGCGTAGTGAGGTGCACCTCCTGGGGGGGCCGCCTGGGGGTCCCTGGGGGCAGGCCGGGGCCCCCTGAGTGGGGCAGGAACTTCTCAGTCTGCCGGCTCTTGTCCCCGAGCTCCAAGCAGCTGCACCCAAACAGCTCTGGAGTCGCAGAGCTGCGCAGAAAGGCCAGCTCCAGGGATGCTGGGAACAGCGGCTGCCAGGAGGGGTCCCTGCAGCAAGCCACCTCCGCCCCCCACAGGAAGCGGCCCCACCCCCCCAGCCTGGCAGGGCATCCAGAAGACCAAGAAATGGTCCCCAGGGTCCACCCGGATGGTGGCGCTCAAGAGGGGGTGCTGTGCAGTGACCAGGAGGCAGAGTGCTCCCTTCTGTGGGGGGGCCACTCCGGGCTGCAGGGAGGGCCCAGAGAGGCGGAAGGAGCCCCGAGAGTCAGCGCGGGCCCCCTGAGCAGCCCGACTCTTGGTGCTTGTGGAGCAGGGACATTCGGGAGAAGGTTCTGGAGCATGTCTTGCACTGGTACTTCTTGACATCCGAGTGGGTCTGGAGGTGGGCCCGAAGGTTGGAGCGGTCGGCAAAGGCGCGGCTGCAGTGGGGGCAGGAGAAGGGCTTCTCGCCTGGGGAGAGACAACAGGAGGGGTTGGTGGAGGTGCAGTCACTTGGGAGAACAGCTGACATCTGCTGACATCCCCAGCCACCCCCTCAGCCTCTGCCACCCGGCTCACCCCAACCTTGAAGGGCTCCCGTAACCCAGAGAAACCAGAGGCCTGGATTCGGCAGGGAGCGCTGCCGCTTCCCACCGTGTGGCCCTGAGCAAGTCAGTGGGCTTCTCTGAGCCTCCGTTTGCTCATCTGTAAAATGGAGCCATTTAGCCCCCACACACAGGGGTTGGTAATTGAGAGAAGGCTGAATCAAATACGTTTCCTGCCCTGCCGGCAGAAGTGCTCAACAATGACACGGCAGTGACGGCCGAACGCTTTGTGCCAGGGACGGTGGAAGCACTTCCCACTATCTCATTGAACCCCACCTTCATCCTGAGCTTAGGGATGGAGAAACTGAGGCACAGGGAATATGCAGGGTCTCAGCAAGAACCAAGCAGCCCGACTCCAGCGCCCTTGGTTTTAACCACTACAAAGATTGCCTCTTAGTTAACGAGGCTGAAATGAGTGTTTCTTATTATCACCCCTGTACTGCTTTCCTGAGGGGACAAAGCTTAAGAGTCAGACTAAAGGCCCCCCTCCCCCCTCCCCAGGTCACTCTTTTTCACTGCTTCCCCATCACTGGGATCACACTTAAGAAAGTGTCTGTCTGTCCCCCCCATCAGAGTCCCACAAAGGCAGGAACGTCCCCACCCGAATCCATTCCAAGCTTCCAACCCAAGGCCTAGAACCCCCAAGAAACTACAGAAATCTTTTCACCTTGTGACTTTTTTAAAAAGAATCCCACCTGAGGCCCTCATGCCACCTGGGCGCCCAGGCTGTATTGGGAAGAGCCTTGCACTCAGGGCTGGATACACAGTAGGAACTTTAAGTGCTTGGACAAATCTTTTTTTAATAGTAAAAAAGAAAAGGTCTCAGAAGAGCCTGACTGCTCAGTCACCACCAGACAACACCATTCACCAGTTTTTCATAATTCCTACTCCAATCAAGAGACTATAACTCACATTCCAGAAACCTTACAGCAAATGCTGTTTCGCTTTTCCTTGGGGCTGCGTTTCCCAAATAAAGCCAGAAGAGTAACTCATTAAATAAATACTAATCAAGCCTCTCACTCCACCCAGGCACAGTTCTATAATACTGAATATTCTTTTCCCAGAAAAGACATTCTCTTCTCCTCCCATTCCCCTGTGTCCCTAGGCCAAGGCCGCCTAGTTAAATCCTGGTGCTGGAAATAAATGAATGCCAGCAGCCCTCCTGGGTGCCTGGGGGCACTGCCCAGTGCTGGGTGGGTGGGGTCCAGAAGCCAGGTGCCTGCAGCCCACAGGGGAGCCTGGATCACGGGCTCGGTCTCCTGGGGCGGGGACACCAGGAACCGAGCCACCAGCTGGACGGGGCCGGGGCCAGAGGCCTGGGAAGGGACGCCTGTGTGACCTGCTCTGCCATGGAGTGCCTCTGCATAGCAGGCCCGAAGGCTCTGATGACTGCATCCTGCAAGTTCTTCCTCATTCACACCATGCTCTGGAAACTCAGGCCCTGGGCTCTGCAGACCTGGAAAAGCGGATGTGGTGCCTGGGTTCCCCCCTTCCCCTTGCCCCCCTCAGGCGAGGCGCAGGAGCCCACTCCGGCCTGTAAAGCTGGGACTTGGGCAAGTGGCGGCCTTCTCTGCGCCTCTGTTTGCTTACCGCTGAGAGGGGGTCAGGACAGCCCCGCTCTCAGGGTGGCTGCAGGACTGACTGCTGCGACACAGGTGCCCAGAGAGGTCCGGAGCGCGTGCCTTCCCGCCTGCGGCGCTCAGCGAACCTTATCTTTATGTTACGTGTGATTAGACACAAACCTGGACAAAGGGGCCGGCTAGATGGGATGGGATGGATGGAGGTCTGTGTGCAGAAGCAGGAGGCCCCGCAGGCCTCCACCCCGCACAGACCCACTCCTCCACCCTGGCCCGGCCACGTCTCTCTGTGCTCCTGGAGTGTGAAATGGGCACCAGGCCGGCGGGGACAAAGGCCGCCGAGGGGGGCAGTGTACATGCGATACTCCCTGGATTAAAGGGGCCTGACACGCTGCAGGCCGGCAGCTGCGGCCCGGAACAGGTGCTGGGCACCGCTGCCCCGCGCACCTGCTCCAGCCCCCAGCCCCCGCCCCCTGGGCGCACCATTAAGACGCACAATGGGAGGCGAGGAGGATGGCGCTGGTGCATTTCAACAGGCTTTGTGTGTCTAGGCCGTGCCTTTACATGAAAATAATGTCCGAACGGGAGGGGAGAGAAGCTGGGGGGGCTGAGGGGAGCATAGCAGGGCTTCCGCTGCCCCCAAATAGAGACCCCGTCGCTGGGCAGCCACACAGGCCAGGCAGTTGGACCTTTACATGTTAAAATCAAGGCTATTGTGTACCAAGGAAGAAACTGCAGACACGGACTGCAAGCTCTGAAGGATGCCTGCCTCCACCCGTGCCTGCCCGGCTCCCCCCACCACCAACTCCCAGGAGGAATGACATCAATAATGCCTGCAAATTGCCAGGCTTCACACACCACCTCACTGACCCTCACAGCTCAGAGGTCAGCCTCTGGGCCAGGAAATGCCAGAACTGAGTCTCCAACCCGGCCAGGCTGACCCCCAAAACCAACAGTCATGACCCTTGAATCCTCGCTCTGAAGAGCAGCCCCCAGCAGAGAGGCCTCCCCCATTCACCCTCTGAAAAGGTGGAGTGGTTACCTTTTCTGCACTTCCGGAAAGCTAAAGGCTAGGACAGGTTCCATCTCACAAGTTTCTACACATTTAGCATTACAGTTTTTGAAATGCCAAGACCTAATTGTGTTTTCTGCCGGCAAAGGAGTTCCTGGGCCTGCATGATGGGATTAAGTTTATCTGTTCAGCAGTGAGTGGGGGTGGGGAAAGCAGGTCTGAGAACCATCATGATACTATAACAAGTCATTATCAAGTGATGAAGCAGCCACTGAATCCAGACTGCACCCTCTACAATACTACCGTAACCCACTCTATGATTCAGAGAGGCTCAGAGAGTTAAATCCCGTACTCAAAGACACACTGCTTGAGAGCAGAACAATTACCAATGACGATTTTTGTGCCTGCTGGTCGTGTCTCCAGCATTTTCCCAGGTTCTTTCTGTCCCAGGTGTCTCATTTAACCGGCACAAAAACCTCACAAGGTGTTTCTATGCTTATTTCACAGATGAGGATACAGAGGCTAAGGGAGGTGAAACACCAGCCCAAAGTTTGGGGAGGATCCTGCTTTGGGAGCAGAGCGGAGGCAGGTGGGCAGGCTGACAACATCCTGTCTGGCTAGGGTGGGAGTGGGGGTGGGCTAGG
>SJYW01053145.1:0-10073 GCA_006410735.1 Raphicerus campestris
TGTCACTTCCAAGGTGGTTCCCTCTGTTTTAGCTTCTTCTGTTTGCTGGTCTCTTCAGTGTCTGATTTCTGCCCTGACATAAAGGGGGCGGTGGTGGACACTGTTTTTAGGCTTACTTGTTCAGTCGCGCTATGGGGAGGGAGAGACTGCAAACAAATAACACTGGTGTGTGCTTGCAGTGCCTCAGCAACACTGGGCCTGCCCCCACTCACAGCACGCGTAACCTCCCAACCCACGCTGCTCAGGTTGCTCCACCAGGAACCGTCAAAGGCCGGCCCTGGGCTGCATGCACCCCCCAGGTCTAAGCTGCTCAGGTTCAGGCACTCAGGTAGTCCTCAGAGGCGCAGACTCAGTTGGGCCTGCATTTTGTGCCCTTCCCAGATCCAAGCAGCTCAGGTGATGATACGTTTTGTGAGTGCGGTCACTGCGACTTATCGCCTCCCCCGTCCCTGCTGCTTGGTTTTCTGGGTGTGCAACTGGTGCACCTTCTCAGGCAGATGTTGACCATCCAGAACCCCAAGAAGTCTTACTTAGCAAAGAAGTCTGCTTGCAGTTTGACAGANTGATGATACGTTTTGTGAGTGAGGTCACTGCGACTTATCGCCTCCCCCGTCCCTGCTGCTTGGTTTTCTGGGTGTGCAACTGGCGCACCTTCTCAGGCAGATGTTGACCATCCAGAACCCCAAGAAGTCTTACTTAGCAAAGAAGTCTGCTTGCAGTTTGACAGATAATGTCTCTCTGGGGCTGCGATTGCCCCCTTCCTGCTCTGGCTGCCTGTCACCAGAGGAGGATGGTCTGTAGCTGGCTATCTCTGTTTAGTCCTTTGTTCTGTGTGTGCGCCTGGTGGTGGTGGTGTCTTAGGTTATGAATGGCTTTTCACGTGATAGTTATCCCACAGTCTGGTTTGCTAGCCCAAGTTATTTCACTCAGATTACGTTCGGGGCATTCAGGCAAGATCTTTAAGCAATGCAGCCCACGCCTCTGCCCAGCCTCCACTTGCTAGTGGCGGATGCAGATGTCTGCACTGCTTCTCTGCTGGGGGAGTTACCGTTACCATTGGGCACAGAATCTGTGTGTTTTAATTAATTATTTATTTTTCCTCCCTGTTATGTTTCCCTCTGTGTTTCCAAGGCTCGCCAGAGTTGGCAGTAAGAATGTTTCCTGGTGTTTGGAAACTTCTCTCTTTTTAATACTCCCTTCCTGGGATAGAGCTCCATCCCTACCTCTTTTGTATCTTTTTTTGTCTTTTATATTTTTTCCTACCTCCTTTCGAAGACAATGCTCTGCTTTTTGGGTGCCTAATGTCCTCTGCTAGCATTCAGAAGTTGTTCTGTGGAATTTACTCAGCGTTTAAATGTTCTTTTCATGAATTTGTTAGGGAGAAAGTGGTCTCCCCGTCCCGTTCCTCCACTATCTTAGGACCACCCTCCTATATTTCTTCAAATAATTATTTTCTTCCCCCCACTCCCAAACACACGCAAAGAGAGGGAATTCATGAGGGCTAATTTCCTACCTATTTCATTTAATAGCACTTATTAAAGGATCAAAAATACTTATTAATAAGTCTAATTAAAATAGAGATATTTCTCTATGAAATTAACTTTGTGTCAAAAGAAAGTATATCAAAAACTAAGAAATTTCAGCTTTTGTAGTTATCTTTCTTTTTCTATCTAAAATAAGATTGACAAAATAATATTTAAAAAATAATTTGATTTTTCTCTTTGTATCAATAGTCTTGGTCTTTCAAGAATAACACACAGTTTGATTTTTTTTAAATCATTATGCTTCTATACAATGAATAATGAACTTTGCTAAATGAGTAACTTAATGCTTCATACTAGGACTTTTCAGAATACAAATATCAGCCTTAATCAGTTTATTTTCTTTAATTCTTTATTTTTATTTTTTAGTTGGTGGAAATTGCTTTCAAGGAGATTATAGTCTAGTTAGGGAGACCAGTTATAACATTTTGCAAGATGTTCACTTAATAGAAAAGCTCCCACAGAGTTGTACTATATACAGAGAATACATGGGTTAGTTGGAAAGACATGTCTCAGGAAAACATGTTTGCACTGCTAGACCATATAGGCAAACTCTTTTGGATGGATAATTTACATCACTGAATTAAACAGATCTATTTAAATTACATATTTAACTAAAACTTAAAGAAAATGGGTAGTTATATTTCCTTAAACTCTGGACACAATTTTGTGTTAAATATTTTTCTTTCAGGTTATTAAAGTTCTTAATTAAGTACAAGTGAATTAAATTTAAGGAAGCCCAAAGAGTTTAATTAGAGATTTTATAAAGCATGTTAGTGGTTGTTTCAAGGACAGAGACTGTGATATAGAGAAGTTCTTTCTCCTCATGTATTGCAACTCCCTTTACTTTTAGACACTCTTTCTCCCCTTAATCTCTGCATGTCTCATGAATCACAGTTCACTGTTTGAGCTTATTAATTAATTTTAAAACAGAAATAAACTATTTTAGAATCAGAAGAATGATTCTTTACCTTTACCTATTATTTCTATTTGCTTTAAGAAATAGAAAATAAAAATCTCTTTCATCTCATTTAAGTAGTCAGTGATCTTTTGAGCCCATTGTTTATTTGAAAAAAAAAAAGCAAAATATTGAGAGGATATTTTTAAAACACTGAGAAAAATACTCACTATTCTCTTGTCATTTCTTTAGGTGCTCTCTTATAGGGCCTGTGTATTTCTGTCTCCTTTTGATTTTCCCACTATTTTCAATGTTCCCACAGATGTAATTCACAAAAGTGAGAAACATTTATCAGATAGTTATTTGAATAGCCTTGTCACCCCTCAGAGAAATCTTTCTGGTTCAATAGAAACAGCCTGTGATTGAAAGAGACTTTGAATGTTGCTTTGCTAACAATGCCACTACAGGAAAATCATTAGTCAATCTGTCTCAATTAATTTAATCTCAAAGGAAAATGATATCTCTTTTAAGCACAAAATATCTAGCTAAATATGGTCATATGGTCATGAGTCTTATTGAAATATTTGACAAATGAAGAGTAAGGCATAACTCATATGAGTCAACAACATACAGAACATGTTAATTTAGATTGAATATAAAAATAGGAACTTTTTCTAATTAAAAAAAGATTTCATTAGTATCTCAAGTGTTTTTATTTGAATTTTTTTTTAATGTGCGTGAATGGACAATTTTGAGTAAAATATTGATTAATGGTAGATTGAAATTGGAAATCAGATCCATGAAAAAATAAAACAAATGTTAGGGGGAGAGGTATTTAGAGTAGAAAACAGAAAGTTAGGAAAAGTATTATCTTCATATTTAAAAGCATAATTTTTCTTATAATTACAAGTTTGTGTTTAGGACTTCTGTAGTCCTCAGCAACATTTTTGTTAACAAAAACAGATATAGGCATATGAGAATAAGCAAAACATTATGCATTTATTTAGGGACAGCTCTACAAATAGGAGTCCCAGAGGTTAGCCCCCCAGAATGCTTTGAGGATACATCAGATAACCCCCATGTCTACTAAGGGGAAGAAAATGGGAAATAATTACAAATTACTACTAAATCTCTCCCAGACTACTGTAATAATTTCCCATCTTGTCTTTGCCACATTAATTTTTCTAAAATATAAACTAAACTGTGTTACCACCTTGCTTAAAAACAATATTCAGTAGTTTCCCTTGCCTTTAGGGATAAAAGCCAACTTTTGTTCATGACATACGAAGCTTTGCATAATAAGGCTCTTGCTTACATTTCCAATTTTGTCTTATCACATTCTTCTATCATTCAATATATTTTATTCCCATTGCACTACCATGCGTTCATATAGTACACCAACCTAGTTCAATCAAAATGTTTCAGCACATGGAGATCCCTCTGTCTGGAGTGCTCCTTCAGCCACTCTTCATATGACTCCTTCTCATCCTCTAGATCTGAGTTGAACTCTCCTCTTCTAAGGCCTTTCTTGAGGTATCCTTTATTTAACTGGATAGGCTAGATTTACTTCATAATAACTACTGCAATGACATTTTAAATCAATAGCTGTTTGTAGTTCATGATTCTTTCAATAAACTACTTTTGGCTGAGCTCAGCTAGGCATGTTCTCCTGGTCTTGGTCAAATCATTCATTCAGCCCATTCAACTGTGTGTCATTAGGAACTAGGAAGACTAATCCATGTGGCTTCTTATATTCTAGAAGTCTAGGCCAATTTGTTCACATGATGAAAAGGCAGGTTACTATGCACATGTGTGTATTTGTGTGTGTGTATTTGTAGCAGAGAGAGAGAGTCAGAGAGACTCAGAAGCATACTAGGCTTCTTGAGGCTAGTGCTCAGAGCAGGCACACTGTCATCTCTACCACAGTTCATTGTTCAAGTCACCAGACAGTGCAGAATCAAGGGGAGATTCTGTGTCACATTGCAGGGCTGTGGAAACAGAAAGGATGGTGAATTGTGCCCATTTTTGCAGTTGACTACACTATTATAAGTGAGAGAGTACCCTATTAATTCTTTTCATGATGCATAACAAGGGCATCCCTGGTGGATGTGTGGTAAAGAATCTTCCTATCAATGCAGAAGACTTGTGTTTGATTTCTAATCCTAGAAGATCACACAGGCTGAGGGGCACCTAAGGCAAGGAGCCACAGTGACTGAGCCCACAGGCCACAAGTACTGAAGTCCCCGAGCCCTAGAGCCTGTACTCTGCAAGGAAAGGCCCACAGTGAGAAGCCCACACATCACAACTAGAGAGTAGCCTCCACTCAGCACAACTAGAGAAAAGCCCACACAACAATGAAGACCTAGTACAGCCAAAAATAAAATAAAAATATAATACATATTCAAATATGTTTGATATTTGCTGGGTTATTGTCTTTTATTTCCTCTAGATTATAAACTGTATGAGAGCAGAAGCTGTTTTTTCTTTATTAACATAGGACATGATCTGACTGAGGCTCAGATCATTAACTCCTAATTGCCAAATTCAGACTTACATTGAAGAAATTAGGGAAAACCACTAGACCATTCAGGTGTGATCTAAATAAAATCCCTTATGATTATACAGTGGAAGTGATAAATACATTTAAGGGACTAGATCAGATAGACAGTGCCTGATGAAATATGGACGGAGGTTCGTGACATTGTACAGGAGACAGGGATCAAGACCAACCTTATGGAAAAAACATGCAAAAAAACAAAATGGCTGTCTGGGAAGGTCTTAAAAATAGCTATGAAAAGAAGAGAAGCGAAAAGCAGAGGAGAAAGGAAAGATATAAGGATCTGAATGCAGAGTTCAAAAGAATATCAAGAAAAGATAAGAAAGCCTTCCTCAGTGATCAATGCAAAGAAAGAGAGGAAACAACAGAATGGGAAAGACTAGAGATCACTTCAAGAAAATTGGAGATACCAAGGGAACATTACATGCAAAGATGGGCTTGATAAAGGACAGAAATTGTATGGACTGAACAGAGGCAGAGATATTAAGAAGAGGTGGCAAGAATACACAAAAGAACTGTACAAAAAGATCTTCAAGACCAAGGTAATCACGATGGTGTAATCACTCACCTAGAGCCAGACTTCCTGGAATGTGAAGTCAAGTGGGCCTTAGAAAGCATCACTACAAACAAAACTAGTGGAGGTGATGGAAGTCCAGTTGAGCTATTTCAAATCCTGGAAGATGATGCTGTGAAAGTACTGCACTCAATACGCCAGGAAATTTGGAAAACTCAGCAGTTGCCACCGGACTGGAAAAGGTCAGTTTTCATTCCAATTCCAAGGAAAGGCAATGCCAAAAAATGCTCAAACTACCGCACAATTGCACTCATCTCACATGCTAGTAATGTTCAAATTTCTCCAAGCCAGGCTTCAGCAATAAGTGAACTATGAACTTCCAGATGTTCAAGCTGGTTTTAGAAAAGACAGAGGAACCAGAAATCAAATTGCCAACATTTGCTGGATCATGGGAAAAGCAAGAGAGTTTCAGAAAAACATCTATTTTTGCTTTATCAACTATGCCAAAGCCTTTGATTGTGTGGATCACAATCAACTGTGGAAAATTCTGAAAGAGATGGGAATACTAGACCACCTGACCTGCCTCTTGAGAAAGCTATATGCAGGTTAGGAAGCAACAGTTAGACCTGGACATGGAACAATAGACTGGTTCCAAACAGGAAAAGGAGTATGTCAAGGCTGTATATTGTCACCCTGCTTGATTAACTTCTATGCAGAGTACATCATGAGAAATGCTGGGCTGGAAGAAGCACAAGCTGGAATCAAGATTGCCTGGAGAAATATCAATAACCTCAGATATGCAGATGACACCACCCTTATGGCAGAAAGTGAAGAGAGTCGCTTGATGAAAATGAAAAAGGAGAGTGAAAAAGTTGTCTTAAAGCTCAACATTCAGAAAATGGAGTCATGGCATCTGGTCCCATCACTTCATGGGCAATAGATGGGGAAACAGTGGAAACAGTGTCAGACTTTTTATTTTGGGGGGCTCCAAAATCACTGCAGATGGTGACTGCAGCCATGAAATTAAGACACTTACTCCTTGTAAGGAAAGTTATGACCAACCTACATAGCATATTCAAAAGCAGAGACATTACTTTGCCAACAAAGGTCTGTCTAGTCAAGGCTATGGTTTTTCCCATGGTCAGGTATGGATGTAGAGTTGGACTGTGAAGAAAGCTGAGCACTGAAGAGTTGATGCTTTTGAACTGTGGTGTTGGAGAAGACTCTTGAGAGTCCCTTGGACTGCAAGGAGATCCAACCAGTCCATTCTAAAGGAGATCAGTCCTCGGTGTTCATTGGAGGGACTGATGTTGAAGATGAAACTCCAATACTTTGGCCACCTCATGTGAAGAGTTGATTCATTGGAAAAGACTCTCATGCTAGGAGGGATTGGGGCCAGGAGAANTGAGCAAACTCCAGGAAATAGTGAAGGACAGGGAAGCATGGCGTGCTGCAATCCATGGGGTCACAAAGAATCAGACACAACTGAGTGACTGGACAACAACAGAAATGGATAGTTTTGTTACTTTGCCAGGCAAAAAGGGGGCCACAGCAGGCTAATACCTTCAAAACTGTGTATCCCAACTTTGGGGAAATAGTAAGAACTTTTATTGTTCAAAGAGGGCATAATCAGCTTGTGGACATTCTTCTAATGTGTTGGTGGTGAGGTAAGTTGACATCATCAGCATTTAGTCCAACTGGTCTGGGGTCCACATGCTTGTGAGCAGCATATCACTGTTAATCATTAAGTTCTTCCACCTGGAGGGGGTTTCAGTTTCTGCAGAGCAGCTCAGAAATTCTGTTGTGGGGATCCTTTGATGGGGAAATAGGACCTTGCCCCAAGGCTGCTCTTTCTCCCTGGTCGTGCATCCTTTCCCTTCCCTGATTACCAATGGCTTCAATCAGCCCATTGGAACTCAGGGAAAGTCATTGAGACTGAATGAAGACTGTTTCCTATAATCAAAGAAATGAGAGACACAAAGGCCTGGAGCCCTGGAGTCCCATGGCCCTGCACGAGATCACTTAAATACAACTTACTTGGGGTGGCGTATTCTGATCCCCTGGCTGTTTCAGAGTCTTTCCTGTTTGGCTTCTAGCATGTCTATGAGACTTCTCATCTCCAAGGATGAATCTAGGAGGTATACTATGTACCTTGCATGTTTATGTTATCCATATCCCATTAAAAGGCATGGGCTTCCCTGGTGGCTCAGTGGTAAAGAATCTGCCTGCAATGCAGGAGACCCAGGTTTGATCCCTGGGTGGGGAAGATCCCCTGGGGGAAGGCATGGCAACCCACTCCAGTACTCTTGTCTGGAGGATCCCATGGACAGAGGAGCCTGGTGGTCTACAGTCTGTGGGGTCGTGCAGAGCTGGACACGACAGAAGTGACTGAGCACAGACGTGCATTAAAAGGCACAGATTCTTTTCTAGGTGAGAAGTTGAGACTTGGGAAGAGTTTCACACAAGTGGTCCAGTCCACGGTCTGGCCAGGGAATTTGACCCTGGAGCTGACTGTGCTCCTGTTGCTATTTGGGTTCTCCAGGAAGCAGACTTGGAGCCAGAGTTCTTGCTCAGGGAGCTCATTAGGGTGTTCTCTGGGGTCCACCTCTGTTGGAGGGAGGACAATGGACTGGACAGAGAGAGAAATCAGGCCCACAGTCTTTGCTGACCCCACGGGTTACTTGCAAAGGGCAGCAGAATTTGCTGAGGTTCTTGAAGGTTGGAATTACTGATAGTAGTTTTGAGAATAATCTAGATGAACCAGCCGTATTGTTCCAGGCTCCCAGGGGTATTTATTCCTGAAGGTTAGAGGCTCTCTTGCTCTGTGTGGCAGAAGGACCTGGGCTGCAGGTTGTAGATTCAGACCTTTGAAAAGGGCGGCTAAATAGCAAGGGGATTGCTTGCAATTTAGTGGCAGAGCTAAGCCTTACTAGTGAGCAAGATGAACAGAAAAAGGGTATCAGGGGAAAGCTGGGCTGAGTTTCTGCTGCCAAAGGATAAAGTCAGTAAAGCCTCTCCCCGCTCCCCTCCTACCTCTGCCAGCTAGTACATGCTTGTTGCCCTGTTGATCTGCCTTCGAAAAATGGGCTCATCTCCCACCTTCCAGAGTAGCTTAGGAGGTCATTCTTACCCAGGAGATCAAACACAATTCTCCTTTATCAGGGCTCAGCAAGCTTGTTCTGAATGTATGTACATTCTGTGCATACATTCTGTAAATGTGTGGACATTCTTCAGGCTAATTGGCATTTGAAAAAATGGGAATGTCCCCTTCCTTCCCTATGACGGACCAGCCTCCATTAAGCTCTTGCTGGGTGCCAGGCTGTGTGAAATGCTTTGAGTAGCTTATTTCACATAATCCTCACAGTCTCACGAGGTGGAATAGATCCATTTCGTGTAAGAGAAAGCCAAAGCTTAGACAGGGTAACTGAATTGCCCAGGGCTAGGCAAATTAGCAAGCAGGAGCAATTGACTTCTGATCTGGGTCTACTTCCACAGCTTTCCCCATGGCCTCTGCTCCTCCTGTTCCCTCTGGTTCCCTTCCTCTCTGGTTTCCCTGCAGGTTTTTTCCTGGGGTGCAGGCTCCTGGGAGTGCTGTGGCTGGAAAGGGGAGTGAGCAGCTAATGATGGCCACCCTGTGTCAAGGATGAGCTAAGCCTTCATTTAGGTGAGGCTGGCAGATGTTGGCCTGCAGGGCAAATACAGCCCACAGCTCTTGAGGTAGAATAGTTTTTGCATTTTTAAATGGATGGAAAAAAAAATCAGAGGGAGAATACTTTGCAACACCTGACAATTATATGAAATTTAGGTTCCAGTGCCTATTAAAAAAGTCTTACTGGAACACAGTCACATCCATTGTAGCTTTCACTCTACCAGGTCAGAGATGAGTAGCTTGCAATGACAGAGGCTGTGTGGCTTACAGAGCCTAAAGTATTTACTACCTAGTGCAAGTGTTAGTTGCTCAATCATGTCCGACATTTTACGACCCCATAGATCCTCTGTTCATGGAATTCTCCAGGCAAGAATACTGGAGTAGGTTACCATGCCCTTCTCCAGGGGATCTTCCTGACACAGGGATAGAACCTTGTCTCCTGCATCACAGGGAGATTCTTTACTGTCTGAGCCACCAGGTTCACTTCAGTCATTCATTCATGTCTGACTCTTTGCAACCCCATAGACTGCAGCATGCCAGGCTTCCCTATCCATCACCATCTCCCAGAGCTTGCTCAAACACATGTCCATCCAGTCAGTGATGCCATCTAACCATATCANCATGTCTGACTCTTTGCAACCCCATAGACTGCAGCATGCCAGGCTTCCCTATCCATCACCATCTCCCAGAGCTTGCTCAAACACATGTCCATCCAGTCAGTGATGCCATCTAACCATATCATCCTCTGCCACCCCCTTCTCCTCCTGCCTTCAATCTTTCCCAGCATCAGGGTCTTTTCCAATGAGTCAATTCTTTGCTTCAAGCCAAAGTATTGGAGTTTCAGCTTCAGCTTCAGTCCTTCCAATGAATATTCAGGGTTGATCTCCTTTAGGATCGACTGGTTTGATCTCCTT
>SJYW01053146.1:0-17644 GCA_006410735.1 Raphicerus campestris
CTGGCATTTTGCACGATGTGCTCTGCATATAAGTTAAATAAGGGTGACAATATACAGTGTTGATGTACTCCTTTCCCAGTTTGGAACCAGTCCATTGTTCCCTGTCTCTTTCTGTTACAATAGTTTAGTGGTTTCTTTAAAAACTAATTATTGCAATTAGCATATAATCCAGCAATAGTACTCCTAGGCCGGAGAAGGCAATGGCATCCCACTCCAGTACTCTTGCCTGGAAAATTCCATAGATGGAGGAGCCTGGTGGGCTGCAGTCCATGGGGTCGCTAAGAGTCAGACACGACTGAGCGACTTCACTTTCCCTTTTCACTTTCATGCATTGGAGAAGGAAATGGCAACCCACTCCAGTGTTCTTGCCTGGAGAATCCCAGGGATGGCGGAACCCAATGGGCTGCCATCTGTGGGGTCACACACAGTCGGACACGACTGAAGTGACTTAGCAGCAGCACTCCTAGGCATTTTCTCCAGAGAAATAAAAACTTATGCTTACAAAATAGGCCGGTATATAAACACTCTTAGCAACATTATTTGTAATAATCAAAAGCTGGTATTAACCCAAATATATTTCAGTGGTGACAGGTCAAGCAAACTGAAGTACAAACATATCATGGAATAATTTATCACTTAATAACATAAAAGAGTAAATTACTGATCCATGCAACAACCTGGATGAATCTCCATGGAACTGAGGCGGAAGAAGGTCAATTCTAAAGGAACTCATACTGTATCATTCTATTTATACAACACTTTTTTTGGGGGGGGTTGGGGAGTGCCCCACTCTGCACAGCATGTGAGATCTTAGTTTCCCAAACAGGGACTGAACCTGAATCTTAACCTGAACCTGTCAAGTGGAGAAAGTCCCATATGCTTTACAATGAAAAAAAATTAGAAATGGAGGAGTTGCAGGGGTTGGGGATGAAGTGGGGAGATAAGTGTGGTTACAAAAGGGCAACCCAAGGGATCCTTCTGGTGATGGAGCTATTCTGTATCTTGCCTGTGGTGTGGACAAAGGAACTTATACAGACGATAAAAAGACAACTCCTCATTCCCCTCCCCTCACCAGCCCCTAGCAACCTGTGTAGTATTGATTCTTTCTATCTTTCTGAATTTGACTACTCTAGGTATCTCATAAGTGGAATCATGCAGTATCTGTCTTTTTGTGACTGCCTTATTTCACTTAGCATAGCGCCCTCAAGATTTATCCATATTGTATCATGTGTCAGAATGTCCCACTTTTTAAGGCCAAATAATATTCCTTTGTCTATATGGACCACATTTTGTTTATTGGTTCATCTATCGATGGACATTTGGGTTACTTCCACCTTTTGGCCACTATGAATAATGCTGCTGTGAGCATGAATGTACAGACAACTCTTATTCCTTCCCTTCCTGGCCCGGTGAAGGCTTCTGTCCTGCCTCCTAACCCACCCAAAGACTGTTCTGCCTCCTTGGCTTGAATTCCATGTTGTCAGCCTTTGCTTCATTTGTCCATTTTTTTTTTCAACTTTTGAATGGTCTTTGATTTCTCCAAAGTGCTTGGCACAGGGCCTTGTTACGGTTACAAGTCTGAAAAGCTTTGGGCTGGTTGCCAGAGCTGCCAGATGGCTGTGTGAGCCAGCCCTGCCTATCCTTGAACCTCATCTTACGTCTTCCTCTCTATGCAGCCACACTGCCTTCTCCCAGTTCTTCCTGCAGGTGCCTTCCCTTTGCAGGGCCTTTGCACATTCTCTTCCCTCTGGCAGAAAAACCTTTTCCCGCTTGTACTGAACTCCTAAAATTTTTCAGGTGCCAGCTTGAATATCATTTCCTTGGCCAGGCATTTTTTATGCCTGTGTGTGTGTGCTAAGGTGCTTTAGTTGTACTCGACTCTGGATCCTGTGGACTAGAGCCTGCCAGGCTTCTGTGTCCATGGGATTCTCCAGGCAAGAATACTGGAGTGGGTTGCTGTGCCCTCCCCAGGGTGTCTTCCTGATTCAGGGATTGAACCCTTGTCTCTTATGTCTCCTGAACAGGCAGGCAGGTTCTTTACCTCTAGCACCACTTGGGAAGCCCTCTATGCCTGTACTTTTCCTTTATGGCACTTTTCCCAATTAGATATATGAGGTTACTTGTTTATTTTATTTTTTGGCTGTACCATATGGCTTGCAGGATCTTAGTTCCCCAACCAGGGATCGAAGCCACCACCCTATCCCCACCCACGGAGGTGGAAGCTCAGAGGCCTAACCACTGGACCACCAGGGAATTCCCACAGTTACTTATTTACTAGTGTGCTTCCTCGCTAAACTGTAGGCTTTCTGAGGCCAGGGGCTGGGGTCTATGCTTATCATGGTATCCTTTGTACCTAGCCTAGTGCCTGCCACATAGAAGGGGCTCTGGATATATTTGGTGATTGAAATAATTTACAGGAAGCAAAATGCTTGGACTAGGAGACCTGATGTTATATAATACTTTGGAGGGTGGGGGAAGATAACAGTAATAGTTGTACCCCGAATCCTAAGAACCGGGGTAGACAGAAGGCTAATTTTTCACTCTGTTCTCTTGAGTGGTCTGAAGTGTTCACTGTGTGCAGGTGTTTACTGGAAAAATGTGATCTATAAAGAGGAAATCAGGAAGCCTACCTCTAAAAAGGACATTTGGACCTAGGTCTATGTGTGAACTCCCTTCTGTACCCCTTTCCCTATTCTCACTGGTGCTCCAGAGAGTGATTTCAGAAAGAGATCCATCGTCCTTGCAGGAGAGGTTCTGCCAGTTCTTTGCGCAGTCAAGCAGGAAGTTTACTCAACCAAAACAAAGACCCACTGGGACGAGCTTTTGAGCCTGACTTTTCCTTATGCTTAAGCTTGCCACAGAAGCCTGTCCCTACAAAAATACTGTCCTTCCTAGCTTGTCATGGGTCTTGGTCATGGGACTCAGGTCATTTGGAGTTCCAAATCATTCAGTCCTTTCAAAAGTACTGACCTTTGTCTAGAAAGAAAGGAAGAGAGGGAGGGAGGGAAGGAAGAAAGAAGAAAGGAAGAGAGAGTCGGAGGGAAGAAGAAAGAGGAAGGAAGGAAAGAAAGAATGAAGATCCCCTCCCCCACACCTTGGCCTGTTTCTGCTTCTGAGATGCTGTCAGAGGAGACGGCTTGGTTGGGCTTGACTCCATTCTCAGGGCAAATTCTTTTTCTCTTGATTCTGTGCTTTTCAGTTTCTCCATGTGGCTACTTGTCCAAGGCCCTGCTTCGGCCACCTCCGGGAAATCAGAGCCAGGTCTAGCAAGCCTGTATCCTAGCTACCTTGGAAAAAGAAAAGGACCTTGATGAGAGATGAGCTAGAAATAGCAGAAGTGTTCAGTGAGGGAGAAGGCAGATGCAAGCAAAGGCCACAGCTGCTTTTGTATCTCAGCCGGAGAATGTTTGTTGGAAATGCTAGAGCCTGAGCTCAGTCTTTAGACTGAGATGCAGAAAGAGAGAAGTTGATTAAAGAAAGGAAACACTGTGTTGCATTTCTGCTTCCAGGTATGACACACTGTGGGAGATTGTTTCATGAATATCAGGTCATCCAACCTCTTTAATAATCTTGAGGGTGATAATTACTAGCCCACATAGCTTATGGGAGAACTGGAGTCCAAAGAGAGTAAGTGATGGAGCCAGGGTGTATCTCAAGGGTACCTTGTATCTCTCTTACAGCTGGTGCTTGGCCATGTTGCCTCGACACTCTGATCAGCCCTGCCCAGGCAGACATTAGCCTTAATATCCAGCAGCGTTTCCCTGGTGGCTCAGATGCTAAAGAGTCCACCTGCAATGCAGGAGACCTGGGTTCAATCCCTTCATTGGAAAGGTCTCTTGGAGAAGGGCATGGCAACCTACTCCAGTATTCTTGCCTGGAGAATCCTTTGGACAGAGGAGCCTGGTGGGCTACAGTGCATGGGGTCGCAGAGGTGGACACAACTCAGAATAGTGTTCTGTCTGTCTGCCAGCAGGGGAACTGTGGGTGTGGCTGCTCCACACGCCATTAATGAAACCATCAGTTGATCAACCTCCATAATATGAATCAGTCAAGAGTTTCAAATTTGGAGTTTGACAGCTTGGGTTTGAAACTGGGCTTTACACGAGGACTAGTGAGGTGTGTTTGAGCCTTTTAGACTCTTGTGACCACTTGGTCTTTATATGCCTCAGTGTATTCATTTGTGAAAGGGGGATTAGGTTGTGGCAAGGATTAAGTGATTTAATAAACATGAAATCCTCAGCACAGAACCTGGCACATAGTAGGAGGTCTATAAAGGTTAGCTATGATTTACTGAGCACCTACCACATGCTAGGTCTGGGGCTAGGGTTTGAAGATGAGCAACGCAAGGCCCTGGTCCTTGCTCTGTTTGGTCTGGTGCAGGGGGAAACAACAAATATTAATCACACAAGTCAATAGGAAAAGCTTTGTAGGAAGCTGTGACCTGAAAGATAGAGGGGTATGTGCTAAAGAGAGTGTGGGGCTCCAGACTGAAAGAAAAGCACCTTCCTGAGCTTAAAAGATATTATCAGATCATCTGGGTTTTTGAGACCCTTTCTGTTAGACTCCTCTGAGCCTGTGGGCTGGTTTCCATTACTCCAAAGACAGAGTCACATGCTGAAAGCTGATCTTTGGACCACAGCCTTCACAAAGACCATCAATAGTTCTACCAAACAAAGATTCTTCTGGGGAAGTAACAAATATGATTAGTACTGGGTCCAAGGTGAGTGAACGGTTAAAAAGGTAAGTTTGGATTCAGACCAAACTGGGCCTGGGTCTTCAACTTTTGGTGGGTTTCGGGTCACCTCTGGATACTTTTCAGTGTATCCCAGGGCCAGACACGGGGAAATCCTGAGTTGATGACTTTAGGTGGATCTAGTAATCTCTATTCTCTCATATTTAGCAAGGAGTGAAAACAAAACCATAATGCTCTCATTTTGGATGTTGGTTCTACCACCTGCCATCTGGGTGACTTTTAACTTCTCTGAGACTAAATATCTTCAATGAGGATAATAATATCTACCCATAGGGTTGTTATAAAGATGAGATGATATTAATACACATAAACATTTATTAACACAGACCTTGGCATGTGGTAAGCATTCCAAATATGGAAGTTGTTTTTACTAACATTTTTGGCCAACAGTGAAATATTCTATTCAAGTTTGGCAGTGGGCATGCTTATTATGGGAATCCTGACCCATTGCAGGCTGCCCATGAAATGGATCAGAGATCCTTTGGGGGGGGGGTAATTTTATTTCTTTCTTTATGGCTGAGTTGGGTCTTTTTTGTGGGGCACAGCCTTCTCACCGTGGTGGTTTTCTTGTGGAGAGCACGGGCTCTAGGGCCTGCAGGATTCAGTAGTTGTGGTCTGTGGGCTTAGTTGCTCTGTGGCACGTGGTCTTCCTGGATCAGGGATTAAACCTGTATCTTCGGCACTGGCAGGGTGGCAGATTCTTTGCCACTGAGCCACCAGAGAAGCCCCAAAGATCTTTTCTTTTTTTTTTTGGTTGTACCAGGTCTTAGTTGCAGATGTGGGATTTAGTTCCCTGACCCAGGGATCCAACCCAGGCCCCCTGCATAGGGAGTGTGACGTCCTAACCACTGGGGCACCAGGGAAGTTCCCAGAGATCTTTCCATATTACATTCGTGTCCTTCTCTTCTCCATTTCTTTTCTTTGAACTCCTGCCGGGAATAATGATAACAGCACTTTGGCCTTCAGGGAAAGTTAGGCAAGAGTGAATTCATTCCTTCTGCAACGATTTTTTGAGGCCTACCAACAGCTAGAGACTTATCTAAATGCAGGGGTGGGGGCAGTGAAGGTGTACGGGAGGGGCAACCATCATTTCTTATAGTGACCAGTGGTGAAAAGAAAATAAAACAAGTAAAGGGGTATAAAGGAAAGGGGGAGGAGCAGAGTCTGAACAGATTATCATTCTTTCTTCAACTTAGTCATTTTGAGCTGCTTTATACCCAGTCCAAAGATGTTGTTATTGATTATGATTTTCCTTCTCTTGAAATAGCTTTCAAAGACCAGAGCACATACTTTTGAATACTCTTTATAGTGGCTAATATTTATCCATTAAGGGAAAAATATTCTTAAGGAAAAAATTTTTAAATTTAAGTTTAATTGATTTACAATGTGGTGTTAATTTTTGCTGTACAGCAAAGTNGCCCATGAAATGGATCAGAGATCCTTTGTGGGGGGTAATTTTATTTCTTTCTTTATGGCTGAGTTGGGTCTCTTGTGTGGGGCACAGCCTTCTCCCTGTGGTGGTTTTCTTGTGGAGAGCACGGGCTCTAGGGCCTGCAGGATTCAGTAGTTGTGGTCTGTGGGCTTAGTTGCTCTGTGGCACGTGGTCTTCCTGGATCAGGGATTAAACCTGTATCTTCGGCACTGGCAGGGTGGCAGATTCTTTGCCACTGAGCCACCAGAGAAGCCCCAAAGATCTTTTCTTTTTTTTTTTGGTTGTACCAGGTCTTAGTTGCAGATGTGGGATTTAGTTCCCTGACCCAGGGATCCAACCCAGGCCCCCTGCATAGGGAGTGTGACGTCCTAACCACTGGGGCACCAGGGAAGTTCCCAGAGATCTTTCCATATTACATTCGTGTCCTTCTCTTCTCCATTTCTTTTCTTTGAACTCCTGCCGGGAATAATGATAACAGCACTTTGGCCTTCAGGGAAAGTTAGGCAAGAGTGAATTCATTCCTTCTGCAACGATTTTTTGAGGCCTACCAACAGCTAGAGACTTATCTAAATGCAGGGGTGGGGGCAGTGAAGGTGTACGGGAGGGGCAACCATCATTTCTTATAGTGACCAGTGGTGAAAAGAAAATAAAACAAGTAAAGGGGTATAAAGGAAAGGGGGAGGAGCAGAGTCTGAACAGATTATCATTCTTTCTTCAACTTAGTCATTTTGAGCTGCTTTATACCCAGTCCAAAGATGTTGTTATTGATTATGATTTTCCTTCTCTTGAAATAGCTTTCAAAGACCAGAGCACATACTTTTGAATACTCTTTATAGTGGCTAATATTTATCCATTAAGGGAAAAATATTCTTAAGGAAAAAATTTTTAAATTTAAGTTTAATTGATTTACAATGTGGTGTTAATTTTTGCTGTACAGCAAAGTGATTCAGCTATATATATATATATATATATATATATGCCCACATATATATATATATTTTTATAATTTTTCATTATGGTTTATCCCAGGACATTGAATACAGTTCCCTGTGCCATATGGTAGGACCTTGTCCATCCATTCTATATGTAGTAGTTTGCATTACTAGCCCCAAACTGCCATCTATCCCCCTCGCCACCTCCTCTGCCCCTTGGCAACCACGTATGTTCTCTATGTCTGTGAGTCTATTTCTGCTTCAAATGTGTGCGTCTACGTGTGTGCTCAGTTGTGTCCAATTTTTTGAGACCTTGTGGACTGTAGTCGGCTAGGCTCCTCTGTCCATGGGATTCTCCAGGCAAGAATACTGAAGTGGGTTGCCATTTCCTTCTCCGGGGGATCTTCCCAACCCAGGGATTGAACCCAGGTCTCCTGTATCTCCTGCATTGGCAGTTGGATTCTTCACCATTGCTCCACCTGGGAAGCCCTCCTGCTTCATGCTGCTGCTAAGTCGCTTCAGTCGTGTCTAACTCTGTGCCACCCCATAGACGGCAGCCCACCAGGCTCCCCCGTCCCTGGGATTCTCCAGGCAAGAACACTGGAGTGGGTTGCCATTTCCTCCTCCAATGCATGAAAGTGAAAAGTGAAAGTGAAGTCGCCCAGTCATGCTTGATAGATAGGTTCGTTTGTCATATTTTAGATTGCTCATATAAGTAATATCATGGTATTTTTCCTTTCTCTTTCTGACTTACTGAATGCTTTGTATGATAGTCTCTGGTTGCATCCATGTTGCTGCAAACAGCACTATTTTGTTTAATCCCTGGGTTGGGAAGATCCTTTGGAGAAGGAAATGGCAACCCACTCCAGTATTCTTGCCTGGAGAATCCCATGGAGAGAGGAGCCTGGTAAGCTATGGTCCATGGGGTGGCAAAAGAGTCGGTCACAACTTAGTAACTAAACAGTAGCAGCAATAGCAGTATTTCATTGTAAATATATAACACTTGGCAGTGGCACCCCACCCCAGTACTCTTGCCTGGAAAATCCCTTGGATGGAGGAGCCTGGAAGGCTGCAGTCCATGGGGTCGCTGAGGGTTGGACATGACTGAGTAACTTCACTTTCACTTTTCACTTTCACGCATTGGAGAAGGAAATGGCAACCCACTCCAGTGTTCTTGCCTGGAGGATCCCAGGGACGGGGGAGCCTGGTGGGCTGCCGTCTATGGGGTCGCACAGTCAGACACGACTGAAGTGACTTAGCAGCAGCATTTATCCACTCATCTGTTGATGGACATTTTAGCTTTTTCCATGTCTTAGTTATTGTGAACAGTGCTGCTGTAAAGATAGGGGTGCATGTATCTTTTCAAATTATAGTTTTGTCTGGATATCTGCCTAGGGGTAAAATTGCTGGATACCATTTATATTTGGTTTTCTGAGGAACTGCCATACTCATTTTCATAGTGGCTGCACAAATTTAATTCTCTTCAGCATTTTAGGAAGGTAGCATTTTCTTCATACCCTCTGCACGTTTGTTATTTGTAGTTAATTATTTATGTTTGGCTGTGATGGGTCTTCATTGCTGCAGGTGGGCTTTCTCTAGTTGCAGAGCATGGGCTTAATTGGCCCTTGACAGGTGGAATCTTCCCAGACAAGGGATGAAACTCATGTCCCTGCACTGGCAGTCAGATTCCTGACCATCAGGAAAGTCCTGTCATTTGTAGACATATATGTGTGTGTGTGTGTGTGTGTGTGTGTGTGTGTGTGTGTGTACACTTTAAAATACTTATTTTGCTGTGCCAGGTCTTAGTTGTGGCATGTGGGTTCTAGTTTGCTGACCAGGGATCAAACTGGGGCCCTCTGATTGGGAGCTCAGAGTCTTAGCCACTAGACCACTAGGGATGATGGCCATTCTGACCGATTTGAGGTGGTACCTTATTGTAGTTTTGATTTGCATTTCTATAATAATTAGCAATGTTGAGCATCTTTTCATGTGCGTATGCTGCTGCTGCTGCTGCTGCTAAGTCGCTTCAGTCGTGTTCGACTCTGTGCGACCCCACAGACGGCAGCCCACCAGGCTCCCCCATCCCTGGGATCCTCCAGGCAAGAACACTGGAGTGGGTTGCCATTTCCTTCTCCAATGCATGAAAGTGAAAAGTCAAAGTGAAGTCGCTCAGTCATGTCCGACTCTTCGCGACCCCATGGACTGCAGCCCACCAGGCCCCTCCAGTCCATGGGATTTCCCAGGCAAGAGTACTGGAGTGGGGTGCCATGTCCATATAGTCCAATGTATTGTTTCTTTGGAGAAATGTCTATTTAGATCTTATGCCCATTTTTTGATCCTGCTGTTTTTTGTTATTGTTGAGTTGTGTGAGCTGTTTGTATATTTTATAAATTAAGCCCTTATCAGCTGCATAATTTGCAAATATTTCTTCCATTATATAGGCTGTTTTTTTCAGTTTGCTTTCTTTTCAGTTTTGCTTATGATTTCCTTTGCTGTGTAAAAGTTTCTAAGTTTGACCAGATACCATTTGTTTATTTTTGTTTTTATTTCTATTGCCTTGGGCTACTAACCTAAGAAATATTGGTGTGATTTATGTCAGAGAATGGTTTGCCTGTGTTATCTTCTAGATTTATGGTGTCTTATATTTAAGTCTTTCAGCCATTTTGAGTTTTTTGTGTGCGTGCATGGTGATTTGCATATAACTGTCCAGGTTTCCAAGCACCACTTGCTGAGGAGACTATCTTTTCCCCATTTTATATTCTTGCTCCTTTGTCAAAGATTAATTGACCATGGGTGTGTAGGTTTATTTCTGGGCTCCCTATTCTGTTCCGTTGGTTTTTATGTCTGTTTTTGTGCCAATACCATGCTGTTTATTTTTAATTTATTTGGCTGTGACAGGTCATAGTTGTCACATGTGGGATATTTTAGTTGTGGGAGTGCAGAATCTTTAGCTGCAGTATGTGGGATCTAGTTCCCTGAGCACGGATCCAAACCTGGGCCTCCTTCCTTGGGATCATGAAATCTTAGTCACTGGACCATCTAGGAAGTCCTGCGCTTGTTTGATTACTGTAGCTTTGTAGTATTGTCTGAAGTCCGAGAAGATTATGTATCCTGCTTTGTTCTTTTTCCTTCTGAATTACTTTGGCAATTCTAGGTCTTTTATGGCTCCCTTAATTGTATAAATTGTAGGATAGTTTATTCTAGTTCTGTGAAAAATGTCATGTGTAATTTGATAGCAATCACTTTAAACCTATGTATTGCTTTGGGTAGTATGGCCATTTTAAAAATAGTAAATCTTCTAATCCAAGAGCATGGGATATCTTTCCATTTCTTTGAATTATCTTTAATTTCCTTTATTCATGTTTTATAGTTCTCAGCGAATAAGTCTCACCTCCTTGGTCAAGTTTGTTCCTTATGGAAAATGTTAATCATGCAGAAAAATAGAAGAAAAATGACAATGCCTTCTATTTCTAACATTCAAATGTAAAATATTAATACTTTAGAGTATTTATTCCCAGGAGTTTTTATGCATTTAAATAATATTATAATACTTTATATCCAAAGACTTATATCATAAACACTTTTCATANCACCAGGCCCCTCCAGTCCATGGGATTTCCCAGGCAAGAGTACTGGAGTGGGGTGCCATGTCCATATAGTCCAATGTATTGTTTCTTTGGAGAAATGTCTATTTAGATCTTATGCCCATTTTTTGATCCTGCTGTTTTTTGTTATTGTTGAGTTGTGTGAGCTGTTTGTATATTTTATAAATTAAGCCCTTATCAGCTGCATAATTTGCAAATATTTCTTCCATTATATAGGCTGTTTTTTTCAGTTTGCTTTCTTTTCAGTTTTGCTTATGATTTCCTTTGCTGTGTAAAAGTTTCTAAGTTTGACCAGATACCATTTGTTTATTTTTGTTTTTATTTCTATTGCCTTGGGCTACTAACCTAAGAAATATTGGTGTGATTTATGTCAGAGAATGGTTTGCCTGTGTTATCTTCTAGATTTATGGTGTCTTATATTTAAGTCTTTCAGCCATTTTGAGTTTTTTGTGTGCGTGCATGGTGATTTGCATATAACTGTCCAGGTTTCCAAGCACCACTTGCTGAGGAGACTATCTTTTCCCCATTTTATATTCTTGCTCCTTTGTCAAAGATTAATTGACCATGGGTGTGTAGGTTTATTTCTGGGCTCCCTATTCTGTTCCGTTGGTTTTTATGTCTGTTTTTGTGCCAATACCATGCTGTTTATTTTTAATTTATTTGGCTGTGACAGGTCATAGTTGTCACATGTGGGATATTTTAGTTGTGGGAGTGCAGAATCTTTAGCTGCAGTATGTGGGATCTAGTTCCCTGAGCACGGATCCAAACCTGGGCCTCCTTCCTTGGGATCATGAAATCTTAGTCACTGGACCATCTAGGAAGTCCTGCGCTTGTTTGATTACTGTAGCTTTGTAGTATTGTCTGAAGTCCGAGAAGATTATGTATCCTGCTTTGTTCTTTTTCCTTCTGAATTACTTTGGCAATTCTAGGTCTTTTATGGCTCCCTTAATTGTATAAATTGTAGGATAGTTTATTCTAGTTCTGTGAAAAATGTCATGTGTAATTTGATAGCAATCACTTTAAACCTATGTATTGCTTTGGGTAGTATGGCCATTTTAAAAATAGTAAATCTTCTAATCCAAGAGCATGGGATATCTTTCCATTTCTTTGAATTATCTTTAATTTCCTTTATTCATGTTTTATAGTTCTCAGCGAATAAGTCTCACCTCCTTGGTCAAGTTTGTTCCTTATGGAAAATGTTAATCATGCAGAAAAATAGAAGAAAAATGACAATGCCTTCTATTTCTAACATTCAAATGTAAAATATTAATACTTTAGAGTATTTATTCCCAGGAGTTTTTATGCATTTAAATAATATTATAATACTTTATATCCAAAGACTTATATCATAAACACTTTTCATATTAATGCAAATCTTTACGAATACAAGTTTGGTTTTTTTTTTAATGGTGATGATATTCTTTTATTTTTGAGTGGTGAATTTTCAAAACTTTCTTAGAATTTCTCAATTGTATACTGTTCTTCACATGTCTGAGACCCAAGAACAAGGTAAACTCTTCATTCCAAATTCAAATATCATTTTTTACAGCAGCAATCTGGATACAACTTTTAATACCACAGAGTGGCCATATTATAATTGATTTACCAAACCTTGTTAGGTGAATTTGGTAAATTTAGGTTGTTCCTTTTCTCTCCCCTTTAATAAGGTGAAAGTGAAAGTCACTCAGTCGCTTCCCACTCTTTTAGACCCCATGGACTATACAATCCTTGGAATTCTCCAGTCCAGAATCCTAGAGTGGGTAGCCATTCCCTTCTCCAGGGGATCTTCCCAACCCAGATCTCCTGCATTGCAGGTGGATTTTTTACCAACTGAGCCATGTGTGCATAGTGATAAAATCCTTTGTATATAAAGTCAAAAAAAAACACCTAGAAATTGAAAAATTAAGGACCTTGTTTATATTGTCAAGTTGCTATTCAAAAAGAAAATATCAAATTGCAGAGGCTTGAGTGCCTAAAGGAAAGCTCATCTCACTCACCTTCACTCACATTTGATATCACCATTTCTTTCATCTTTACAAGTTCTCTGGGAAAGGGCATAGTCTTTCATTTTTGTTTTAATTGGAATTTTGGTTCCATCTCTTACAAGCCATGACATGACCTTGGGGAAGCTAGTTTATACTTCCAAGCTTTGGAGTCTGGGACTTACTGGTGGTCCAGTGATTAAGACCCTGCCCTTCCACTGAAAGGGGCACGGGTTCAGTCCCTGGTGGGGGAAGTTGCACATGCTACAATGTGTGACCCCCTCCCCCCCCAAAAATATATGTATATATATAAACAAATAAGTTTGGGAGTCTGTTAGGCCAGGCTTGTGGTGATGGCTTAGCTATCACCAACTGTGTGATCAGGGACAAATCACTTCACTTTCCTTAGTCTGTTTTCTCATTTGTATGATGAATAAGAGTTACTATGAGAACAAAATGATTTCTTATTTGCAAAGCATCTAGCAAGTAACAGTTATTATAATCACAAGTCCAGTATGACTAAAAGATGTGATTATTATGGCCTCCCTTTATACTTGTGGCTTTAAGAGGCCAGTCTCCCTAATCACCCACCCTGCAAATTTGCAATGTCAGGATTTGAATTTGGAGGTTCACACCCAGCAGGTTTCTCCTCAGCTTTCAGAAGTGTGATCTCCCTGAGAGCTGAGCTTGGAGAGCCGAAAACCAGGAGGTAGACAAGTTAGAAATCAACTGTAACTCAAGCACGGGAAGCTTGATTCTAATCCCCTGTCAGGTAGAAAGAGGGCAGAAGTGGAGTGGTCTCCCAGGGCCTCAGGCACTGTTTGGAAAGACAGAGATAGGCAGCCCAGCTACAGCCTGACCTTCTCCAGAGATTCCTGACAGTTGCCAGCAGAAGTGAAAATGAGGGAGACTAGTTAGATAGAAATTCCTCTTCCACATTCATGCAGGATGAAGGCAGAGGTGTTGATTTCCTCTTAAGTACACGTGTCACTTCAACTGTAATTACCTTTCTGCAAATTCAAGTACAGACTAGGGTGGATGGGGAAGGGAAGGATGTGAATCTATAATGGGATTCTAAAAAGGAAAACAAAGGCCACAACAGCTCATCAAATTTACAACCAAATGCCAACCGCAGTCACTTTCTGGGACAATTATTGGGATGTAGAACTGATGGAGAACTGGATTTGTTTGACCAGATGTGGGTTCTCATAAAGGAAATTCACATATCAGGACCCACGAAATGGAGGCTGCCCCGGTGGCCCAGCCCAAGTCACAAATCTAAACCTAAGTCAAGCCCTATCTTTTAAAAACAGCCTATCTCTAGAGTAAGAAAACAAGATAAAATGGGATTTCAAATAAGATACAATTTGGAATCAAAACAGGTCCAGGTGACTGTAGGACCAATCTCCGACAATCATACCTTTTTACTTTGTGACTCAGCCTCTTTAGAATTTAGTGGGCTATGATCTTTGATCTCAGTTACAAGGTCAGGGACTTCCCTGGTAGTCCAGTGGTTAAGAACCCACCTTGTAATAAAGCAGAGGATGCAGGTTTCATCCCTGGTTGGAGAGCTAGGATCCCATATGCCGCGAGGCAACTAAGCCTGTGCGTGGCAACTACTGAGCTTGATAGCTCTGGAGGTTGCACACCACAACTCGAAAGCCCGCACTCCACAACAAAAGGTCCTGTATTACACAAGGAAGATCCCGAGTGTCACAGCTAAGGCCCGATGCAGCCAAATAAATAAATATTCTAAAAATCAGTTACAAGGGTAAAGGGAGTTCCCTGTTAGTCTAGTGGTTAGGGCTCTCCACTTTCACTGCCATGGCCACAGCGTAAGTCCCTGGCCAGGGAACTAAGATTCTGCAAGCTGAGCCACCAAAAAAAAAAAAATTACAAGGGCACATAAAGATCACACCCAGTGGAGAAATAACCCTTGAATTCCCTGGCCCACCCCAATCACGATTATTATGTACACCATAATCTGCAATGANTTAGATGAGCAAGGAGGTATCTGTACTGTGGCCAACACCACTTGCTGCACTTGGATTAATAATTTAGGGAAGTTGAGACTCGGCTGTGTAAGATCACAGAGCAAACCATTTTACTTAAGAAGGTGACTCCTTCAACAGGGTTTTTCTTTGATCTATCTGATCTGAGTTGGTTTGCGTCACGCGGCCCTTGGCCTCAAAGTACCCTCCAAATATTGGGTAGCATCCTGCTTATAATCATTCTAATAATCTCCCTGGTGTGCCAAGTTCTCTCAAAGGTTTTAAATGCATGCACGCAGCCTCTGGGAACCAGACTAATGATCTCCGTTTGCCTAGAGCTGATCTCAGGTGGCCTCAGCCTGTGGGGGCTTGATGCAGGATTTTAGTTCCAGACCAGAGACTGAGGTCAGGCCACTGCAGAGAGAGTGCTGAGTCTTAGCCACTAGACCACCAGGGGCAAGACCCTGGCTTGTCAGCTGTGTAGAAATGAATTTCCACATAGAGATGAAAAGTAGTGAAACTAACAATGTTTTTAATCAGGAGGAAAGAAGTGTAAGTGTGGATAGACACACTGGCAGGCTCAGAGAGAGTCGCACCCTTGCGGTGATTTGAGTCACTCTTAAAGGGTATTTCTTCTGGGTTTCCATTGGCCAATCACCTTGCTTTTCCTAGTTCTGAGTGTATTTGGCATATCTTAGGATCCTCCCGAGTGTACTTGTGCATCTCTTAGCCAAGATGGATTCTAGACAAGAGGCTTATGTGTACTTTGACATCACTTATTATGAGGTGATGCCCCCTCCCTTTTGACCTTCAAGGAGCCTTTCTGTGCATGTGTAGTTGGGAAGGTCTCCTGGACTTGGAGAATGAGGAGTATGTGGTCTTTTATCTCTTATCTGGGCAGGACTTTGCTATTCTCTGGATCTTCATCTGGGAGTATCTGTCCCCAGGGGGACAAACTCTGGCTGCTGAGCCTGGGGCCCACTTATCTCCTGCCTCAGAATGTCAAAAATGAGATGAAGGAAATAGCCAACTCAGGGACCAAGACCCTGGTTATCCTAGCCTATGAATTCCGGTTAGAGATCCAACCTGATCCCAGCATTCACAGAAAGCAGTAGTGCAGAGCAGAGCTAACACCTTCAGTTTTGATGCATGCTCTAGTACAACAGAGAGTATTGATTAAATGTGGTGAATTGATAAATCACAGTCATATATCAGGACCTACAAAAAGGAGCCTGGGGCTTCCCTGGTAGCTCAGATGGTAAAGAATTCACCTGCAATGTGGGAGACCTGGGTTCAATCCCTGGGTTGGGAAGATCTCCTGGAGGAGGGCCTGGCAACCCTTTCCAGTATTCCTGCCTGGAGAATCCCCTTGGACTGAGGAGCCTGGTGGGCTGCAGTCTATGAGGTTACAAAGAGTCTGGGTGAGTGACTAAGCATGCCAGTGGTCTGATCTAAGTCAGCCCACACTATCTGGAAACACCTGACTGTCTAGGAAACTAATCGCAGTCCTCCAACTCAGCCTAAGCTGGCTCACCTTACCCTAGAGAGCAGGACCTCCCTGATCTCCTGGTCAATCACACCCTGTTTCCACATTGCCTCATCTGATACTCTTTTGCCCAAAATCCCTCAGAAGGAGTGCTCTGCTGCTTGTGAGACAGTCCATGGGTTGTTTTCACTTAAGTAAAGGACAGAATACTCATTTCTAAGATGTATTATTTTTGTCATTTAATGTTCAAATTCTGTTACCTGAAAAATGGGTTTGCCTCTTGGCTCTTGATATGTGTTGAACCAAAGATGGGGTTAGAAGGAAGGATTTATTATTACTAGCAGCAAGTGAGGAGAACACTGGGGATCTTATTCAAAGCAGTGTCTCCCCAACAGCAAAACTGGGAAAGTTTAAGCTTAAAAAAAAAAAAAAAAAAGTGTTAATGACTCTGTCAGGTCTGACACTTTTTTTGACCCCATGGACATGCAAAGTCCTGAACAGGCTTGATCAGAGGAGGATTCACAATAGAACTGGAGCCAAGGTCACAGTCTACCCTTTAGTTAATTGAAGTCTGGAGGGTCAACATCATCATTTCATTCCCCACCAGGGTGGGGCCTTTGTTCATGCAGAATTTAAAAGATATATTATTATGTATATCCCCTGAGGAGGAACTAGGACTTCAGTTCAGTCCCTCAGTCCTGTCCCACTCTTTGCGACCCCATGAATTGCAGCACGCCAGGCCTCCCTGTCCATCACCATCTCCCGGAGTTCACTTAGACTCACGTCCATCGAGTCCGTGATGCCATCCAGCCATCTCATACTCTGCATTCCCTTCTCCTCCTGCCCCCAATCCCTCCCAGCATCAAGTCTTTTCCAATGAGTCAACTCTTCGCATGAGGTGGCCAAAGTACTGGAGTTTCAGCTTTAGCATCATTCCTTCCAAAGAAATCCCGGGGCTGATCTCCTTCAGAATGGACTGGTTGGATATCCTTGCAGTCCAAAGGACTCTCAAGAGTCTTCTCCAACACCACACTTCAAAAGCATCAATTCTCCGGCACTCAGCTTTCCTCACAGTCCAACTCTTGCATCCATACATGACCACAGGAAAAACCATAGCCTTGACTAGACGGACCATTGTTGGCAAAGTAACGTCTCTGCTTTTGAATATGCTGTCTAGGTTGGTCATAACTTTTTTTCCAAGGAATAAGCGTCTTTTAATTTCATGGCTGCAGTCACCATCTGCAGTGATTTTGGAGCCCCAAAAGATAAAATCTGACACTGTTTCCACTGTTTCCCCATCTATTTCCCGTGATGTGATGGGACTAGATGCCATGATCTTCGTTTTCTGAATGTTGAGCTTTAAGCTAACTTTTTCACTCTCCTCTTTCACTTTCATCAAAAGGCTTTTTAGTTCCTCTTCGCTTTCTGCCATAAGGGTGGTGTCATCTGCATATCTGAGGTTA
>SJYW01053146.1:24718-40078 GCA_006410735.1 Raphicerus campestris
GGATGTTGGCAATTTGATCTCTGGTTCCTCTGGCTTTTCTAAAACCAGCTTGAACATCAGGGAGTTCTTGGTTCACATTTTGCTGAAGCCTGGCTTGGAGAATTTTGAGCATTACTTTACTAGCGTGTGAGATGAGTGCAATTGTGCAGCAGTTTGAGCATTCTTTGGCATTGCCTTTCTTTGGGATTGGAATGAAAGCTGACTTTTTCCAGTCCTGTGGCCACTGCTGAGTTTTCCAAACTTGCTGGCATATTGAGTACAGCACTTTCACAGCATCATCTTTCAGGATTTGAAACAGCTCCACTGGAATTCCGTCACCTCCACTAGCTTTGTTCGTAGTGATGCTTTCTAAGGCCCACTTGACTTCACATTCCAGGATGTCTGGCTCTAGGTGAGTGATCACACCATCATGATTATCTTGGTAGTGAAGATATTTTTTGTACAGTTCTTCCGTGTATTCTTGTCACCTCTTCTTAATATCTTCTGCTTCTGTTAGGTCTAGACCATTTCTGTCCTTTATCGAGCCCATCTTTGCATGAAATGTTCCCTTGGTATCTCTTAATTTTCTTGAAGAGATCTCTAGACTTTCCAATTCTGTTGTTTTCCTCTATTTCTTTGCATTGATGGCTGAGGAAGGAACTAGGACTTACCACTGAACTATTGTTTGACTGCCTTTTCCCTGCTCCTGCATTTCTTTGTTTTCTAAAATCAAGGATTACTGAGACCTGTTTAAGGGCAAGCAGTGCAGCCAGGCTGATTGCAAAATGGCTTAGGCCAAAATGGCTTCTCTTATATCAAGAAAGCCATTCCTGGTTCTCTTTCTCTGGGGACCTTGTAACCTATATTCTTATAACCCCAATTTATAAGCTAAATGGCTCTCAGAGCCTCAGTTTCCTCATCTGTTAAATGAGGACAATAGTACCAATCTCATGGACTTTATAGAAATGAATGATATAAAGTATATATTATCCCAGTGCTTGCAAAATAATAAGAATGCCTTTTTTTTTCTTATGGGAGACAGTTGTGGGCGTTAATGTACTGTTTTATATAGTTGAAATGTTCAATTTTATCCTTACTAAAGAAGTCTTTTCTTTATAAAATGATATAGTACATAATAATAGTGATTTGGTGACTTTATCTGGCAAAATGAAGGGTTAGTATCCCTAAGTTTGTCCTCTACTAGTACAATACAGATAACAATATCTTTCAGATAATATTGTTGTGACAGTTAAAGGAGAGAAATGTGAGGAGATGTTCTACATAGGTTAGCTGAGCTAGAATTAGAATTTTCTATACCAGCTCAGTTTTATAAAAATTCAATATGTATAACTGAAAATTTTCTAGTAGCTGTATTAAAAATATGAAAAAAAATGGGTGAAATTAACTCTAATAATGTATTTTACTTAAAATATCATTCCAGGAGCTTCCCTCGTGGTCCAGTGGTTAAGGCTCTGTACTTCCACTGCAGGGGCTGTGAGTTCAATCCCTGGTCAGGAAATTAAGGTCCTGCATGCTACATGGCCGGAGAAGGAAATGGCACCCCACTCCAGTACTCTTGCCTGGAAAATCCCATGGACAGAGGAGCCTGGTAGGCTGCAGTCTATGAGGTCGCTAAGTGCTGGACACGACTGAGTGACTTTGTTTTCACTTTTCACTTTCATGCATTGGAGAAGGAAATGGCAACCCACTCCAGTGTTCTTGCCTGGAGAATTCCAGGGACAGAGGAGCCTGGTAGGAAGCCGTCTATGGGGTCACACAGAGTCAGACACAACTGAAGCGACCTAGCAGCAGCGGCATGCTACATGGCATGGTGGGGGGGTTTTAAAAAAATACATATATATATATGTGTATGTATGTGTGTGTGTGTGTGTATAAAATTATTCCCATCATGAAGATACTGTTTTTGAATTTTAATAATTGATTTTTATTTATGTTGATTTGTAATATTGTATTAATTACTGCTATATGGCAAAGCTATTCAGTTCTAGATATATATATATACATTCATCTTTTAAAATATTCTTCTACATTATGGTTTATCGTAGGATGTTGAATATAGTTCTCTGTGGTATACAGTAGGATCCTGCTGTTTACAATGGGATATTTTATAAAATTTTTCTCCCACAAGTCTTTAAGTGTCAGTGGGTATTTTATATTTATATCACGTCTCAGTTTTGACCAGATACATTTCATGTCTTCAGTAACCACACAAAGCTGGCAGCCACCCTGCTGGGCAGCATAGCTCTGAAAATATTGGCAGCAAGGCTATAGGAAGGTACAGATTTCCATCCTTCCCTTCTCTTCCCTTGTCTAAATCTTTTGAAAATTGAAAATCAGGCTATGAAAAGCATCTTCCAAATTCACCTTCCTCTCTATGGATGTCCTTTTTTCAAGTACTCTGCTCCTTGGCTGACAGCAAAGGTTTGGGGCTCTGGGTGAGTCTGGAAGAAGACTGTAAATGTTTCTGTTTTTGTCTGTGACCAGAAGTTCTAGCAGGAGAGTACTTTTAAATTTTGGAATAACAAAAACCACTTATTGACTGTCAGGCATAGTGCTAAGTGATTTATATTCATTACTTTATTAAATCCTCACAATGACTTATAAAGTAGGTTGTATTATCATGTTTGTACAGATGCAGAACTAAAGGCTCAGAGAAGTGAAGTAACTGTCAAAAGTCACACAGCAGGACAATGGCTGGACTTGATCTCAGTGAATTTGAAGTCATTGCCTGAACTAATGAGCTATTGTACCATCCTTTATCATTAGTAAATTGCAGAGTAGCATTTAAATTCACCTCTGACTCCAAGTAGACAGATTCAACCACTCTCTGAAGCTTCAGGTTTCTCAATTTAAAAGGAAATAATGACAGTCACTTTGCAGGATAATTTTAAGGATTAAATGAGCTAATTTACTTGTAAATCTGTACTGGAAATCAAAATGATTTGTCTCCCTACAGGAACTCTAGTTCTGGCCTTTCACCAGGGGCTCATCACAATCTGATTACCATAAATTTGGTAACCTTTAGTTACAGTCCCAGGAAGTGGGACCCCCGTGCTTGGCACAAAGGCCAAGAAGTTAGAAAATTTGGGATGAGAACATGGGCCCTGCATACCCTTGATGATGAGAAACTATGGGTGAGTCCTTTCTCCTCTGTAAACTGAGGGGACAGAACCAGAAGGGGGCTCAACCCCTTCCCAGCTCTGACCCTTCCCTCTGCACAGCAGAGCACTGCCTCCCTTCCACCAGGCTCAGGCCCCTGCACACCATTGCCCTGCCACCTCCCCGGTTTAAAGGCCCAGTGTGTCAGCTGCATGACTGTGAATGTCCTCAGCGCCTGTTCCCCCGCGGGTGGAAAACGCAGAGGTGGCCTTGTTATGAATGAATATTGAGCAAAAACCACAGGGTTGAGGCTTCAGAGAGAAGTCACTATGGTGACCAAAGCCAAGAGAAGGAGCGTGGGCTCCAAGAGCCCTCCAAGGTCTCTCGCCTTTCACTCCAGAAGTCTGCCAGCCTCCCCGCACTGGGCTCCCCCCACACCAGGAGCTCTGCTGAGTTCAGTGCCTCTAGGTCAAGCGAACAAAGCGAGGACGACAACTAAATTGGCTTCTCTGTTCCCTTCTTCCCCAGCAGCCACAAACCTGGGTGGAGAGGGCTGAGTATGGAAGGAATTCAGATTTGGATATGGGGGCCAATACTTACGGAAAGGGGTCACCTCTGAGGGTTCAGGGACAGGCGGAGGGTGGGAGCTGCGCCACCTCTATTGAACGCTGAGCCACAGGAACAGTTAAGGTCGAAGAGCTCCTTGTGAATCATTCACAGTCCTTGAAAAACTCTTTGAGGACTTGCTTCTTGTTTTCACCCAGTAAACATATGAGAGCAAAATATGAAGTGCTGTGACCCAAAGGAGAATGGAAAGGGCAGGCTGGCAGAGGCTCTGGGTTCTCAGATTGGAACTCTTCTTGTGCCTTCTCCCCATCACATCCCATGTCTCTGAGTCATGTCTGAGGCTCTGCACACCCAACCCAGACAGCCTATGTTTGTGATCTTCCTGTTACAAGACGACCCAGGTTCCATTTTATACACTTATTTATGTGCTGAAGAAAGATTTTAAACATTTTCTGTAAGAAATACGTGTTCTATGTAGAAAAATGAGAAAATTAAGATAACTGCCCATGTAGATGGGCAAAAAGAAAAAGAGAGCCCATAGTAATCCTGCCAAGTCGCTTCAGTCGTGTCCAACTCTGTTTGACCCCATAAACGGGAACCCACCAGGCTCCCCCGTCCCTGGGATTCTCCGGGCAAGAACACTGGAGTGGGTTGCCATTTCCATCTCCAATGCATGAAAGTGAAAAGTGAAACTGAAGTCGCTCAGTCGTGTCCGACTCTTAGCAACCCCATGGACTGCAGCCCACCAGGCTCCTCCGCCCATGGGATTTTCCAGGCAAGGATACTGGAGTGGGGTGTGCCATTGCCTTCTCTGACAGCGATCCTATTCCCTAGTAATAACTATTCATTTGGTCATCTGTTAATGAATTTTACAATTTTTTTGGGCAGTCCTGTGTGTGGGATCTTAGTTCCCAGATGAGGCACTGAGCACATGCTGCCTGCAGGGGAAGCATGAAGTCTTAACCACTGGACTGTCAGGGAGGTCGCTACAAATGTTTTTGAGGGTCTGCTGTATGCCAGGCACTGTGCCTTCTGTGTGCTCCATCATGTTCAGACTCTTTGAGACCCCATGGAGTGGACCCTCCACCCCTGACCCCTGCCCTCTGGCTCCTCTGTTCATAGGATTCTCCAGGCAAGACTACTGCATGGGATTATCGTTCCCTCCTCCAGGGCATCTTCCCGACCCAGGGATCCCACCCATGTCTCCTGCATCTCTTGTGTTGGCAGGCTGATTCTTTACCACTGAGCTGAAGCGCTGCGCTCTGTGGAAGACGTCAGATGATACACAAGACTGATGCCGCAAGGGCATTTTTCTACGTATAGCTGTACGCACATTCTTTCCTAAGAAGAATCTCTGCTATTTTAAAAACAAATACAAATAAAACAGAAAGTAGGAACTTAATATAAAAATGAACCAAAGCAACATAGAACTGAATATTTTATTATGTTTGTGTTTGTAAATATAACAGCTCTGTTGTTGCTGTTTAGTTGCTAAGTCATCTCTAACTCTTTGCGCCTCCATGGACTGTAACCCACCAGGCTCCTCTGTCCATGGAATTTCCCAGCCAAGAATGCAAGGGTGGGTTGCCATTTCTTTCTCCAGGGGATTTTCCTGACCCAGGGATCGAACTGGCATCTCCTGCATCAGCAAGTGGATTCTTTACCACTGAGCCACCTGGGAAGCCCAGCGCCTATCTAGTGAGAGAAAGTACTGGGGGTGAGCACGGAAATAGCTGGAAATAGCTGCTTAGAAACAGTAGCCACGAACTGAATGCTAAGACTAGGGCCTGACCGGCAGCCTCTAGCTCTGAATTTGTATTGTATGCGTGCTCAGTCTTGCCCAGCGCTTACATTGGATGAACCAAATGACCTCCATACTCCCACCCAGGCCTTCAGAATTTTGGGAGGGATAATAAGAACATCACAGCCGTGATCCAGGTAGAGATGATTGTTTTTTGAGGTAGAGGTGATCATTATCATTTGAAGCAGAGACAAGGAAAGCAAGACAGAAACTGTGATGACACAGAAGTAATTCTATCAAAATGAGTTTGTGTTTTTTCAAGAATGGATGTCATATTCATATATGAGCCTCTTTAGCTGAGGTTTCCACCTGTTTTTCAGAAAGATTCACTTAAGTCTGTCAGAGCAAATGATAGTTTTTTCCAGAAAAAGCAGAGAGGCTCTTCGTAATCAACAAGCAAATAGATGTTACTCTTTGGTGCCTATATTTACTAGCTGTGTGACCTTGGGCAACTTACTTAACCTCTCAGTTTCCTAATCTGTAATGGTGATAATTATGTGATTATACCTCATAGGGCTTAATTGATTTAAGGCTTGATGTAAACTAAGTACTTGATAAATATTAGACATTATTACTTGGCCTAGCACTGTGCTAAGGAAGCTATAAAATTAAGTCCTTACTTTACAGGGATCTAATAATCTAATAGCTACCACATTTGACATGAGGGGAGAACCCAACCTAGAGGAATGTTAAGTAAATAAAAGTTCTTGGAATTATTATGAGGGGGTGGGTACNACTGCATGGGATTATCGTTCCCTCCTCCAGGGCATCTTCCCGACCCAGGGATCCCACCCATGTCTCCTGCATCTCTTGTGTTGGCAGGCTGATTCTTTACCACTGAGCTGAAGCGCTGCGCTCTGTGGAAGACGTCAGATGATACACAAGACTGATGCCACAAGGGCATTTTTCTACGTATAGCTGTACGCACATTCTTTCCTAAGAAGAATCTCTGCTATTTTAAAAACAAATACAAATAAAACAGAAAGTAGGAACTTAATATAAAAATGAACCAAAGCAACATAGAACTGAATATTTTATTATGTTTGTATTTGTAAATATAACAGCTCTGTTGTTGCTGTTTAGTTGCTAAGTCGTCTCTAACTCTTTGCGCCTCCATGGACTGTAACCCACCAGGCTCCTCTGTCCATGGAATTTCCCAGCCAAGAATGCAAGGGTGGGTTGCCATTTCTTTCTCCAGGGGATTTTCCTGACCCAGGGATCGAACTGGCATCTCCTGCATCAGCAAGTGGATTCTTTACCACTGAGCCACCTGGGAAGCCCAGCGCCTATCTAGTGAGAGAAAGTACTGGGGGTGAGCACGGAAATAGCTGGAAATAGCTGCTTAGAAACAGTAGCCACGAACTGAATGCTAAGACTAGGGCCTGACCGGCAGCCTCTAGCTCTGAATTTGTATTGTATGCGTGCTCAGTCTTGCCCAGCGCTTACATTGGATGAACCAAATGACCTCCATACTCCCACCCAGGCCTTCAGAATTTTGGGAGGGATAATAAGAACATCACAGCCGTGATCCAGGTAGAGATGATTGTTTTTTGAGGTAGAGGTGATCATTATCATTTGAAGCAGAGACAAGGAAAGCAAGACAGAAACTGTGATGACACAGAAGTAATTCTATCAAAATGAGTTTGTGTTTTTTCAAGAATGGATGTCATATTCATATATGAGCCTCTTTAGCTGAGGTTTCCACCTGTTTTTCAGAAAGATTCACTTAAGTCTGTCAGAGCAAATGATAGTTTTTTCCAGAAAAAGCAGAGAGGCTCTTCGTAATCAACAAGCAAATAGATGTTACTCTTTGGTGCCTATATTTACTAGCTGTGTGACCTTGGGCAACTTACTTAACCTCTCAGTTTCCTAATCTGTAATGGTGATAATTATGTGATTATACCTCATAGGGCTTAATTGATTTAAGGCTTGATGTAAACTAAGTACTTGATAAATATTAGACATTATTACTTGGCCTAGCACTGTGCTAAGGAAGCTATAAAATTAAGTCCTTACTTTACAGGGATCTAATAATCTAATAGCTACCACATTTGACATGAGGGGAGAACCCAACCTAGAGGAATGTTAAGTAAATAAAAGTTCTTGGAATTATTATGAGGGGGTGGGTACAATCAAAGGTGTTTAGAATCTAAGGTCAGGTTTTGTTTTTGTTTTTTTAGATTTTCTACTTTAAAGGTCAGATTTAACCTGTCAGCTTGAAACTAGAAGGCTAGACCAAAAAAATGCACACTGATTGCCATTTACCCAAGGATCCTGTTCCAGGGAATGGCTAAAGAAACATAAGAAACAGCCAAAAGATCAAAGTTGCCGAGAGCGCATTCTTTGGAGATTGTGAGGCCCAGTCTCTAGCTCTGGAAGCTTTCTTTGACCTCTCCGAGGCTCCCTTTCTTGCTTGGTTGTTGCAAAGATCAATGTTCATGTCTGTAAGATTCAAAGCATGGAGTCTGGCCAACCATTAGGGTTTGCCTAGCGAGGCCTGACTGACTGGTGTTTTGTTTTGAATTTTTTTTTTTTTTGGACCGTGCCATGCAGCATGCAGGTTTTAGTTCTTAACCATTTGACCACCAGGGAAATTCCAGGTCTGTTCAACTTTTAACAGTGAACATCCTGTGTCACAGGAAATATTTCAGTCCCAGAGAAACTGAGACAGTCAGCCTAGAACCACTCCCTCCCAAGCAGTACCCTTAGGGTCCCTTGTGAAGGAACTATGTTGACATGGCAGCTGCTGAGCATATGCAGAGAGCGGCAGGGACCACGTGAAGGAACACCTGAGACCAGGGAGGAAGAGGACTCAGGATGGTGCCCATCTGTGATGTGCTTGATTCTCCCAGGCTCATCTGGCTGCTGTCTCAGCCTGGCACATGATAGGTGCTCACTAAATAGCTGGAGAGCTGATGGCTATCTTTACAGAGATTTTCTTCAATATTGGGATTTACTTTTTGTTTTTTAATATGCGTTTATTTATATGGCTGTGCTGGGTCTCAGTTGCAGCATACAAGAGCAATCTTCCTTATAGCATGCAGGAGCTTTAGCTGCGGCTTGCAGGATCTAGTTCACTGAGTAGGATCTAGTTCTCTGACTGGGGATTGAACCCTGGCCCCCTGCACTGGGAGCTCAGAGTCTCACCCACTGGAAATCCCAGGATTTATTTTTTTTAGTATGATGGCCCCTTCCACCTGCCAGTCTGAGGTGAGGATCTGTTACTAAGGGCAGGTAATATGGTGTGGATAGCATCTGCATTGAATAAGAGGCTTTAGTAGAGTCTGTGGATGAGTGTGTCAGGGTGGGAGGAGGTTTGGGGAAACATCTAGAATATTTTTTCTTTTCATCTTTTAAAATCTTTAAATGAGGTATCCATCAGCTCCCAGTGATCCTCACCTTCTTGGTACTCCTGCCCCTGTGTGATCGTCTCCTCTTGTGTCTGGGCTGGCTCTAGTGACTTGCTTTTGAACAGAACACAATGGAAGCGACAGGATGCCTGTTCTGAGATTAGGCTAGAAGAGACTGTGACTTCTGTCTTCCTTGCACCATTTCTCCCTGGCTCTTCTCATTTGCTTGCTCTGATGAAGCAAGCTGTCAGTCACAAACTATTCTCTGGACAGGCACACATGGCAAGGAGTTGAGGGCAGCTTCTGACCGGCAGCCACTGAGGAACTGAATCCTGCCGGGATCATGAGAGTGAGGATAGAAGTGGGCCCTTGCCTAGTCACACTTTCAGATGACACTGCAGCCCCTGCTGGCATCTTGGTTATAACCTTGACAGAGACCCTAAATAGAGGACCCAAGACTGCCAAAATTTCTGACCCAAGACACTGATAAAATAAATATGTTGTTTAAGACACTAGCAGTAAAGGAAAACTAATACAGATCTATACACGAAAAAGCACATTATGTGCACAGCTTGATGAATTTTTATAAGCTGAACATTCCTTATAACTAGTGAGTAGATGAAAAACAGAAAAATATCAGAGTCGCAGGAAACTCCATTCATATTCCCTTTTAGTCACTAGATGTATTGTCCCCTTTCTCCTGCTAAGAATAACCTCTATTTTGAGTTGTAACAGCATAAGTTTGTTTTCTTTGTTTTTGTACTTTATATAAATGTGATTACACAGTACATAAAACAACTTTTTAGCGGATTCTCAAGGATCTGTTAATACATTGAGAACCGTTGAGACACATGGAGAGCCAGCGACATGTCTGTCCGTAGTTATCATCACAGTCTTGGCCTGGGAGTGGGTTACTTGGACAGAAATAGGCCTAGAACAGGAGGAGCAGTTTATTCAGCCACTGGGACTTCATGACCATGTGCTGACAGTTATTTCCTTTTGTCCCGAGTCTCCAGGACCCATGCTTTTGTCTGTCTGTAATTCGATTTCCTGAGAGACCAGGCCCAGGAAACAAAAACTACTAAAACATAATTAGCCATATTTATCTGTCTTCATGAACCGCCCCCCGCCCCGCCCTAGTGTTTGGGCTTTTAATATATCTTCCCTGGGTAGGGAAGATCCTCTGGAGGAGGGTATGGCAACCCACTCCAGTATTCTTGGCCTGTAGAGTCCCATGGACAGAAGAGCCTGGCAAACTACAGTCTGTGGGTTCACAAAGAGTCGGACACAACGGAGCAACTGAACACGTACACAAATTGTAGTACTCTGGAGAACTCAGATCAAAGTTTGTTTGAGACAGTGAGAATCCGCTTGGTTAGTCAGCTGAATTTCTTATCCCTGCCATTCATCTCTCAATCCACCCATCCTTTCAACAATCTGTCCAACCAAACAACTATTCATCTGTTGTGGTCTGAATGTTTGTGTCCTTCCAAAATTCACATGTTGAAATCTCAACCACCTAGGCAATGGTATTAGGAGGTGGGACTTTGGGGAGATGATTTGGTGACTAGACTGGACTTCCCAGGTGGCACAGTGGTGAAGAATCTACCTGCCAGTGCGGGAGACATAGGTTCAATCCCTGGGTTGGGAAGATCCCCTGGAGTAGGAAATGGCAACCCACTCTGGTATTTTGCTTGGAATATTCCATGGACAGAGGAGCCTGGTGGGCTAGAATCCAGAGGGTTGCAAAAAGTCAGATGTGACTGAGCACTAGGTTGCTAAAACAAGGCCCTTATGAAGAGACGAATGCCTTCATGAAGGAGGCCCCAAAAGCACTCTTGCCTCCTTCTGCCAGTNGTTGAGGGCAGCTTCTGACCGGCAGCCACTGAGGAACTGAATCCTGCCGGAATCATGAGAGTGAGGATAGAAGTGGGCCCTTGCCTAGTCACACTTTCAGATGACACTGCAGCCCCTGCTGGCATCTTGGTTATAACCTTGACAGAGACCCTAAATAGAGGACCCAAGACTGCCAAAATTTCTGACCCAAGACACTGATAAAATAAATATGTTGTTTAAGACACTAGCAGTAAAGGAAAACTAATACAGATCTATACACGAAAAAGCACATTATGTGCACAGCTTGATGAATTTTTATAAGCTGAACATTCCTTATAACTAGTGAGTAGATGAAAAACAGAAAAATATCAGAGTCGCAGGAAACTCCATTCATATTCCCTTTTAGTCACTAGATGTATTGTCCCCTTTCTCCTGCTAAGAATAACCTCTATTTTGAGTTGTAACAGCATAAGTTTGTTTTCTTTGTTTTTGTACTTTATATAAATGTGATTACACAGTACATAAAACAACTTTTTAGCGGATTCTCAAGGATCTGTTAATACATTGAGAACCGTTGAGACACATGGAGAGCCAGCGACATGTCTGTCCGTAGTTATCATCACAGTCTTGGCCTGGGAGTGGGTTACTTGGACAGAAATAGGCCTAGAACAGGAGGAGCAGTTTATTCAGCCACTGGGACTTCATGACCATGTGCTGACAGTTATTTCCTTTTGTCCCGAGTCTCCAGGACCCATGCTTTTGTCTGTCTGTAATTCGATTTCCTGAGAGACCAGGCCCAGGAAACAAAAACTACTAAAACATAATTAGCCATATTTATCTGTCTTCATGAACCGCCCCCCGCCCCGCCCTAGTGTTTGGGCTTTTAATATATCTTCCCTGGGTAGGGAAGATCCTCTGGAGGAGGGTATGGCAACCCACTCCAGTATTCTTGGCCTGTAGAGTCCCATGGACAGAAGAGCCTGGCAAACTACAGTCTGTGGGTTCACAAAGAGTCGGACACAACGGAGCAACTGAACACGTACACAAATTGTAGTACTCTGGAGAACTCAGATCAAAGTTTGTTTGAGACAGTGAGAATCCGCTTGGTTAGTCAGCTGAATTTCTTATCCCTGCCATTCATCTCTCAATCCACCCATCCTTTCAACAATCTGTCCAACCAAACAACTATTCATCTGTTGTGGTCTGAATGTTTGTGTCCTTCCAAAATTCACATGTTGAAATCTCAACCACCTAGGCAATGGTATTAGGAGGTGGGACTTTGGGGAGATGATTTGGTGACTAGACTGGACTTCCCAGGTGGCACAGTGGTGAAGAATCTACCTGCCAGTGCGGGAGACATAGGTTCAATCCCTGGGTTGGGAAGATCCCCTGGAGTAGGAAATGGCAACCCACTCTGGTATTTTGCTTAGAATATTCCATGGACAGAGGAGCCTGGTGGGCTAGAATCCAGAGGGTTGCAAAAAGTCAGATGTGACTGAGCACTAGGTTGCTAAAACAAGGCCCTTATGAAGAGACGAATGCCTTCATGAAGGAGGCCCCAAAAGCACTCTTGCCTCCTTCTGCCAGTGGATTCTCCAGGCAAGAATACTGGAGTGGGTTACCATTTCCTTCTCCAGGGGATCTTCCCAACCCAGGGATCGAACCCAACCCAGGGATCGAACCCAGGTCTCCTGCATTGGAGGCAGACGTTTTAACCTCTGAGCCACCAGGGAAGCCCCGCCAGCAGCATACAACAAGAATTATGCAAGCTGAAGGAGGGCCCTCACTGAACTGTCCTGGCACCTTGATCTTGTATTTCTAGGCTGCAGACCTATAAGAAACAACTTTCTGTTGTTTATAAGTCACCCTATCTGTGGCATTTTGTTCTAGCAGTATAAATGGACCAACCTTTCAACCATTCATCAAAACCTCTCTCAATTCAGCAACAAATGCCATGTGGCTATCCATTCTATAGGGGCTTCCCTCATAGCTCATTTGGTAAAGAATCCACCTGCAATGCAGGATACCCTGTTTCAATTCCTGGGTTGGGAAGATCTGCTGGAGAAGGGATAGGCTACCCATTCCAGTATTCTTGGGCTTCCCTTGTGGCTCAGCTGGCAAAGAATCCACCTGCAATGTGGGAGACTTGGGTTCAATCCCTGGTTTGGGAAGATCCCCTAGAGAAGGGAAAGGCTACTCACTCCAGTATTCTGGCCTGGAGAATTCCAAGGACTATACAGTCCATGGGGTCACAAAGAGTTGGATACGACTGAGCCACTTTCACTTTCACTTCATCCATCCTACAAATACCTCCTCTATGCTGACCCTATGCCAGGAGAGGGTTGAAGGCAGCGGAGACTAGGATATAGCAGCACATGTAAAAGCTGGATTCCCAGTAGATCTGGAAACCTCTGAGGGCAGATCCTTTGTTTTGTATTTGAAGTACATAAAATATGACTTCTATTTCCCTTTCCAGTCTTATCTCCCTAGCTTATCTTCTTGCTTATTCCTCTTCAACCACATTGAATGAGAGAGATTTCTCGATCATTAGGTCGACTCTTGTGACTTCATGGACTGTAGCCCACCAGGCTCCTCTCGCCATGGGATTCTCCAGGCAAGAATACTGGAGTGGGTTGCCATTCCCTTTTCCAGGGAATCTTCCTGACCCAGGGATTGGACTGTGGTCTCCTGCCTTGCAGGCAGACTCTTAACCATTTGAACCACCAGGGAAATCACACTGATCTCTCTGGAGTAAACCAAGCCCTCTTTTGTCACAGGACTTGAGCAATTGCTGTTCCTTTTGACCCAGATGTTCCTTCAGCAATGTCAATAGCTGGCTCCTCCTTCTTTTTAAATATATTTATTTACTTAGCTGGCTCAGAGGGTAAAGCATCTGCCTGCAATGTAGGAGACCTGGGTTCGATCCCTGGGTCAGAAAGATCCCCTGGAGAGAAGGAAATGGCAACCCACTCCAGTACTCTTGCCTGGAAAATCCCATGGACAGAGAAGCCTGGTAGACTATGATCTATGGAATCACAAAGAGTCGGACACGACTGAGCGACTTCACCTTCACTTTCATTTACTTAGCTGCATTGAGCCTTAGTTGTGGTATATGGGATCTAGTTTCCTGACCCGGGACTGAACTCAGGCACCCTACATTAGGAGTATGGAGTCTCAGACACTGGACCACCAGGGAAGTCCCTGGCTCCTTCTTAATCCTTTGCATTGGTTAAAATGGTGGTCTTTTCTGACCACCTTATCTGAAAGAGACACTCTCTGCCTCTCCCCTAGCTATTCCCTATCACCTCGCCCTGTTTATTTCTTGTATGGCATTGCTCACAATTGGTAATCATGTTTTTTATTCATTGCTTATTTTCTAGCTCCCTAAGTAGAAAAATAAGTCCCAGGAGGCTTACGTGTTCTTTCTGCCTGCCTTTTGACTGCTAGCCTGGTAACTGACATATAGTGTGTGTGTGCTCAGTTGCTCAGTCATGTCCACCTCTTTGCAACCCCACAGCCTGTAGCTTGCCATACTCCTCTGTCCATGGGATTTTTCCAGGCAAGAATACTGGAGTGGGTTGCCATTCCCTTCTCCTGGGGATCTTTCCGACCCAGGGAACCAACCTGGGTCTCCTACATTGCAGGTGGATTCTTTACCACTGAGCCACTTGGGAATCCCCAACTGACATATAGTAGGCCTTGAATATTTATTTGTTGAATAAATGGATGAAAGATCTCCCCAGTATTAGAAATCTTGAAGAGCAAGGGAGAGCAGACCCCAAAAGATAAAGTAGGAATAGAGAGAGCCTTGAAGGACAAGCATAAGAGGCTACTAGAGAATCTTGAGTTGCAGGCTGAAAATGGTGATTTAGAAGGGTTATTTGGTATGCCACTATCTGCTATAAATCCTTAAAGGATTTACTGCAGCATCTTGCAGTGAATTACTGCAAGAGGTAATCACATCCTAGGACCTGAACTGTATTTTTCTCCCTGTGGGATATTATGCAATGTGGGAACTCAGTGTGGGTCTCCAAGTTTCTTAGAACTATATGTTATGTTTAATTATGTTGAAATATAGAAAAGCAATCATGGTAAAAACACTGTAAGTTGGGATCCATGGCTGTTTCCTGCAAGAGATCTAGCCTGCAGGGGACAGATTATTTGTTCAGTGAATGAGTGAAACAATCATGCTCTTGGAAGGACCTGCGTTCTCTAGGATCTGTTGCTAGCCATCTGTGTGATGGCTAAGAAGACCTGTAACCTGGCTAAGGATCGGTTTCCTCACCTGTAGAACAGGGAGAAGGTTTAACTCACAGGGTTTTAAATGAGAGCGTATGGGGGAAATCTCTGGTACAGAGTGGATCAGTACCTTTATTTCCTTCTGTTAGTTTGGAGATGTTGAACCTACCCTGATTGGGATTTCCTACTTGCCTTTCCTAAGAGCTCCTTGAAATAGGGCCTATGGAGATTTTTCTTTCCCATTTTCAATCCTTTCAATGTAAAACTGCAGGGTTTTTTTTTTTTAATTGAAATATAGTTGATCTATAATGTATTAGTTTTAGGTGTAAAGTGATTCACTCATATATATATATACTTTATCAAGTTATTTTCCATTATAGGTTATTATAAACTATTGACTATAGTTTTCTGTGCTATACAGTAAATTCTTGTTGTTTATTTTATATATAGTAGTGTGTATATGTTAAT
>SJYW01053146.1:40313-54411 GCA_006410735.1 Raphicerus campestris
CAGCTTTTTGTGCCTCAATTTCTTTATTTATAAAACAGGTGTAATAACAGTTGGGCTTCCCTGGTGGTTCAGTGGTAAAGAATCTGCCTGCAATGCAGGAAATGTGGCAGGAGCCATGGTTCCATCCCTGGGTTGGGAAACTCCCCTGAAGGAAATGGCAACCCATTCCGGTATTCTTGCCTGGGAAAGCCTAGGGACAGAGGAGCCTGGTGCAGTTAACAGTCTATGGGGTGGAAAAAGAGTTGGATACAACTTAGCAACTAAATAACGTTATCAGTAACTGCCTTACAGGAGTATTTTAAGGATTACATGAGGTGTTATACCAAGTGCTTGCACTAGTGCCTGGCACATGGGGGATGCTTAGTAAGTATTGGCTGTGATGAGTCTTTATGATTCTCTTTTTCACTCCTAATTTTGGTAACCTTTCTTCCTTTCCTCCTGTAGGCATTCTCACTGCCTATGATCTCTTCTGGAGAAAAGGCTCACTCTGAGGTACATTTTGAGAGAAATGGGTTCAGTAGAGTCTTCCAAACAAACAAATCAAGAAACTTAAAGTGGGAATAGACAAGTAGGGGCATTAGGACACTGAAGAGAGAGGCTTTTTGTACCTGTAGCATACACGAGGCAACGATAAAGGCTGAAGCAAGAAACCAGGTGCGACCACTTTCCAATGAATTTGGGTTGAAAAATTGCTGTTCATGTGGAAGTCCAGCAATGCTTTAAAACCGGTCTCTGAAACATTCATCAGCTTAATCCAGTGTGTATGACGTTCTTCTTGTTTTCATTAGCATTTTCCTACTTTGAAATAAGTAGGTGCATTGTTCCTAGAAAGTGGAGAGTACTCAAGGAGACACTCCTTGTGTGGGAGCTGAAGCGGCTGCCATGAGGTTATGGAGAATGTCTTTCACATCTTTCTATCCGTAGCACTAGCACAGTGCCTAGCATAGGAGGAGCTCAAAAAGTGTTTGTAGAATTATCTTCAAACTTTAGTTGTCCTTCCCAAAGAAGCTTCTCTTGCCCACACGCGGCTGCAAGCAGGTCCGCTCCTAGAAATAACATTTATTCTAAGGACCTCTGCGCAGAGATTCTTGGGAAGCGGTTCCCCTCTCTCATTACCTCCTTACTCCTCCCCTCTGTAGCCTTGAAAGAACAGGCACGCCACGTGATTCCCTCCTTTATCCCGCCTCCGAGAAAACCTGGTTGAAAATGGGCAGGAGTGTAGGCCAACCATAAGACTCTACTTTCTCTTCCATCCAATAGAAAGAGGCGATAGGTACAAGGCTCAGCTTTTGTGACTTCCCCCGCCCCCTTTGAGCCCGCCCCCCCACTTCTCCTCTAAGATTCGACATTTGACAACTCGTCTGGCCAATGAGAAGTTCCTACTCTGTATGAGAAGGACGGACCGACTCAATGATAGACGTCCCCATCTGACCAATGAAATGTCACAAGTGCGGGAGGGGTGTAGCACAGGACCAATGGCGCGGTGCCAATAACGAGCATCGGGGTGAGGGCGGGACAAAACTGTTTGCTGGAGGGAGGGGAAGGCCTAGGGAACCAAACAGCGCTGCCGCCGCCGCCGCTACAGCTCGAGTTGGAGGAGGGAGAAGCCAGGAAGAAAATGGCGGCCGTGGCTGCAGAGGCGGCAGCGACTGCAGCGTCCCCCGGGGAGGGGGGCGCCGGCGAGGCCGAGCCGGAGATGGAGCCCATCCCCGGCAGCGAGGCCGGCACTGACCCCCTCCCGGTCACGGCTACTGAAGCATCTGTGCCGGACGGCGAGGCTGACGGGCAGCAGTCCTCTCCTCAGGCCGACGAACCGCCGCTCCCGCCGCCGCCGCCGCCGCCGCCGCCGCCGGGGGACCTCGCCCGCAGCCCAGAGGCGGCGGGGCTGGAGCTGGAGCCCGAGGAGAAGCTGCCCGCTCGAGTAGTGGAGTCGGCGGCAGCCGCGCCTCAGGAAGGGCCCAGCTTGCCACCTTCTCCTGTACCGCCGCCGGAGGAGCCCCCGGCTCCCGAGGAGCGCCAGGAACCGCCGCTGCCCCAGCCAGCAGCCCCGGCTCTCGTGCCGCCGGCGGGCGGGGACTCCGCGGTGTCGCAACTGATCCCTGGCTCGGAGGTGCGGGTCACGCTGGACCACATCATTGAGGACGCGCTCGTCGTGTCGTTCCGCCTCGGGGAGAAGCTCTTCTCCGGAGTCCTCATGGATTTGTCCAAAAGGTACCGCGCCCGCCCCCAGCAGCCCCCCGGGACGCCCCGGCCCGCTCGGTCCCCGGGGAGGGAGCGAGCCCAGGCTGCCCCTTCACACCCGGCTCCCGCCTCTCAGGCGCCCCGCCGCCTGCGCCGCCCTCGGGTACCGCGCGGCGCGTGGCGCGCGCTCTGAGTGGGGCAGGCGCGCGGGGCCGGGAAAGGGCGATCCCTGCCCCAGGAGGCAGGTGTGCCGCCAGGTGGGGGGCGCGAGTGCTAGAGGGGCTCCCGGGTCTCCCCTCCCGCATCCCCAGTCCCACCCTCCTTTCACACCTGACCCTGCCTCATCCACACTGAGTTGGGTGGGTTAATGCAAAACGCAGAAGGATTTTCGCAGAGTACGGGGTACAGGGTGGGGGAGATTGCTGTGTCCCGAAATTAATCTTTAATGAGGTTGGAGAAAGGGGTGTGTGCATTGGGGTTCCGGAAAGGTTAACTGTCACTCCTTATAAAGGGAAGAGCATTTATTCAAAATGAGCCCTTTGATTGTTATTCTTAGTGTTAGAACTAATTACCCCTATATAACTGTTCAATACGGAAGCATATTTGGGTAATTACGATAAATTTTAAGAGAAGCTTAAAGAAGAGATGGGATTTTCGTTATTTAACTTTTAATATCAAGATGATGTGGTATAAAAGTGTTCAAATACTAACTTCTAAAACTGGATACAGTTTGAATGGTTGAGTTCACCGATAAACCTCTTTAGCACATTTTCATTTCTTACATTAAGTTGTTTTGGGGCTTTGGTTTAGACAGGTGAAGATATGTGTTCCGAGTCTAGAATTAAGTTAACCTTTTTATTCTCTTCTTTTGCAGATATGAAGTGCAGAGACTCCCATTCACCACTCTCCATTCTGTTTCCTGCAACAGCACACACTCTGATGGTATCTCACCTGTTTAGAAATGGCTTATTTTAGTGTGTTTTACTTTTTATCTGCTTACCCTCCCATCAAGACACAAGAATCTTTCCTCGTTTGGGGAAAGTACGTTATAGAAGTATGGGAAAAGATGGGAGGGAGCCTTTACTATTACCGCAAACACTTTTCGAAAAATTTTTTTAGTTTTTTATTTATAAAGAATTTTGGGTGAGGACTTTTGCACTTTTGTTTTCGTAAAACAGAAAGCAGAATAAGACCAGTGTGCTTTCTACTGATGTATTTATTAGCAAGAGAGAGACTGTATGGTCAGTAGTGTGTATGCTATTGAATCAAACAGAAGTGAAGGGCAGTGATTGTGTGAGAATCTGGATTTCAAATCTGCAAAAGGAAGGTGCAAAAAGGTAAGTTGTTTCTGGAAATGGAATCCATAGTGCTTTCCTGTTTTGAGGTGCTCATTGCCCAGGTGTTGTTTGTTTTTTAAAATTTTCTTTCATAGGAAATGGCAGTTCTGTTTTACCTATAGTACTTCTAATGAACAGCAGCTTCTTTTGTAGCTTTTGTTATGAACCTTTTACATTTTAATGTTTTGAAATGAAAAGATTTGTTCATTAAAGTATTTTTAAAAAGCCATTAAGTGAACCATATTAACTTTTCCTTCCACAAATACTTATTGAGCACATTTATGTAAGGCACCCTCCTAGCTACTCTGAATACTATATGTATGAGACACAATCTGACCCTCCTAGAATCTTACATGAGAGGCATACACTTACGGAAGTGGTGAGGAAATAAAGTAGTTTTTAAAATTTAGCTCTTTGAGGAAATATTGGATCGGTGATTGATTAGTTGAATATCCTTTCATAATATAATATGGAAAAATAGATCTGCCAATATTATTTTGTAATCTATGCTTACTTTGCATACTTTTGAGAGGGTAACAGACAGGAAGGCCTTTCACTTTCATGCACAGTTTTGGGGTTAACTGATGATCCAGGAGAGAAATCTTTACAGATTTTACCAAGACTGTGAGTAGAGTCATCAGTTGCTTTAAAAATAGTTTGTATCAGGAATTCCCTTGCTGTTCAGTGGATAGGATTCTGCACTCTCACTGCCTGGACCTGGGTTCCATCCTTGGTCTGGGAACTAGGACCTCACAAGGCCGCGTGACCAAGAGATAAATAAAAATAAGTTGTTTCCTATTTGAATTGGCCATTGAGTGAAACCTTTAGGTAGAAATAACAACAGCTTCCTCTATATGGGAACAGAATATGAAAAAAAAAAGACATGTATGTTTAAATCACTTTGCTGTACACCTGAAATGAACACAACACTGCAAATCAACTGTACTCCAATATAAAAATTAAGACAAGAGCTTCCCTGTTTTTTTTTTTTTTTTAAATACCTATTAAGTAACACGCTTTGAACCTCATGCTTTAATTCTGGGGGTATTTTTCATTTAGATGGGAGGAAATTCCATCAATTTCGCCAGTTATTTAGCTTGTAAATTGCAAAGATTCAGATGTAGTTGATCTGACTTCTAATTTCATATTAGAAAGGCAGTTGGGCTGGCAGATTTCCTGTTAAGTAGTAAGTAAAGAAGTGCATGCTTCTGAAATATATGCTTATCCTTCGGTTAATAGCTATATGGGATAATACAGAGGTGTGTATGTTGGAGCCAGGCAGGTATTTTTAGTCAGCTCATAGCCATAGACCCTGCTCTGGAGACTCCCCGTTTTCATAGCTGTATACTGGGAACGCAGTAAGCTCTGAGGCCTTGGTTCTTGCCTCTTCAGTGAGAGGTCAGATTGGGAGGCTACTCGGCTCATCACTGTATGTGTACTTTTCTTCACTCTTCCAATGGACCACTTAATGCTTTTATTAATTTTTTTATTCTGACGTGTGGCACAGAAATGTCTTTTAAAGTTGGAAGAGTTGTTCGTGTAGAAAGAGTGTCTGATCCTAGAGTACAGGATTTTATATATATATGTGGCTTGCTCAAGAGTCTGCTTTTTGTAAGCATTTGTTTGACATTCTTTACCTTCCTGTCATTGAATTATTTTTTGCTTTACTTTTAGAATTATTTGATTGAAGAAGACATTTTTGAAGAGAATATTTTGTGGAAAAGGAGCAGGACACATGTAATTAAAAACAAACCTAAAGAAAGTGGTGCTGAATGGTACATTGATCTGGACAGAGTTTCAGGGTACATGGGTGCTGACTTCTAGTATCTGCCTCTCCAGTTAACACCTTGACTTTGGGCAAGTCTCTTTGCCTGTCTGGGATTCAGTCTCTAGTCTTTATGAGGCTAATTCATTTTGACTTAAGGCAATTCACTTTAGACACAAATAAGCAAACAAACTTTACACCTCAGTTTATAGACCTAAATAGGGTGACCAAGTGGTCTGGTTTTCCTGTACCATCTTATACAGGTACCTGGTTTCCTGTACCTGGTTTGATTGTTGATCTCCTTTCTTTATTCAGAGTAGCTTGCTTTGGCAAGTAAGAAACATGGTCACCCTAAAAATGAGGATATTTGAATATCTAGTTAAAACAGATTTTGTGTAGTGGAGTATTTATTTGAAACTGAATGGCTTTAAGTTGAGGCTTGCATTATTTAGTTTATTCTAGGCCTATCCACTATTTTATCCTCAGCCCTCTTAGGTAGTTTAAATTACTCCTGTCTACTTTAGTCTAATGACAGTAGTCTAATGACTAGCAGATAAAGTAATCAAGTAATTCCCAGATTTAGTTTGGTTTTCCTATTGTCTTTTCTTCCTTAACCTTATGCTTTTGAAATTTTGACTTTGGTACGTTTGTTTCTTCATTTAGCATTATATAGTATTATATAGTAAACATTCCTTCAGGTTGCTAAACTGTCTTAATGCTTATTTTAGACAGAATAATCATTGGTTGTACAATATTTGTTTAATTTTATTATGGTAAATGAACATCCATGGTATTATGGTAAGTGGCTGTTCCTTGCTCTGACATGTCAGCTGTTAGCCAGATTTGTTTTATCATATGCACACCTCCACTGGGTTATTTTGAAGCAAATCGTAAACATATCATTTTACCATAAATATTTTGGTACAGATGTCTAAAAAGATAAGGACTTTAAAATTTTAACTGTACTACTGTTGTCAAATCTAATACAATAGCAGTTCCTTCACATCATCATATATGCAGTCAGTGTCTCAAAATTAACATCTAAGTGAAGTGAAGTCGCTCAGTCGTGTCTGACTCTTTGCGACCCCATGGACTGTAGCCTACCAGGCTCCTCCCTCCATGGGATTCTCCAGGCAAGAGTATTGGAGTGGGTTGCTATTCCCTTCTCCAGGGTATCTTCCCGACCCAGGGATCGAACCCGGGTCTCCCGCATTGCGCCACCAGGGAAGCCCCCTAAAATATCTAAGTTTTGTTCATCAGAACTCAAGTAAAGTTTATACATTGCAATTGGTTAAGTTCCCTAAGGTTTTCATCTGTAGTTCTCCTGCTATTACTTTTATTCCCTTGCAGTTGGTTTGTTAATCCACAGCCTTTTTGGTAGAATTTTCCACATTGTAAGTTTCTTCCAGTTGCATCCCCTTGGATGTATTTCCATTACATTTTAAAAATAGTTCTTTTCCNGTTGAGGCTTGCATTATTTAGTTTATTCTAGGCCTATCCACTATTTTATCCTCAGCCCTCTTAGGTAGTTTAAATTACTCCTGTCTACTTTAGTCTAATGACAGTAGTCTAATGACTAGCAGATAAAGTAATCAAGTAATTCCCAGATTTAGTTTGGTTTTCCTATTGTCTTTTCTTCCTTAACCTTATGCTTTTGAAATTTTGACTTTGGTACGTTTGTTTCTTCATTTAGCATTATATAGTATTATATAGTAAACATTCCTTCAGGTTGCTAAACTGTCTTAATGCTTATTTTAGACAGAATAATCATTGGTTGTACAATATTTGTTTAATTTTATTATGGTAAATGAACATCCATGGTATTATGGTAAGTGGCTGTTCCTTGCTCTGACATGTCAGCTGTTAGCCAGATTTGTTTTATCATATGCACACCTCCACTGGGTTATTTTGAAGCAAATCGTAAACATATCATTTTACCATAAATATTTTGGTACAGATCTCTAAAAAGATAAGGACTTTAAAATTTTAACTGTACTACTGTTGTCAAATCTAATACAATAGCAGTTCCTTCACATCATCATATATGCAGTCAGTGTCTCAAAATTAACATCTAAGTGAAGTGAAGTCGCTCAGTCGTGTCTGACTCTTTGCGACCCCATGGACTGTAGCCTACCAGGCTCCTCCCTCCATGGGATTCTCCAGGCAAGAGTATTGGAGTGGGTTGCTATTCCCTTCTCCAGGGTATCTTCCCGACCCAGGGATCGAACCCGGGTCTCCCGCATTGCGCCACCAGGGAAGCCCCCTAAAATATCTAAGTTTTGTTCATCAGAACTCAAGTAAAGTTTATACATTGCAATTGGTTAAGTTCCCTAAGGTTTTCATCTGTAGTTCTCCTGCTATTACTTTTATTCCCTTGCAGTTGGTTTGTTAATCCACAGCCTTTTTGGTAGAATTTTCCACATTGTAAGTTTCTTCCAGTTGCATCCCCTTGGATGTATTTCCATTACATTTTAAAAATAGTTCTTTTCCCTCAGGAGTAAACAGATGGGACAACTGTGGCCCCCTACAGGCCCCCAAGGGCCTTGTTTTGGGTCAGTAGAAATGATACGATATCTTTTGCCTGCCTGCAGACTTCTAGGCCTTTCCCTAAACATACCCTTAAACATTACCAGCTTTAGTAATTCCAAACATAGAAAAGTTTAACCAGGCAAGATAACTTGCTGAGGGCAAAAGCCTTCAGCTGGAGCTTCTGAACATGTAGTTTCTCAGGCTTTTCAATCTATACTTGAAACAAAATAAGTCTTTCTGTAAGTTGTGACTGACTCTCTGCCCCACCAGGCTTCTCTGTCCATGGGATTCTCCAGGCAAGAACACTGGAGTGGGTTGCTGTTTCCTTCTCTAGATCTTCCTGATCCAGGGATCAAACTCAGGTCTCCTGCTTGGCAGGCAGATTCTTTACCACTGAGTCTTTTGAAGGGATGTATGTATGAGACCTGTGGTTCCTTTCTATGAGAGGGATCTTTAAACTGTTAGTTACTATTCTTCACATCTTTAAAGTTATAAAGCCACGTTGAAGTCCTAAAATATCTTTCTGATCCCGTATTTTGGGAACTGATAGAAATTAAGGGATCATGAAATAAATGCTTATGCTTAAAAATCCTTGTGCATTTTAATTTTGTGGTACGTACTCATTAAAGATTGTAGCTAGTTGTATTTTGGAAATGATCTTTTACAAATATTGACTTTTGTGTATGCAGGTTGCATTAATAAGAAATGAGGTGATTTCTAAAGAAATCAGACCACTTCAGATTTCACTAAATTCTTAAGACAATTTATAGATTTACTTGTTTTTTTTAAGGAAATATAAACCAAGACAATGATTTTTTTTCTTTACAGACATCATGAAACGTATGGTGCAATAGCCCTACTTTTGGTGGGAAAAATATACAGCCATTCTGGTGAAGCAGTGAGTAGTGGTATGAGTAGCTTATATTAAGTGTCCAGGTTGAGAATTTAGGCCCTGAAGTAGTATGCTTGAATGATTGTGTTGAGTTGTGCATATTTAAAACACTTAAAAATATTTTTGATTATTCTGCTTATATCTAAACATGTTGATAAAGAATTTCCACAGTTAAATAGCATAGAGATGAGTACCAATCACTTTGACCCAGGCAGCTTGAGGACAGCCACTGCTGTACTTGTATATATATTGTATTGAGAGTGAGCTGTTCATTGCTGGTTGGACTGCAGTGATTTTTTTGGAAGTGATTAGTTGTTGAACATTAAAAAGTCTAGTTTGAATGTAAAGAATCTTGTAATATCATAGTATTGAAAATGAATTTTGTAGACTAGATAACTAGATGTGTTAAACACAAATTATTCCAGGCATGTTTCATTGGAGTAGGGTCTCCAATAAAATGAGGTTAAATTTCAACCTTTCATATGTGAATAAGACCATACTTCACTGTGTACTGTCTTAAAGCAATGCTCTTGATGGAACTAAGTTTAATCTTCCTAAGATCAGCTTTTCTGTGGGGGCCCATTAAAGAATTTGTGTTCATCTTCTCTGTTATGGCTGAGTTAATTTCACATTGATTAAAAATGAAAGATATTTTTAGTAGTCAAATTGTGCCTCCGAAGGACATCCTTGTCTCTTGATATTTATTGGTCCCATTCTGTCTTAATTCCCTCTTAGTTCAGGCACACCAGCAGAACAGAGCTTGCTTTAGTGGCAGATCATGCAGGAAAGTGGAGGTTAAATTATACTCTGGATGGATTTAATAGAGAATGTTTTGGCTAAAATCTTTTGGGCAGTTTTCCTCAAAACAAATGTGCTTTAAGATTTCTGAGCTTCGCTCCACCAATTTGTTTTTAACAAGCTGATTCTGATACAGATGACTCTCAGAGCATATTTGGAGATAACTGACTTTTAGGGAGGGGTAGTTTTGCCAAGATAGTAAGCAGGACCATAAATTTGTTAAACCTGTTTTTAAAGTTATTGGGTAGTTTGATTGGAACGTAGTTACAAAGTAAGCAATACATGGGCCACTTGAGTGGCAGGTCAGATCCTGTGTGTAGAACTGGTAGTTAGACTTGCAAATTGGTCCTGAAGTCTGGTTGCCCACTAGAAGTTTAAGAAGTCAATTTTTGTCTCTTTACCTTTGGACCAAGTGGCCTTAACAAAATTGTGGGTTTTTTTTAGCCTTTTTAAAAACACATTATTCCTATAATATTTTCTCTTTTCTGCTTGTTCCCACCATCTAAGAAGGTTGCCAAGCTTTACTTTCTATAATTAACAATAGTTACTATGTATTTCCCACTCCCATTCTAGGCACTGTGCCAGGTACTTTGTAGATATTATTTCATTTTACTCTAGGAAGTCCAATGAAGTTAAATTCTATTAATCCTCATTTCACAGATTAAGACACCAAGGCTCAGAGATTGAGTTAATTGCCTAAAACTATAAGTGGTAGGAATTAGCAGGTCTATTGAAGACACCTTTTTGCTTATGGAATAAGATGAACAGCTGATAGTCACAGTGGTTTGTGAGAACTACATTTTGTGATTTGAATAGGAAAGCACTGAGGAACCATTTTTTTTTTTTTTAAAGTCTTTATTGGATTGTTACAATATTGCTTCTGTTTTAGATTTTGGTGTTTTGGCCAAGAAGCATGTGGGATCTTAACTTCCCAAGGAGAGATCGAACCTCCCTGCCCTGCATTGGAAGGTGAAATCTTAACCACTGGACCACCAGGGAAGTCCCCGAGGATGCATTTTTGAATGACATACAATTCTTTAAGACTTACAAACAGCTCTGTTCTAATTCTAATACATTTAACTATTTTTCCCCCATTACCATTTAGCTTACAGTTTTGGTGGGGAGTTACCCTGGTAGGTAGAAATGGCAGAGCGCTCTGTTCTCACACCACCGAAAGTAGCTGCTTGACTTTAAAATGTGAACTGCTTTTCAGTTAGTTTCAATTTAATGAACTCTTTGGGGCATTTTTGAAACTGGGGTTTCTTCTTCATATATGGTCCTAGGTCTTAAATGTTTTGCCTTGGTTGGCCTGGTCCTGGCAACAGTGGAGTCTACTTCATGGGAGGAATCACAAAATGTCAGATTGGAAGCTTGTTGAGTACAAGATCACATAGATTAAGTACTGGATGATTGAATTGGAAAAGACTTTAAAGACTAACCTATAGTAGTAAGTTGTTGGACAACCTGTTTGTGGTAAAACAGAAATAGTGAAATAAGTGAATTAGCTGCTTTTTAAAAATTCTATCCATTGAGAAATAACTTAGACCTCTGTGTGATAGATCCTATTGGATATAATATAGGAATATCAAAAGTACATAGAAATCATAATGGAAACATAGAGAACTTAAGACTATACATTGGTATCTTAGAGCCAGGACCAGGGGGATTCTTTCCAAGTGTTTGAAAACGCTAATGAGTATTTATGTTGATAATTAAGATTCTTTTATTATACCAGTGTTCATTTTCAAGTATCTTTCTCTAAGTGATGTTGTACAAAAGTGAAGTGAAGATTTGTCAGCTCTTAAAAATATTTTGCCACTTCATGGTCGTTATCATTTTCTTGGATGGTTATTTTAAAAGAAGAATTTACTGTTAGGGAGTTAAATAATTTGAATACCATACAGATGTTATGACCATTTTGCTTTGAAAAAGATTGAAGTGTGTTTTCTCTATAGTTGTTTCCACATTTCTAGACTATCCAGGTAAGTAGTTGTTTTTAGAGCAGCAGTTACCAGCCTTTTGGCACCAGAGACTGGGTTCATGGAACACAGTTTTTCCACGGACTGGGGTAGGGGGGTGGTTGCAGGATGATTCAAGTGCATTACATTTCCTGTGCACTTGATTCTGTTATTTTGTCAGCTTCACTGGAGATCATCAGGCATTAGATCCCGGAGGTTGGGGACCCCTATTTCAGAAGATTAGTTGAAGGTATATGAGTGGGAGCTTAAACTCTAAATTATTCACGATTAACCTCTTTTTTTCTTTTCCTCCAAAAACTATATTTATGAAAGGGAATTGCATAGACTTTTTAGAAGATAGAGTAGATTCTTAGGATTACAGAGATGTTCTTTTAAAACTTATGCAGCCTGTCCATGCTTCCCACCCCTAGTTAATTTTTCCTGGCATTCTTGTTCATAATATGTGGATGTTTTGTTTTTATGTTGCTAAAGTCATCTTCCTTCCTCACCCATTTGGGTACCCACAGTCCCTGTGGATTGCCTTTATAATACTTGGGGCTTTTAATTAAAAATATCCATTCACTCGGTTAACACAATTGAATATATTTTACTTTTTAAATATTGATTTATTTATTTAGGCTAGGCTGCACAGATTCCCAACCGGGGATCTTAGTTCCCCAACCTGGGATCAAACCCATGCCCCCTTCAGTTAAATGCAGAGTCTTAACAACTAGAGCACCAGGGAAGTCCCAGATATGTATTAATTTTACTATAATAATAATTACCATATATTATGACTGCTGCTGCTGCTAAGTTGCTTCAGTCGTGTCCAACTCTGTGCGACCCCATAGATGGCAGCCCACCAGGCCTAGTATACAGTAATTATGTATACTCTTAATTAATCTTGACAATTCTATCAAGTTACTTCAATTCCAATATTGAAAAAGCTCTGAAACCAATTTTCTGTTAAATTTTTTGGCGGCAAAGCCTAACCTAACTGAAGTTACATGAGGATATTATGTGTATTTATCCCATTTAGCATGAAGTTGTTTCATTTCGCCCCTGAACTAGTAATATGCTTGATGAATCAGTGCTTGTTATCTTTTGAAAGCCTGGAAAACTCTGAGGCCTGTCCACCTCGATGGGGTTCAGAAAACAGTATATGGGCCTGTTAGCTCCTCCACGCCCTTAGGGTTAAGTACCTTGATGAAGTGAGGGGAAGCAGTAGTAGTTGTGGTTAAGATTCTGATTTTGGGGGCAACTGCCTGGATTTGTATCTTGGCTGTACTGCTCACAAGCTGTGTGATCTTGGGAATGTCATTACACTTTGTGTTTTAGTTTTTCATCAGCTACAAATTGTGATTAATCAGTTGCTATAAATAATTTAGAATAGTGCCTGGCACAAAGTAAGTAGTATATAGTTAACTATTCATAGTTTTATGAAGTAGCTATTAAGTGGCAGAACTAAGATGCAGCAGCTATTAAAGTCATTTAAATAGGTTTGCTTGAATAGCCTCCCAATGTAATGCATTGTGGCCTGCAGTATAATCTGCATCTTCAAAGAACTTGAAAAAGTCTGTAAGCTTCAAGTAACACTGGTGAAGTGTTACTTTCCCGTTTTAATAAGGAAGGATGAAGTTTATATTTTATGAAGGAGTGAGATAACTAGGAGTTTTCATGATGGATGGTGAGGGACGTGTCTCAATTTTTTCTTCCCAATAACCCCTTGGAGCAGATGGATTTTGAGGGAATTACGGGCTTTGTCATGAAGAGAAAGTTAGAGTGTAATTTGGGAAATTTAGTCCTGCTTCTTACTTGCTTCTAAAACATAACTGAAAGGGGCTCACTTTTGATGAAGACAAATTTCAAACTTAGGGAAAGGAAGATGTTTTGTGTTCTTTTTACTTATTAAATGGTGGGACCAGACTAGAACAGCTTAACTTTTTAACAAGTGATTTGTACTTTTGGTCCCATCACGATGTAATCAGAAACCTTCACTGGCATTGTCTTTTTCAGTTCAGTCGCTGTCATGTCCGACTCTTTGCGACCCCATGAATCACAGCACGCCAGGCCTCCCTGTTCATCACCATCTCCCGGAGTTCACTCAGACTCACGTCCATCGAGTCCGTGATGCCATCCAGCCATCTCATCCTCAGTTGTCCCCTTCTCCTCCTGCCCCCAATCCCTCCCAGCATCAGAGTCTTTTCCAGTGAGTCAACTCTTCTCATGAGGTGGCCAGAGTACTGGAGTTTCAGCTTTAGCATCATTCCTTCCATAGAAATCTCAGGGTTGATCTCCTTCAGAATGGACTGGTTGGATCTCCTTGCAGTCCAAGGGACTCTCAAGAGTCTTCTCCAACACCACAGTTCAAAAGCATCAATTCTTCGGCACTCAACCTTCTTCACAGTCCAACTCTCACATCCATATATGACCACAGGAAAAACCATAGCCTTGACTAGACGGACCTGAGTCAGCAAAGTAATGTCTCTGCTTTTGAATATGCTATCTAGGTTGGTCATAACTTTTCTTCCAAGGAGTAAGCGTCTTCTAATTTCATGGCTGCAGTCACCATCTGCAGTGATTTTGGAGCCCCCCCAAATAAAGTCTGACACTGTTTCCACTGTTTCCCCATCTATTT
>SJYW01053146.1:57087-78344 GCA_006410735.1 Raphicerus campestris
CAGGGTTGATCTCCTTCAGAATGGACTGGTTGGATCTCCTTGCAGTCCAAGGGACTCTCAAGAGTCTTCTCCAACACCACAGTTCAAAAGCATCAGTTCTTCGGCACTCAACCTTCTTCACAGTCCAACTCTCACATCCATATATGACCACAGGAAAAACCATAGCCTTGACTAGACGGACCTGAGTCAGCAAAGTAATGTCTCTGCTTTTGAATATGCTATCTAGGTTGGTCATAACTTTTCTTCCAAGGAGTAAGCGTCTTCTAATTTCATGGCTGCAGTCACCATCTGCAGTGATTTTGGAGCCCCCCCAAATAAAGTCTGACACTGTTTCCACTGTTTCCTCATCTGTTTCCCATGAAGTGATGGGACCAGATGCCATGATCTTCATTTTCTAAATGTTGAGCTTTAAGCCAACTTTTTCACTCTCCTCTTTCACTTTGATCAAGAGGCTTTTTAGCTCCTCTTCACTTTCTGCCATAAGGGTGGTGGTATTTGCATATCTGAGGTTATTGATATTCTCCCAGCAATCTTGATTCCAGCTTGTGTTTCTTCCAGTCCAGTGTTTCTCATGATGTCCTCTGCATATAAGGTAAATAAGCAGTGTGACAGTATACAGCCTTGAGGTACTCCTTTTCCTATTTGGAACCAGTCTGTTTCATGTCTGTTGCTTCCTGACCTGCATACAGATTTCTCAAGAGGCTGGTTAGGTGGTCTGGTATTCCCATCTCTTTCAGAATTTCCCACAGTTTATTGTGATCCACACAGTCGAAGGCTTTGGTATAGTCAATAAAGCAGAAATAGATGTTTTCCTGGAACTCTTGGTTTTTCCATGATCCAGCGGATGTTGGCAATTTGATCTCTGGTTCCTCTGCCTTTTCTAAAACCAGCTTAAACATCAGGGAGTTCTTGGTTCATGTATTGCTGAAGCCTGTCTTTTTAGGAGACTAGTATTCTTCCCTCACACTTTTAACCTAACCCTCCCTCATACACACGCTCGTCAGCATGGCCTCTTTTCCCACCATATGGATTATCTGTATTGTATTGCTTGTCTTGTAAGCCTCTGAACCGTCTCCGATGAAAGGGGGTGTCAGTTTGCTGACGGGTAATTCCTGTGCTGCATCTTATCACCTGTTGGCTTTTTATTTTTTCTAAAAAACAAATGTGATTTTACTAAAATTTGCAAACTCCCAAGTTTAGCACTAGTTACATGAAGTTAAAAAAAAATAGCACATCTTATTAAGTATTTCCCATTAAAATGCCTGGTAGCCATTTTCAGGGACCTTAATGACTTCAGTGTTTTTAAGGCTCGTAACATGGCTTTCCTATTGCCAGCATTTTCTAAATTTCTGCAGAAACACATTCAGGTAAGCAGATTCTTTGGCTGGCTTAAGTTTTTTGCTTTTTTGAAACTTAACTTTAGTTGGTTACCAACATTCAAAAACAGGCAACCACTCTCTGCCACTCCTGTTTTGCTCTTTACTTAATCTGCTTTGGCCCTTCCAGTCGTAGTCTACTGCGAGGCTCATTACCTAGTCACTGATCCTCAGTGCTTTCTTTCCCTCTAGTTTAGAACCTTTTTTTAGCAGGGACTCTTGCATTCTGTCTCACCTACTGCAGTTGATCCTAGGGCTCGGAACTGGTTTTATACTATCTGACTAATTAGCATACTTGTATTTGAATAGATTTTGTGCTTAGTGGTACTTGAGGTGAATTTATGGGCATTTATGCTTAAGCAGAACAAATTTTCTTTTTTATATTCTTCCTTTGGAGGTTTTAATTTTTTTCCTCCTTGTCTGTGCCACAGCATCCCTAGTTTCCCGACTAGGGATTGAATCTGTGTACCCTGCAGTGGATGCATGGAGTTTTAACCACTAGACCACCAGGGAAATCCCCGCTTGAAAGTTTTGATGGAACTGAGGTGTAAACTAAATTTAAGATACTTTTTAGAATAATTTTTAAACTTTGAAATAATTTCAAAATAGAGAACTTAAACTCTTTTATCTAGCTGCACTGACTTTTGCCACATTTGCTTTGTCATTCATTATATAAACATGTTTTTCTCTTGAACTGTTTGAGAGTAGTAGGTTGCATACATCATTTTCTCTTACCCCTTAATATTTGAGCATTTATTGCCTAAGATCAAAGATATTTTCATGCATAACCACAGCATAGTTTTCAAATTCAGGAAATGTTGATAAGAGAACCTTTATCTGTTCTGTAGCTCATGTTTTATTACTTTGTCAATTTTCCCAAAAATGTCTTTTAAAACTTCTTTTCCTTGAGTAAATGTACTGAATGTAGTTGCAGTATAATGTATATGTATGAGATGGGGACTGTTCCTCCCTTTAGTTGTCTGTCACTTCCTCATCAGAGGCTCAGGAGCTGCAGGCAGTGTTGTGAGCTCAGGGCACCGTGTCTATGGTCATGTGGCCTCACTGGCGATGCTCCGGTTGAGTCTTCTCTCAGGTCAGGGTGTGGTCCTGTTATTCTCCACCATACTTATTATTTCCCCTGCAGTAATACTTCCTTTATCACCATGGAAATATACTGCTTCTCATCAAACTTGCCCCTCTTCATTAGACAGTTAAAAAAAACTTAATTGTGGTAAAACATAAAGTTTGCTCTTTAAATGTAGTTCAGCAGTGTTTAGTACATTCATATTGCTGTGAAGCAGATCTTCAGAACTTTTTATCTTAAAAAACTGAAACTCTGTACCCGTTAAGTAACTCTTGTGAGTCTGACTACTGTGAGTGGACTCATTCTGTCTTTTTGTGATGGGCTTTTCACTTAGCATTATGTTTTCAAGGATAATACATGTTGTAGCATGTGATAGGATTTCTTTAAGTCTGAGTAATAGTGCATTGTACTTTATCCATTTGTCTGTAAATAAGCATTTGGGTTGTTTCCATCTTTAGCCTATGGTGAATGCTGCTATGTATGTGTGTGCGCAAATACCTCTTTGAGAAACCTTTTTTTTTTTCCAGTTATTGGCTAAATACTCAGAAGTGGATGTGTTTAATTTTTTGAGGCATATATGTACATTGTATTTTATTTTTATAAAATTTTCTGTCTCACGTAGCTGACTATTGAACTAATTTCATTTGACCTAACCACCAATCTTGCAGAGATGCACTGTGAACCAAAATCAGCTTGCTTCCCTCCCTTATGATTAAACCTATTGGTGATTTAAGGAGGGAGGTAGATGTTCTGAAAACATCTGCTTGAAATGGGTACATCTAGATATTTTAAAAAATGGGTTAATTGCATATAATTTTTTCCTACTGTAGGTTTTTATAAGAGAAAAGAATTCTGAGAGAGAAAGGATTCCCTTTGTCTTTCCTTCATACACTTGATTGGAGGGAGGCTTGGTCCAAACGGAACACTGGTGTCTGTCTCAACTAACTTGCCTGAACTTCTTTTCTGAGCAGTTGTTTCACATCTGCATTGGCTGAAGATTCTTTTTCATAGTGATTTTTTTCTTGCTTTGACAAAATAACTATTAAGCCCCAGTATTTTCCCTCAGAATTTTGATATTCACTACTCCTAGATTATTAAGATAATTGCTAGTTTTAAACTTAATTCTGAACTAGAGTCACAGGAATCTGCAGAGGTAGGGCAGGGAGGTCTCCTGTCTACTTTATATCCAAAAGCTATTTTTAATTATGCTATAATACCTGAATAATTTTCCTTTAGAAGATTTGGGTACCAAAGATTGGAAATGGATAGGAGTTAGAATGAGTTGTTGCTAATGTGTTAATAAACATCCTCATGCTGCACAAAGAAGGGAAGGGGAAAGAGAGATGGTTTGAATCTTTCTACTCAAGGCTTGAAGTATTTGTAAAAACTTCTTTTGGAAAAAGCTCATGCAAGGGATATTAGTCTGCTTTCTCCCTCTCCACTGATCATTAAAATCTTCCTCTGCTGAGGTCACCCTTTGGTGAGCATTCACATGGGACATAAATGTCTTAACCTTAGAAAAAGGTAAAGCAGATATACTTGCTAAAAATTTAGATCCTGTGTTCCACCCTAGGAGAGTCTTCACATTCAGTCTTGGGGCAGGGCTTAAGAATCTCCCTTTTCAAACACCGTTGAATGGTGGTGTGTTGTAGATTTCCCCAACTGTATTTGAGAAATTAGATTTTAGGAAACCATAGTTTTATTGCTACTTTATATTCTTATTAAGGTTACAGTTTCATAAGTAATTGGCTTTCACACTTGAGCATAGTAACAAATATATTTTATCTGTGACCTGAATATACACATATACATGAGACAGATGCACTGCAGTTACATATATTTACACATTTTAGAAAATTTAAATCATAGTCATGACTCAGAAAATTGATTTTGCAACCAGCCTTTCCACACTCAGTTTGAAAACAGCCATGGTATTAAGTGTTCTTCCTGGAACTATAACCAAAATGATCACTTAAGATGGAGTAGGACATTGATGCCCTTTTCCTCTTAAAATAATTTATCGTTCTGGTTCTTTTTGGAAGTTTTGTTATCAGTTAAAAAATATTTGCCAACCCATTAGCCACAATTACCAGTTAGGCTTCTTTCTTTCTTTTTCCTCTTTTTTGGCCTGCAATTTCCATTATCATTATACAATCAAGTGCCTCTCTGTGTTATTAAAAATATGTAATACTTGTATATGCAGAAGAGGGAAAGGCAAAAGATCTAGTGGGGAAACTGTTCTTATTAAAAACTCCATGAAGGTGGACATACCAGATTTCACAGCTTATTTGACATAAACAGCTTTAGAGTAATTGGCCAGATGATACATAAGAGATATAGAAAGGATCTGAAACTCAGGTAAATTGTTAGTTGAAAGTAAGATTAAATTACTTGAAAAATGGTTAACATTTATTGATCTGTTAACCTCCCTGAATTCTCTAAGGTAGGAAATAGTGCTGTTCTCTTTTATACAAGCAAAAACTGAATTTAGAGGGCTTTAGGACTGCCTGAGGATACAAAGTTGTTAAAAAAGAAAACAAACTAAGATGATTGCAGTTTAGTTATCCCTAATGAAAGGAAATTTGTTCTTTTCTCAATTATGGAAATAAGTGAAAATATAATGAGACAAAATGATGGCTTATACAAATTAGGGAATTCTGTTAATACAAATAGTGGTCTCACTTCATTAAGCTTTTTATGTAGCTCCAGAATAAAACACAGAAATACCTTTGCCTTCCTGTCATCTTGAAGAAGTGTTGAGCACTTATGTATAAGGGTAGATACTCAAAGTATGTTGCAATTAAGTAGTCAGGAAGCAAACACTTGGATACAAAATGCTATACTGGAATAGAAAGCTACTTAAATTTTTTTTTCTTTTTTTGTATTGAAGTATACAGTTGAAAGTTAATTTTGCAGTCTGACATAGTGAGGAATTTGTCCTTCCTTTGTGGATTAGCACAGACCCAAACTTGTCCCACCCTAGGTAAAGAAGGCTTTCCTCTTCCTTTGTGGCTTGAATTTGCTAAAAGTTGCTGGTTTGTGGTAGTCAAGCTAACAAAAGACTTCAGGAAGAAAACCACTCAGGCCTTGGAACCAAATATCCTGGTGTTGGCTCTTCCGGTATCCTTGCCCAAGTTTAGGTATCTATAGCCCTAAGATCTCAATGTTAAGATTTCTTTCCAATGAAGAATTCAGTACATTTTCAGGGACATAAGGATGGTTTAGAGAATGTGAGAACCAAGACTCACCCATTCTCCAGAAAAACAGATCTATATAAAACATCTGCATCTAATAAGGTCAGGGGTTCCACCTGACTATTTGAAGCCAGTTCTTGGGTTCTGCGCACTTTTGCTGTAGAGGATTGGCATTAGAACTGTATTGTGTTCAGTACTGTTTTACTCAATTAGTGCTTAAAATTAGCACGTTAACATGTACTTGATGAAACTGGTAGTGTGATTTTATTTTTATGTGCAGGATTCTGAGTATGTAGCAAGTTTAAATTTAAGCGTTCTTGATGTTTAGCTCAGGCAGATTAAACCACAGTAAGTCCACCTGAGAAGCAAGGTTATTTGACCCGTTTTATTAGAAATTGATCATTGTAGAGATTTTTGTTCTCTACCATTGTTTCACAAACTGGGTTTGGANTTCTGAACTAGAGTCACAGGAATCTGCAGAGGTAGGGCAGGGAGGTCTCCTGTCTACTTTATATCCAAAAGCTATTTTTAATTATGCTATAATACCTGAATAATTTTCCTTTAGAAGATTTGGGTACCAAAGATTGGAAATGGATAGGAGTTAGAATGAGTTGTTGCTAATGTGTTAATAAACATCCTCATGCTGCACAAAGAAGGGAAGGGGAAAGAGAGATGGTTTGAATCTTTCTACTCAAGGCTTGAAGTATTTGTAAAAACTTCTTTTGGAAAAAGCTCATGCAAGGGATATTAGTCTGCTTTCTCCCTCTCCACTGATCATTAAAATCTTCCTCTGCTGAGGTCACCCTTTGGTGAGCATTCACATGGGACATAAATGTCTTAACCTTAGAAAAAGGTAAAGCAGATATACTTGCTAAAAATTTAGATCCTGTGTTCCACCCTAGGAGAGTCTTCACATTCAGTCTTGGGGCAGGGCTTAAGAATCTCCCTTTTCAAACACCGTTGAATGGTGGTGTGTTGTAGATTTCCCCAACTGTATTTGAGAAATTAGATTTTAGGAAACCATAGTTTTATTGCTACTTTATATTCTTATTAAGGTTACAGTTTCATAAGTAATTGGCTTTCACACTTGAGCATAGTAACAAATATATTTTATCTGTGACCTGAATATACACATATACATGAGACAGATGCACTGCAGTTACATATATTTACACATTTTAGAAAATTTAAATCATAGTCATGACTCAGAAAATTGATTTTGCAACCAGCCTTTCCACACTCAGTTTGAAAACAGCCATGGTATTAAGTGTTCTTCCTGGAACTATAACCAAAATGATCACTTAAGATGGAGTAGGACATTGATGCCCTTTTCCTCTTAAAATAATTTATCGTTCTGGTTCTTTTTGGAAGTTTTGTTATCAGTTAAAAAATATTTGCCAACCCATTAGCCACAATTACCAGTTAGGCTTCTTTCTTTCTTTTTCCTCTTTTTTGGCCTGCAATTTCCATTATCATTATACAATCAAGTGCCTCTCTGTGTTATTAAAAATATGTAATACTTGTATATGCAGAAGAGGGAAAGGCAAAAGATCTAGTGGGGAAACTGTTCTTATTAAAAACTCCATGAAGGTGGACATACCAGATTTCACAGCTTATTTGACATAAACAGCTTTAGAGTAATTGGCCAGATGATACATAAGAGATATAGAAAGGATCTGAAACTCAGGTAAATTGTTAGTTGAAAGTAAGATTAAATTACTTGAAAAATGGTTAACATTTATTGATCTGTTAACCTCCCTGAATTCTCTAAGGTAGGAAATAGTGCTGTTCTCTTTTATACAAGCAAAAACTGAATTTAGAGGGCTTTAGGACTGCCTGAGGATACAAAGTTGTTAAAAAAGAAAACAAACTAAGATGATTGCAGTTTAGTTATCCCTAATGAAAGGAAATTTGTTCTTTTCTCAATTATGGAAATAAGTGAAAATATAATGAGACAAAATGATGGCTTATACAAATTAGGGAATTCTGTTAATACAAATAGTGGTCTCACTTCATTAAGCTTTTTATGTAGCTCCAGAATAAAACACAGAAATACCTTTGCCTTCCTGTCATCTTGAAGAAGTGTTGAGCACTTATGTATAAGGGTAGATACTCAAAGTATGTTGCAATTAAGTAGTCAGGAAGCAAACACTTGGATACAAAATGCTATACTGGAATAGAAAGCTACTTAAATTTTTTTTTCTTTTTTTGTATTGAAGTATACAGTTGAAAGTTAATTTTGCAGTCTGACATAGTGAGGAATTTGTCCTTCCTTTGTGGATTAGCACAGACCCAAACTTGTCCCACCCTAGGTAAAGAAGGCTTTCCTCTTCCTTTGTGGCTTGTATTTGCTAAAAGTTGCTGGTTTGTGGTAGTCAAGCTAACAAAAGACTTCAGGAAGAAAACCACTCAGGCCTTGGAACCAAATATCCTGGTGTTGGCTCTTCCTGTATCCTTGCCCAAGTTTAGGTATCTATAGCCCTAAGATCTCAATGTTAAGATTTCTTTCCAATGAAGAATTCAGTACATTTTCAGGGACATAAGGATGGTTTAGAGAATGTGAGAACCAAGACTCACCCATTCTCCAGAAAAACAGATCTATATAAAACATCTGCATCTAATAAGGTCAGGGGTTCCACCTGACTATTTGAAGCCAGTTCTTGGGTTCTGCGCACTTTTGCTGTAGAGGATTGGCATTAGAACTGTATTGTGTTCAGTACTGTTTTACTCAATTAGTGCTTAAAATTAGCACGTTAACATGTACTTGATGAAACTGGTAGTGTGATTTTATTTTTATGTGCAGGATTCTGAGTATGTAGCAAGTTTAAATTTAAGCGTTCTTGATGTTTAGCTCAGGCAGATTAAACCACAGTAAGTCCACCTGAGAAGCAAGGTTATTTGACCCGTTTTATTAGAAATTGATCATTGTAGAGATTTTTGTTCTCTACCATTGTTTCACAAACTGGGTTTGGATCTGTAAAGTTCTGAAATCCATTTAATGCATCTGACTGGCATCAAAACAAATGAAAATAGACCAGAGTAGGAAAAAAAACGCAAGTATGTATAACATAAGGTTAAGTCTTTAGTGAGGCTTTTGCTCAGCTGTGTGCGTTTACATATGTATGCATTTATGTATACATGCATAAACATTTTATTGGATTGCAATGTGAAAATACTTCTTAATGTGTGATGTGATTTTAAAAAGCTCAAAAGCCATGGTTCTATAGCTCTCTGGTTTTGAGGTTATCTGAATTTCTAGTATTTCTGTGTTGTTTCCCCCCACCCGACCCCTTTGGGGTAGGGCGGGGTGGATGAATGGGATGAGCTAGGGTAGAATAGTAGAGAAGCAAATACCTGTGAATCTTTAGGGTTTAAACAATAAAGTTGAGATAGGATTTTACTGATTCAGTATTTTGGAGTAGGTAAGGCCAAATTCGCTTTGTGAAGCTTTTAAAAGCTATTACATAACCAGAGGAAGATCCATATACTACACATTTATAGTTGCATTTATTGGACATGTCTGTAGTTGAGAGTGTTACAGCAAATGACATTAAATATTAAGCTATCTGACAGAACCTCCTTACTGATTCAAGACTGAAAAGATCTATTTAAAGTAACAGCAGCTATCATGGCATTGCCTAGAGCAACTGTGGAGTATTTCCCGTTGAGTGTATGTCAAAATGTGAGACAAAAAAAATGGAATGGTATGCTTTGGGACTTTTGTGGGGAGGTCCATCTGTAGGTTTTTAGAGTGAAATAGCTTTTTAAAGTGAAATAGCTTTTTAAAGTGAAATAGCTTTCAAGAAAGGTCACATAAACAGTAGGTGGTCTTTCAAGAAGTGGAATTGTTGATACTAACTTAATGGTTTCTTCTTTTCCTTTCATTTCTTTCAAAGGTTTGGGCCCCATGGGATCCCTGTGACAGTATTTCCCAAAAGGGAATATAAGGATAAACCCGAAGCCATGCAGCTCCAAAGTAATACATTCCAAGAAGGGACAGAAGTCAAGTGTGAAGTGAATGGTGCTGTTCCCAATGACCCTTCTCCTGTCCCGCCTCCTGAGCTCAACTTGGCCGAAAGCCTGTGGACTTCCAAACCACCACCTCTCTTCCATGAAGGAGCACCTTATCCTCCCCCTTTGTTTATCAGGGACACATATAACCAATCAATACCTCAGCCACCTCCTCGGAAAATTAAGCGACCCAAACGAAAAATGTACAGGGAAGAACCTACTTCAATAATGAATGCTATTAAACTACGACCCAGGCAAGTTTTGTGTGACAAGTGTAAAAACAGTGTTGTTGCTGAAAAAAAAGAAATTAGGAAAGGTGGTAGTGCAAGTGACTCTTCTAAATACGAAGATAAAAAACGGAGAAATGAAAGTGTAACTACTGTGAACAAAAAACTGAAAACTGACCATAAGGTGGATGGGAGAAACCAAAATGAAAGCCAGAGAAGAAATGCTGTGGTTAAGGTTTCAAATATCACTCACAGCAGAGGCAGAGTAGTCAAAGTTTCTGCTCAGGCAAATACATCAAAAGCTCAGTTAAATACTAAAAAAGTGCTCCAGAATAAAAACATGGATCATGCAAAAGCTCGGGAAGTACTGAAAATTGCCAAAGAAAAGGCACAGAAGAAGCAGAGTGAAACCTCTACACCCAGAAGTGCGCATTCAAAAGTCCATTTCACACGCCGATATCAGAACCCTAGCTCAGGCTCCCTTCCACCTCGGGTTCGCTTAAAGCCCCAGAGGTACAGGAACGAAGAGAATGACTCTTCTCTGAAGACCGGACTGGAGAAGATGCGAAGCAGCAAGATGGCGCCCAAGCCCCAGTCCCGCTGCACCTCTACCCGCTCAACAGGTGAGGCCCCTTCAGAAACTCAGAGTCCCTCCAGAGGCCCTGGAGAGGCCAACAGTGGGGTTCAGGACGCAACTGAAGTGCTTGTGCCTGGTGAGCAGGAGGAGCCGCAGACGCTGGGCAGAAAGGGCAGCAAAAGCAGTATCTCTGTTTACATGACCCTAAATCAAAAGAAGTGTGACTCTTCCAGTGCTTCAGTGTGTAGCATTGATAGCACAGATGATTTGAAATCCTCCAACTCTGAGTGTAGTTCTTCTGAAAGTTTTGATTTTCCTCCAGGCTGTATGCATGCACCTTCCACCTCCACTTCCTCCTCTTCAAAGGAAGAGAAAAAGCTCAGTAATTCCTTGAAAATGAAAGTCTTTTCCAAAAACGTCTCTAAGTGCGTCACACCAGATGGCAGGACCATATGTGTAGGGGACATTGTCTGGGCCAAGATATATGGCTTCCCCTGGTGGCCAGCCCGTATTCTTACCATAACTGTGAGCCGGAAAGATAGCGGCATTTTAGTCCGACAGGAGGCCCGTATTTCATGGTTTGGGTCTCCAACAACATCTTTTCTGGCTCTTTCGCAACTCTCCCCCTTTTTAGAAAACTTCCAGTCACGCTTTAATAAGAAGAGAAAGGGCCTCTATCGCAAGGCTATCACAGAGGCAGCTAAGGCTGCCAAGCAGCTGACCCCTGAAGTGCGGGCTCTGCTGACGCAGTTTGAAACGTGAGCGTGGACAGTAAGGTAGGCAAGAACCTTTGGGAGGCGCCCAGGGTTTCTAGTCTAGTGAGGGGTAACTTCTACCAGACAGCTTGGCTAAACCGGAGAGAGAAACTGCACTCAGTTGGCTGCTTTTTTATACTTAATCTTATAGCCATTTTTAGACAGAGAAGCTTAAACTGAACAAGCAATCAAATTTTGTCTTTAGGAAAGGAGATTTTAGCAGTATTTTTCAGTTTTGAAGTCTAAAACCATCCCAAGGCGTAGGAGCCATAGCCTCAACTGAAAATGAATTTTTGCAGGGACTGTTAATTGCCATTTGTACCTAGTACTGTGTGTATGTGTATATGTATATACACATGTACATGTATGTGTGTGTACATAGATGCATACATATATAAAATATCGCCTGTCACTATGTGACACCGGTTGCATATCTGGGATCTTAAGGGCTGGTGAGCTGGGGGGGAATAGTGAGGATATTTAATGACTTGTTTTTTAATTAATCAGTACTTTTTATGTGCATAATGGCACAGGAGTTTGATATTTGTATGTCTGACGAAACTGAGATGCATGCTGTTAAGCTGCAGACTGGGGAAGCAGCCCAGTCCTGAGGATTAAGACTGTCAAGGCTGGCTAGGTCTGAATCATCGCGCCCTCTCTCTTGTCCAGTGGGGACTTAACACAAACTTTCAAACTTCTGGTTTGGGAGTTGAGATAGATTTGTCTTTGGATATGTAAATAGTTGATTGCTAAATTTGGTCAGATTTCTCCTGACTGACTGGCTGTTCCTAAATTCTTAGGATATGTCCTGGTAAATTACACTTTGTGAATTAATTGTCATATATGTAATTGTTGCATTCTGGATGTACCTAGTTTGATAATTTTTAAAAAAATATNGGACTTCCAAACCACCACCTCTCTTCCATGAAGGAGCACCTTATCCTCCCCCTTTGTTTATCAGGGACACATATAACCAATCAATACCTCAGCCACCTCCTCGGAAAATTAAGCGACCCAAACGAAAAATGTACAGGGAAGAACCTACTTCAATAATGAATGCTATTAAACTACGACCCAGGCAAGTTTTGTGTGACAAGTGTAAAAACAGTGTTGTTGCTGAAAAAAAAGAAATTAGGAAAGGTGGTAGTGCAAGTGACTCTTCTAAATACGAAGATAAAAAACGGAGAAATGAAAGTGTAACTACTGTGAACAAAAAACTGAAAACTGACCATAAGGTGGATGGGAGAAACCAAAATGAAAGCCAGAGAAGAAATGCTGTGGTTAAGGTTTCAAATATCACTCACAGCAGAGGCAGAGTAGTCAAAGTTTCTGCTCAGGCAAATACATCAAAAGCTCAGTTAAATACTAAAAAAGTGCTCCAGAATAAAAACATGGATCATGCAAAAGCTCGGGAAGTACTGAAAATTGCCAAAGAAAAGGCACAGAAGAAGCAGAGTGAAACCTCTACACCCAGAAGTGCGCATTCAAAAGTCCATTTCACACGCCGATATCAGAACCCTAGCTCAGGCTCCCTTCCACCTCGGGTTCGCTTAAAGCCCCAGAGGTACAGGAACGAAGAGAATGACTCTTCTCTGAAGACCGGACTGGAGAAGATGCGAAGCAGCAAGATGGCGCCCAAGCCCCAGTCCCGCTGCACCTCTACCCGCTCAACAGGTGAGGCCCCTTCAGAAACTCAGAGTCCCTCCAGAGGCCCTGGAGAGGCCAACAGTGGGGTTCAGGACGCAACTGAAGTGCTTGTGCCTGGTGAGCAGGAGGAGCCGCAGACGCTGGGCAGAAAGGGCAGCAAAAGCAGTATCTCTGTTTACATGACCCTAAATCAAAAGAAGTGTGACTCTTCCAGTGCTTCAGTGTGTAGCATTGATAGCACAGATGATTTGAAATCCTCCAACTCTGAGTGTAGTTCTTCTGAAAGTTTTGATTTTCCTCCAGGCTGTATGCATGCACCTTCCACCTCCACTTCCTCCTCTTCAAAGGAAGAGAAAAAGCTCAGTAATTCCTTGAAAATGAAAGTCTTTTCCAAAAACGTCTCTAAGTGCGTCACACCAGATGGCAGGACCATATGTGTAGGGGACATTGTCTGGGCCAAGATATATGGCTTCCCCTGGTGGCCAGCCCGTATTCTTACCATAACTGTGAGCCGGAAAGATAGCGGCATTTTAGTCCGACAGGAGGCCCGTATTTCATGGTTTGGGTCTCCAACAACATCTTTTCTGGCTCTTTCGCAACTCTCCCCCTTTTTAGAAAACTTCCAGTCACGCTTTAATAAGAAGAGAAAGGGCCTCTATCGCAAGGCTATCACAGAGGCAGCTAAGGCTGCCAAGCAGCTGACCCCTGAAGTGCGGGCTCTGCTGACGCAGTTTGAAACGTGAGCGTGGACAGTAAGGTAGGCAAGAACCTTTGGGAGGCGCCCAGGGTTTCTAGTCTAGTGAGGGGTAACTTCTACCAGACAGCTTGGCTAAACCGGAGAGAGAAACTGCACTCAGTTGGCTGCTTTTTTATACTTAATCTTATAGCCATTTTTAGACAGAGAAGCTTAAACTGAACAAGCAATCAAATTTTGTCTTTAGGAAAGGAGATTTTAGCAGTATTTTTCAGTTTTGAAGTCTAAAACCATCCCAAGGCGTAGGAGCCATAGCCTCAACTGAAAATGAATTTTTGCAGGGACTGTTAATTGCCATTTGTACCTAGTACTGTGTGTATGTGTATATGTATATACACATGTACATGTATGTGTGTGTACATAGATGCATACATATATAAAATATCGCCTGTCACTATGTGACACCGGTTGCATATCTGGGATCTTAAGGGCTGGTGAGCTGGGGGGGAATAGTGAGGATATTTAATGACTTGTTTTTTAATTAATCAGTACTTTTTATGTGCATAATGGCACAGGAGTTTGATATTTGTATGTCTGACGAAACTGAGATGCATGCTGTTAAGCTGCAGACTGGGGAACCAGCCCAGTCCTGAGGATTAAGACTGTCAAGGCTGGCTAGGTCTGAATCATCGCGCCCTCTCTCTTGTCCAGTGGGGACTTAACACAAACTTTCAAACTTCTGGTTTGGGAGTTGAGATAGATTTGTCTTTGGATATGTAAATAGTTGATTGCTAAATTTGGTCAGATTTCTCCTGACTGACTGGCTGTTCCTAAATTCTTAGGATATGTCCTGGTAAATTACACTTTGTGAATTAATTGTCATATATGTAATTGTTGCATTCTGGATGTACCTAGTTTGATAATTTTTAAAAAAATATTTCCGTTTAAGGTTATCTGTTTGCAGGTCAGAAAATGAGAAACTGTAATTGTGTAATGCTTTGAAATGTAAAAAAAAAAACAAAAAAACAAGCTGTAAATAAAATCGACTAAATCCAAATTATTTGTGTGTGTTTCTCAAAAAGCTTTGAAAAATTTCAGGATGGTAGAAAATTATTCTTTGTAATAATATATAAAGATGAAAAAAAAATCACCTATATTTTTCTGTTTGCCCTATCAGGGAATGTATAATCTGAGCATAGATAAAATTCAAATGAGGGACTAATCAATATAGTCTTAAAATGAGGTTTTGTAGTTGAGAGGTCTGATAAGCTTCTAGATTTGAGCCCATCCTCCAGCCAATTTCTCATAAGTACATGGGTTTTAATTACTTCATATTTAGCTTTAATATTTCCTCACATGCTTCATTTTTTTTGGTTTGTTTTACATTTGGGTAATTACAAAGACTCTCTTTTCTGCTTGATCTTCTGCCTCAGGTATCATTGCTTTTGGGGCTTGTAACTTAGCTATTTTCTACATGGTCCATCTGTCCCTAAGATTTGATCTCTTATTTTCCATTTTTAGATTTTGTATTCTTAGTGAAAAATCTGATGACCTTTTGGAGGCGAGTTTCTCCCAATATTTGTAAGTTGGTTTCATATCGTATGCATCCAACTTAGCCTTTAAGTATGATATAATGTCAGTTTGACACTTTTGGAAACTTGGAACTTTTAAAGAGAGCAACTTTTTGTGGATTCCTAAGTAAACAGTTTGAAATACTGTAGTTCCTATGGAATTATGAAAAGAGTTTAATGGAGACTGAAATCAATAGTCTGTCAGCTTCCTTAAGGTAAGGTACTGATTTCTACAAGTAGAATTTCTTCTGGGGAACTCAGTCAATGCTTTTTGATTATAATAAACACACAATTTAAAAAAGATGTTTCACTTGAACAGAAACATATTCTTTCCTGCAAACAGAAATAACTAGTATTTTTAAAATTCTTTGATTATAATAGGCTGAAAGAAGTTCAGTGTGATTGAGGGGTTTTAAGGAAGTTAATATTAAAGGTTTTCAGAGTATTTGTTTCAATTAGTGATTTTGTTCAGTTATTTTCTGAAAGTTTCAAATCTAAGGTTTAGGAAGTTTTAAACATAGGCAGAGTCACCTAAGTTATGTCATTCTAACGTCTCATGAAATGATCCAGGTGAGTTTTATCCTAACAAATGTTTTTGACTGGATATTGCTAATGTAGTCAAGTGCTTGGGCAAATGTGCTCTTGTGGGATGAACTAAATTTGTTTCAGAAGCCATAAGGAAAGAAGAAATCATGATCGTTGAATATAAAAGTAAAACTTAATTTGATACAGTCCATACCTTTGAGGAAAAAGTGGAAGCATAATCTCAATTGTGCACGTCTCTAATCATGCAAAGTGAGCCCTCAGTTTTAAACCAGCAGTCTGGTATATTTCATCTGAATTTTCAGTAAGGAAACTAGTTTGAAAGAAATTCTGTAATCTTTAAGATGTACTGTATGTTCTAAACACTAATAGCTGCAACTAAACAGTGTTATTAAAGAGAAATTTTTAAGCAGCTAAGGTCCAGGGTCCACTGTAGGTGGAGATTGAATTGGGTAATTGTCATTTTTCTCTTAAGTTTCTTTTTAATGACAAAAAGACACTTATCTGTGTTGTGCGCAGTCGCTCAGTCGTGTTTGACTCTTTGTGACCCCGTGGACCGTAGCCTGCCAGCCTCCTCTGTTCATCGGATTTCCCAGACAGTACTGGAGTGGGTTGCCATGCCCTCCTTCAGGGGATCTTTCCAACCCAGGGACTGAACCCACGTCTCCCACGTTGCAGGTGGTTTCTTTACTGTCTGAACCACCAGGGGAGCAACTCTATGGAGACAACCAAGTGGGTATTTCCCCCTGAGCAGAGAGAATACTAGGCTTAGGCCAAGTCTCTAGTGGTCCAATAAGACTAAGCAAAGTAAAAGCTGTGAAGGCTAAAGATGTCTATTTCTAGAAATCTTCAGAAATGTAAAGTGTGTTTTAGTTTTCTAGAATTTATCAGAAAGGGTTTGGTTTAAATTTGGAAGGAGCTCTTTATAGATGTGGTTCTAAGTTATCAGTGAAACAGAGAAAGTAGAATTCACTCGTCTGAAGCCCATTTGCAGGACTTGACAATGTCCCTACTTGGATATTGAGTAAAGTTTATAGTGAGAAGAAAAGACAGTAGGAGTATAGATATGAGGGTGGACTGCAGGCAAGGGAATATGGGACTTAACATCAACTAAATGAATATATACATTAAGTTTGAATATCTAATGTGAAAATACTGAGTTGCACCCCTATTTGAGCCAGTGGTTATGCTGAAGAACACATTTACATTCCTTTATATACATATACATTCTTAAGTACCTGAGTTGGGAACTGGAATATCTTAAGAAACCAATAATTTAGATCTAAAACACAAGATTTTCCCTTTTAAGTTGTGAATTTCTCTATACTTTGTGCCGCATTGGTTCACATTTGTTACTACTCATAGCAGAGAAGAGACTGGTAAATGTCTAGAAAGGTTGGTAATATGTTAAGTCAGGACAGTGTTCTGATTTGTATCCAGTGGTGGTTTCCAGTAGGGGATTTGCCAGAAAATTCTGAAGCCCCTATTTGCAAGTTGAGACAAATTTTACTTTTTTCTTTGGGACTGTACCAAGTATGGTTGATATTAAAACAATTAAAATGCCTGATAGAGGGAATTCAGAAATAGAACAGGAGGCTGGTGGTGCCATGCCAGTTGTCAGGAGAAATAAAACAGCTAAGCTGTCTCAATTACTTTTACCTCATTCTGACTTAGTTACTAGGCTCTTTATATTTGCCTGTGTGTTTACTGTATACCTTATTTCAACAAAGAGTGAACAGAAATGTTAACAGATGAAAGCTTTAGCAGTTANGAGGCGCCCAGGGTTTCTAGTCTAGTGAGGGGTAACTTCTACCAGACAGCTTGGCTAAACCGGAGAGAGAAACTGCACTCAGTTGGCTGCTTTTTTATACTTAATCTTATAGCCATTTTTAGACAGAGAAGCTTAAACTGAACAAGCAATCAAATTTTGTCTTTAGGAAAGGAGATTTTAGCAGTATTTTTCAGTTTTGAAGTCTAAAACCATCCCAAGGCGTAGGAGCCATAGCCTCAACTGAAAATGAATTTTTGCAGGGACTGTTAATTGCCATTTGTACCTAGTACTGTGTGTATGTGTATATGTATATACACATGTACATGTATGTGTGTGTACATAGATGCATACATATATAAAATATCGCCTGTCACTATGTGACACCGGTTGCATATCTGGGATCTTAAGGGCTGGTGAGCTGGGGGGGAATAGTGAGGATATTTAATGACTTGTTTTTTAATTAATCAGTACTTTTTATGTGCATAATGGCACAGGAGTTTGATATTTGTATGTCTGACGAAACTGAGATGCATGCTGTTAAGCTGCAGACTGGGGAACCAGCCCAGTCCTGAGGATTAAGACTGTCAAGGCTGGCTAGGTCTGAATCATCGCGCCCTCTCTCTTGTCCAGTGGGGACTTAACACAAACTTTCAAACTTCTGGTTTGGGAGTTGAGATAGATTTGTCTTTGGATATGTAAATAGTTGATTGCTAAATTTGGTCAGATTTCTCCTGACTGACTGGCTGTTCCTAAATTCTTAGGATATGTCCTGGTAAATTACACTTTGTGAATTAATTGTCATATATGTAATTGTTGCATTCTGGATGTACCTAGTTTGATAATTTTTAAAAAAATATTTCCGTTTAAGGTTATCTGTTTGCAGGTCAGAAAATGAGAAACTGTAATTGTGTAATGCTTTGAAATGTAAAAAAAAAAACAAAAAAACAAGCTGTAAATAAAATCGACTAAATCCAAATTATTTGTGTGTGTTTCTCAAAAAGCTTTGAAAAATTTCAGGATGGTAGAAAATTATTCTTTGTAATAATATATAAAGATGAAAAAAAAATCACCTATATTTTTCTGTTTGCCCTATCAGGGAATGTATAATCTGAGCATAGATAAAATTCAAATGAGGGACTAATCAATATAGTCTTAAAATGAGGTTTTGTAGTTGAGAGGTCTGATAAGCTTCTAGATTTGAGCCCATCCTCCAGTCAATTTCTCATAAGTACATGGGTTTTAATTACTTCATATTTAGCTTTAATATTTCCTCACATGCTTCATTTTTTTTGGTTTGTTTTACATTTGGGTAATTACAAAGACTCTCTTTTCTGCTTGATCTTCTGCCTCAGGTATCATTGCTTTTGGGGCTTGTAACTTAGCTATTTTCTACATGGTCCATCTGTCCCTAAGATTTGATCTCTTATTTTCCATTTTTAGATTTTGTATTCTTAGTGAAAAATCTGATGACCTTTTGGAGGCGAGTTTCTCCCAATATTTGTAAGTTGGTTTCATACTGTATGCATCCAACTTAGCCTTTAAGTATGATATAATGTCAGTTTGACACTTTTGGAAACTTGGAACTTTTAAAGAGAGCAACTTTTTGTGGATTCCTAAGTAAACAGTTTGAAATACTGTAGTTCCTATGGAATTATGAAAAGAGTTTAATGGAGACTGAAATCAATAGTCTGTCAGCTTCCTTAAGGTAAGGTACTGATTTCTACAAGTAGAATTTCTTCTGGGGAACTCAGTCAATGCTTTTTGATTATAATAAACACACAATTCAAAAAAGATGTTTCACTTGAACAGAAACATATTCTTTCCTGCAAACAGAAATAACTAGTATTTTTAAAATTCTTTGATTATAATAGGCTGAAAGAAGTTCAGTGTGATTGAGGGGTTTTAAGGAAGTTAATATTAAAGGTTTTCAGAGTATTTGTTTCAATTAGTGATTTTGTTCAGTTATTTTCTGAAAGTTTCAAATCTAAGGTTTAGGAAGTTTTAAACATAGGCAGAGTCACCTAAGTTATGTCATTCTAACGTCTCATGAAATGATCCAGGTGAGTTTTATCCTAACAAATGTTTTTGACAGTGGATATTGCTAATGTAGTCAAGTGCTTGGGCAAATGTGCTCTTGTGGGATGAACTAAATTTGTTTCAGAAGCCATAAGGAAAGAAGAAATCATGATCGTTGAATATAAAAGTAAAACTTAATTTGATACAGTCCATACCTTTGAGGAAAAAGTGGAAGCATAATCTCAATTGTGCACGTCTCTAATCATGCAAAGTGAGCCCTCAGTTTTAAACCAGCAGTCTGGTATATTTCATCTGAATTTTCAGTAAGGAAACTAGTTTGAAAGAAATTCTGTAATCTTTAAGATGTACTGTATGTTCTAAACACTAATAGCTGCAACTAAACAGTGTTATCAAAGAGAAATTTTTAAGCAGCTAAGGTCCAGGGTCCACTGTAGGTGGAGATTGAATTGGGTAATTGTCATTTTTCTCTTAAGTTTCTTTTTAATGACAAAAAGACACTTATCTGTGTTGTGCACAGTCGCTCAGTCGTGTTTGACTCTTTGTGACCCCGTGGACCGTAGCCTGCCAGCCTTCTCTGTTCATCGGATTTCCCAGACAGTACTGGAGTGGGTTGCCATGCCCTCCTTCAGGGGATCTTTCCAACCCAGGGACTGAACCCACGTCTCCCACGTTGCAGGTGGTTTCTTTACTGTCTGAACCACCAGGGGAGCAACTCTATGGAGACAACCAAGTGGGTATTTCCCCCTGAGCAGAGAGAGAATACTAGGCTTAGGCCAAGTCTCTAGTGGTCCAATAAGACTAAGCAAAGTAAAAGCTGTGAAGGCTAAAGATGTCTATTTCTAGAAATCTTCAGAAATGTAAAGTATGTTTTAGTTTTCTAGAATTTATCAGAAAGGGTTTGGTTTAAATTTGGAAGGAGCTCTTTATAGATGTGGTTCTAAGTTATCAGTGAAACAGAGAAAGTAGAATTCACTCGTCTGAAGCCCATTTGCAGGACTTGACAATGTCCCTACTTGGATATTGAGTAAAGTTTATAGTGAGAAGAAAAGACAGTAGGAGTATAGATATGAGGGTGGACTGCAGGCAAGGGAATATGGGACTTAACATCAACTAAATGAATATATACATTAAGTCTGAATATCTAATGTGAAAATACTGAGTTGCACCCCTATTTGAGCCAGTGGTTATGCTGAAGAACACATTTACATTCCTTTATATACATATACATTCTTAAGTACCTGAGTTGGGAACTGGAATACCTTAAGAAACCAATAATTTAGATCTAAAACACAAGATTTTCCCTTTTAAGTTGTGAATTTCTCTATACTTTGTGCCGCATTGGTTCACATTTGTTACTACTCATAGCAGAGAAGAGACTGGTAAATGTCTAGAAAGGTTGGTAATATGTTAAGTCAGGACAGTGTTCTGATTTGTATCCAGTGGTGGTTTCCAGTAGGGGATTTGCCAGAAAATTCTGAAGCCCCTATTTGCAAGTTGAGACAAATTTTACTTTTTTCTTTGGGACTGTACCAAGTATGGTTGATATTAAAACAATTAAAATGCCTGATAGAGGGAATTCAGAAATAGAACAGGAGGCTGGTGGTGCCATGCCAGTTGTCAGGAGAAATAAAACAGCTAAGCTGTCTCAATTACTTTTACCTCATTCTGACTTAGTTACTAGGCTCTTTATATTTGCCTGTGTGTTTACTGTATACCTTATTTCAACAAAGAGTGAACAGAAATGTTAACAGATGAAAGCTTTAGCAGTTA